>JAPTHN010000001.1:49851804-50166889 GCA_026936325.1 Platynereis dumerilii
GCTGGCTCTGTAAACTTCCAGATTTGTGATATGTAGTCGTATCATGAAGGTCAGAGACTGACCTGTGTTGGAACAATCTAGTCAAGTAGAAAATAGCTTACTATTCACTTTTGACATGCGTAAGTTTAATTGTCCATAACCCAACTTCAAAACAAATAAAAGAGAGTAGATAACTGAGGAAAAAGTATACTAAGTCTTGTGTTCACAAAACCCAAATAAACTTTGGCTTGTTTTGGTGAAGACCAAGAAACATCATCTTGTGCATGTAATCAGCCTTTGACAGCCAGTCTGTTTCTATTTTTTATATAGGCAGTATGTTATTTTTTCCAAATAGGATTTCTTTTTTCATGAATAGAAGTCAAAGCCAAAGCTCCCTACTATCCTTTAGGAACCTGTGAAAGACTAAGGGATTTTTTACCAAGTGGAAGTCTTTTAATTTGTCAATGCGCAGGTGAGAGGAAAGCATATCTTGGCTGCATGAAGAGATTCTGTGACGATTGTGTTGAGCACCAGTAGCTGGCCTCTAAGGGTCATGTTGTGTTAGACAGACCACAAGTTTGTCTTAAGTCTCACTATCACTGCTTCGAAATGTTCAATAAGACTGCCATGGTACCAAACAAACTTCATGGCTCCTGTCCTCCATGAGCTTTTGATAGCCAGTTCACTTGGGTAGCCCTTCACTGGATGGAAATAATAGGCAAATAATTTTTTAGCACCGAGAATGTTGATCAATGAGAGTGTGATCACATGAACTCATTATAGAGATCCCCAAATTTTTTTACAATACGGGTTCACATTTCCTAGAACAGAAAAATATTATCACCCAAGAAAGCAAAAAATGTTCTTCATGCTACATACTGTCCCTTTGTCGTTATACGGACCTCTGTTGCCTGGATATTTTAAAGGTCACTTTATGTCGCAGCCTTAAAGCTGTTTGTATCACTTATACAAATTTTGTATTCATCAAACCTTTAAAATTTAAATTTACCAGAGGAGTCGTGCAGTGCATAATATGAGTATTTTTTTGCCACTTGAAATGGCTGTATTTGTTTTAGAAAAAGATGATACGATACATCTTGAACAATAAAGCCTGTAGCTTGCATGAGGGCATGCATGTGTCATTGTGTCACAGAAATTAGTTCTTCTAAAAATGCGAGAGAACAAAGCAGGTCAGCATGACAGCATATTTCATGCAAAGGATGAAAAGGTATTATGATGCTGATAGATTTTTGGGAATGGTTTGACAAATTTGTTTACATAGTATCAGAGCAAAGGCATGCACTAAGGAGGATCGCCAGTGTATAAATACCGGTTAATTTCTACATAAATTTCGAATTTAGTTTTTTTGTCATGAGCATTGCTCATTAATTGAGAAAAGAAGATTTGGACTTTTCAATATAGTTTGCAGCATATACCAGTTTGAGTGTCTGTATGTGTGTTAACAAGCAATATAGATTATTCAATTACCAAATCAAGAAAATAATCAAATGCTGGCGATTTAGATGCATCAGGTTACAGATGAGGAATTGTTGACAACATTGTAGTGTCACATATGCAAAACGTCCACAAGGTGCAATTCAGACAAGATAAAGCACAAGCATCCAGAACAACCTTGGTGTTATAATCACAATTGAGTTTCCAGGAGACCTTGAATTAAACACATTTCAAGAAGTGAGCAATTTTCCTTTAGGATATATAATGGAGGTGAAGGACAAATTATCCTATCACAACGTTCGCAAGAAAAAATACATGCAGTTTTACTGAGCCAGTACTTCTTGCAATATAAATGTTTCTTATTCCTTCTGGCAATTTAGTTATTTTAACATGGCTACTTGCTTCCATTATGTGTTTAACAATGATTTGGCAGGTAAATAACCTTTCCAACAGAAAGAACAGTGGCAAATTGAAGATACATCTTCAGGTTTATATCTAAAGCTGATATGCGTTTGGCTCAGATGTAACTGGTGCATCCAGTATCAACGGCCGAGATGTATGTCAGGGTAACGAGGTCAGGTGAAGACGAGCAACAAACATGACCGGCCTCTTCCTATTTACACAAAAGATTAACTCCTTGTCAGTTGCAGTTGATGAAAGATGCTGCATTCAAACTCGAAATCCTCTTTTTCGCTCACTGACATTGATTCCTCTTCAGAGCAATCAGGATGACTGTCATGGATAAATAGGCAGAATAAAATCACAACGTTTGCAAGAAAAAAATACCTGTGGCCCTCAGTCCTCCTAAAATGCCCAGAGAAAACATCATCCTTTATTACGCCTCTACGGTAGGTTCTCTTAACTTTTATTTGTAGCCCTATTGGGCTGCATACAGTAGGGAATAGTTTTAGAACAACTGCGCAGAAACGTGTTTGTGCAAACAGCAACACAAGTTTTCTAAAAATGTACTGATGCTCTTTTTCATACCGTCTTCAGAAATCGAGAATAAAAAGTGAATAGCATCACAAATGTTTGATTTGCTATATTAGGTAGGCTTAGTATGTTAACTTTTCTAAACTAAGTAAATGGAAATGAAATGTGATATTCTCAAGAATGGGTTTCAATTTAGCAAAAGACTAAAATATCAATTATCCATCAAAACGTTTACAATTGGAATGATGTGTAGCATAGAAATGCATTATGACAGAAATTTCAAGAGTAACAAAGCCATAGGTTTTTATCCTTTGCAACAATTCAACTAAAAAATCTTGTCATCAGCTATTCAACACACCAACAACGAGAGTTTACCTTGTCAGTAGCAGTTGTCATTTCATTAACTATCTTCAATGTTTGCCATTTCAAGAGACAATATGTTTTGAGAGCCACTTTTAACCTGTTAGACCATTATTGTCCATGAAAAGACACTCTTGAAGATGAATAATTAATATTCAGAAACCAAAGAGATAAGAAGTTATTTTAGCAAAAGTGATAATGTGGCAGAATGCTGCATGATCGTCTGCTCAAATGAACATAATAATTTCAACTCTTCGGCCGCTGTGTGATGAGAATGGCTGCTCTGCACCATTGAGATTTAGACCAATTATCACAATTATATTTTCTCGAAGCTCAATAAGTGTGCTATCCTACCCTGCTCCTATTCCAGGGGCTAACACAAGTTATCATGATGAGTGTAGAAGCTCCAGTAAAATGCAATTAAACAAAGTCATACCAAACACAATGTATTCCTTTAAAGTCATCAAAATAAGTTCAATTGTGTATGCCAGACGGAATGAACTCGGGGCTTCAACTGACAGACTGGACAGATATGTCAACACTTCGAGCAGACGAAATGTGTATATCAGCTCTTAAAACTTCCATATTTGTGATATGAGATATTATCTGGCGAAGGTTTGATACAGGCCTGTGTTACATCAATCTTAGCAAGCTTGAAATAGGTTAATATTCTCCGTTGACACACATGTAAAATTATATCTGTCTACAAGTGGACTGCTCTTGCATTGCCACAGATGAGAACATATGCTGTCTTGTGTTGCCACCTAGTGACTAGTTTGCTATTCTGCGAGCTCCTGCGAGCATCCGCATACTTTCAACCAGAGGAACACACAAAAGTTTGTCTGGAAGACACCAGGGCTGTTTCTGAGTGTGCTGATGGCCTTGCCTGCATCCTTAGAGAATGTGATTGCCAAGTCTGACTCAGGTATACGTCAATGTTGAATAGAAATTTTGTGAATGTGCAATGAAATTGGAACTATTTCTTGGGACAGATATGCTGTAGCATACAAAATCAACTTTTGTGCCAGGTGGCAGCAGCATGCAGTTCTCACTTTCAGCAGACTGCAATTATATTCTATACCTAGACAAAGCAAATATAAGAACGAGAAAAGACTATACTCTTGTTCACAAAACCAAGGCGAAGTTTGCAATGTTGTAGTAAAGGGCAAGAGACATCATCCTGTTCATGTGGTCAGCCTTAGCACGCAAGTCTGTTTCTATTTCAATGTAGGATGTTTTTTTAAAAATCAAATTCGTTTATGGTCTTATCCCTAGCTTCAAATGGACACTTTGTATGGGGATAGGGGCCTAAAACTTAAGACAACAGTTTGAAACATCTCATCCTGCATTGAATAACTGCAAAGAGGTAAACAAAGTAACAGAATTTAGAAAAATTGATTCATCTGTACAGCTTTCAGTATGATTTAATAATTTGTTTGAAGTGCATAAAATGTTGTATGAGTGGAAATGATACAAATATTAAATTGCGTTAATAATCTAAAATAAAAGAATAGATAGAATCAAATTCCCGGGTTTAAAACTTATTATGAGATATAAAGTTCAATGAATCAAATAAATACGCAGATTTGATACAATACATTATTGAAACGTTGAGTTAATATCTTTAGAACTTTCAAAATCCACGAAGTCTTCCCAGGACATGTAGCTGGAGATAAAATTGTAAAAAAGAGTGATATTCCCATCGGGGGCTTTCACTTAACAAAATACGTACTAGAATGCTTAAAAGCTTTTGTCATATTAACATCCCAAATGTTGGAAACTTATCTTCTCTGACATCTGAAAAACAGCTTTTAAAAGATAAAAAAACGCTGTCAATTCTGTTTTCTGCTTGTGCAAATAAATTGATAAGAAAACATAATAGTTGAGTGATGAAGTCGGTACCATACTATTGTCTTTCTACTAGTCGATCTATTTCCCCAAGGGGCACACAACAAAAACACAACATTGCTTATTGGTGGAAGGCTCGTCTATTGGTCATGTGGAAATGTATGGGAAAAATTATGTTAGCACAACGCGGACAGAAAGTTGAGATTTTTTCACAAAATTGTGAAACGTAGCCACAAAGTTGCATGCTGAAGCTGTATCTGTGACACAACTTTATGACAACATAATTTTTAACATACAGGTCAATGTCCCATGGGCTCGGACTAAAGTGAGTTCCTGGGGTGAGATTTGAACCCACGGCCCCATGCCCTCAAAGCCAGTTGACAAGCGCACTTACCAATTAGGCCATGGGGGAACTAGATGAGTAGGAGCATTTGCAAAACAGGTAGATCTTGAAAGAAGCAGTCGTGAGGGCAAACTACCCCATCTTTATATAGCTCTAACTTGAAAACTATTAAGAATTGGCTAGAATCGTTTTGCATATCTCCATCATATAGTTAGACCCACAAAATAAAAAGTTATGAAATTTTTTAAAATTATCTATTAGGCATGTGTTTGCTGTGATTCATTGCAAATTTTCATTTATACAAAGCATAATTTCTGATTTTAATGCATGAAAAGACAGGTTGAGTGATTAGCGGTTAAAAGCTTGGATTGAAGTTGTTGTCCTTTCAAAACAATTAGGGAATGAAGAATAATAGGATGGAGATGCAAAATTATCATGTTCAAGCACACTTTGTAAATGTCAAATGGCAATGAAAAAGATCATCATAGACTTAAAATCAGATTCTACGCACCCATTCATCACTTCTTTGGGTGCATGCCATTCATGAAAGTCCCAACATAGAACACCTGGTGGGCTTGCTTCTTGATTCATTCGGCACTACCTCCCCATATTCCATCAAATTAAAAATCTGTTAGTACTCCCAGTATTTTTGAGGACTGGGATTCTGTGGTGGATGTGATGGGTTATAATTATAACAGCATGCACAACAGGACAGGAAAAAATAAAAATAAAATCTATATCAATCTCAGCCATTGCTGAAAAGTTTATGCATGGAGAAAATGGAATTGGGAAAGGAATATACTCTTGCTCATAAATTTAATATATGTAATATACAAAACATGAAGACAGTGATGGAAATGGAAAATTTTTATCAGGGGAGCTCTTGACTGTCGGGGCAGAGGCGTGACATTCCAAATTTACCACTGAGGATTGGGGGAACTGTGGCAGGTCACAGCTCCCCTAGTTTTCTGATCAAGGGAACGAACTCAGTGGCTTTGATATACGTTTTTAAGGTATTCAATTTAGATTTATATAATTCTGTGTCTCCTACCACATTAACTACATTTGCTACATGTACGTTTTGTTGTCCATTCTCAGAAACTCATACTTGTTAAATTTGGTGTAATGTTGACCGGAACGTTGGAGACTCACAGGATTACTGGATGTGTTTGTTGTTGTTAGGCTACCAAGTTTCCCCTCTATACAACCAACTCCTGAATGTTAACAACAACAAACACATCAAGTCATCCTGTATTTCTGTCACATGTGAACAAGACCACCAGCTCAGAGATGGAAACGTCATGTCTCCAACATTATAAGGTCCCAGTGAACAATGATATTGTACACGTGAAGTCACTAGTTGATTTGCGACTGCACCTTTTAAAATTTGGGCTTTAAATCAGGAACTTGAGTGTACCACTAAGAATAATACTTCAAGATTAAATTATTTTTAAGTTTTTACCTATTGCCGTGCATAGATTTTCAGCATCAGTAGTACATGTAGTATTGTGATGTGATAGGACCTATAGGAGATCAATACTTGATTTGTAATTTCTTAGCTCCTGTAATGTACTATTGGAGTGCCAAAAAACAAAAGAAATTGATTAGGACTGTCCCTAAATTGATATTTCGCTTTTGTTAACAGTGATCCATACTATTCTAACATGTAAGAATATACGTTACATAATAAACCGTCAAGCATAATACTCATATCATAAACGTCAAGATTCTGAGTTGGTAATGTAGACCATAATTAACCCAGACATTCGTGTATTTGAGTTTTGAACATAATCTTCTGGTTATGCTGCCTTGTTTCCCTCTATTACCATGCTAGCAAGAAGAACCTGTTTGGAGACAATTGAAAATTTATGAGCAAACCATGTCGTGGGTGGAGAAGATGGAGAGAGGATTTTGCGAGCATTTTTTGCTATCCAAACTTTATTGGTCCTGCATCTGCAAATATTATAATAGATCATCAATGATTGATTAGCAGAAACCTGAATATTATTTCATTTCTAAATAAGTTTTCTTTAAAGCATTTTACAATAATTCATGGTTGTCACAAATTCTGAGATCTCGTTGGGAGGAGTAATTCTCAGAAAGAGTGTCTGCAAATGTGGTTGGAAAATAAATTCATAAGATCTTCAGCCTTCACGCCAAAGAACTGAATGATAAATTTGTTTGCAATTAAAAGACATCCTCTTGCAGATGAGAAATTTAAATGCAACCTTGTGATGTCAGAATACACACAACTAATGCATTGCTCACATACTAAACACTGCAAAGACAAAGAGCCAACACTGGAGCAACCTTGGTTTTGCTAATTTTGACAACACTTCCAGGAAGCCTTGAATCAACGACTTTTGAAGCCAAATATTTTTGCCTAATGATATGTGGAGAAGCACAAGGACATATTATGCTACTTTTGCAAGATACTTTGCCTTCCGAATACTTATGTTTGTGTCTGCCGAAACCCCTGAAATACTCAAGCTTTCAAAGAAGATATGTGTCCCTGTTTCTACTCTTTTGTTGTTCTCCTACGTTTTGGCTGATGATCATGAATATGTTTCCTTGTGGTGCAATCTGGCATTAGTTGGGTGGTTGGGATAGCAGGGAAAACATGCCCCTCTTCTTCATTTCTAACCCTGGAGACATCTTACGAAATTGACCCCAATAATTTTTTATATAAAAAAGTTGTGTGTTGCTGCTAGGCCATGGGAACAATTTGATATCCCAAGTTAAACATGCGGAGATAGACAGAATTGAAATTGGCGATACAACCATAAAAATGATTGAATCGGCTAGAAACTTAGGGGTGATTTTTGACAAACAAATGACCATGGAAAATCATGTTAATAAAATGTGCAGAAATGCATATTACAATATCAGAAATGTTGCCCAGATTCGTAAATGTTTGGATAAGAATGATACTAAAACTGTAGTCAATGCTCTCATTACACCACACTTGGATTATGGAAATGGATTGTTAGTAGGAATCAAAAGGAATTTAATTCATAAACTCTAAGTAGCACAAAATTCAGCAGTCCGCTTGATTGAGAAGGTAACAAGGAGAGAACATATATCAATATACAGGAAGAATTTACATTGGTTGCCTATACAGGCGAGAATTGAATTCAAAATTCTGATGATGACATGGAAGGCTCTGAATGGGCAAGCGCCTGCATATATTGTGAGTCTGTTAAATCGTAAAAGACATGAACGAAATCTAAGAAATGGGAACAAAGAACTACTAAATATCCCTGATGGCTATGGGACAAACAATTTTTGGGATAGATCATTTACTAAGTCGGCCCCGTTGCTATGGAACAAGCTTCCCCAGGTTGTAAGAACCGCAAACACCCTGGAAAAATTTAAAAAATGCCTAAAAACAGTCCTTTTTGAAAAGTACTATAATTAACATCTCAGAGCGCTGGTGAGCAATATTATTGAAACTGGCGCTATACAAATATCTATATTATTATTGTTATTATTATAAGAGATGGGTGAGTTTGTCCCCCCCCTTTTTCACCTGGTATCGTGCACTTTGAAAGTGGGACATTCAAAGACATACTTGCCTAAATATCTCTTTGCATCTCTGCAATATAATATTTTCAGCTTTCCAACAAAAGAAGGCCAACAACTAGTTTTTACACTGTAACATTGAATTTGAAGATTGTATTGATTCTCAATCAAGAATACCTGTAAAATAAAATTCATACATCTCCCTACCGTCCGACCATGATACAAGTTGTTATGGTAAAAATAAATGCATTGCATAAAACATTGAAACAGAAATAACTTGATGATAACAAACAGCGAGAAAGAGACCACAACTATTATTTTGTATATTGTTTAACAATTTCTTCTTCACTTTTTTACCTCTCAGTTAGAGTAATGATCGGAAGCTAGAAAACTGGCTCAAACTGGAATAGAACTTCAATAGAATCTGCAGGAATTTTCACAAACTCTGTCCACAATATCACTAACGCGCGGATTCCCGCGGAACATATGAATAGGCTTATTGGCAGCCATATTTGTGTCTCCTCTGATGTGGGCAACAAAGCCATCTTGGTATCTGCTTTACTGACGTGGTCGGCTCATAACATCAGTTAGAGGGTCACTGCATTCGTTGCATACAAACTAAAGTAATAAGGCAAAGCCATGGCTGTATGGACCAAAGTTTCTAACTCAATTTATTTTCTTAATTTATGAAAAAGCTATGCTGAATGTGCAGGGCTTTACCAGAGAGACAGAGGGAGTTGGCAAACTTTTGGCTTGTAGAAATGAACTTTAGCGGAAGAACAATTGTCACAAATGTATTTGGACAATTGATGATAATTTCCTGAGAATAAACATATTAGTGAGACAGATGAACACTCGTCTGGTCCGTATGTTTTGACACAACAACAGGTGTGGAGATAAGGGTTAGGATTAGGATAAGATGCCAGTGAATAATGTATGTTGCGTCTTGCTGAATTGATGAAGATTCTTCTTGGTATTTAGATGGATATTATGTTAATAGAATTATCTTTACATTTATGGTAATAGGTAAGTTTCAGTAAAGTGAATGGCATTGATATTTGAGTTTTGCTATTATTCTATTTTTTTAATGCGCCGACTGTTGTATGAAAAGGGGCTGCCGATCCATTGAAAACACTACTGAATGCTGCTGCATATTGTTTATGGTATCTTGGTCAAAACGGTTCTTTGCTTGCCAGACAAGATCAATACATGCGAATGCAACATCTTGGTCAGACGAACATATGAAAGTGAAAGTAATGGGCGTCTGACCACACAAGTATATTTTTGTAGGACTGTTGATATGGTATGATGAATAGATCTCTTTGCAGCCGGTTATTATGGTAACATTTTGCTTCTTGCACTGCCTTCCCAGAAGCAAAAGAAGAAAATATTAGAATATGTCATAGGGGTAATTTCTCCTCTTTTGATGGTGCCTTCCTGTTGCTTGGTCAAAATGACCAAATAGCAAATAGTGTATTTTTAGTCAGCTTCTCAGAAGGCGGGGGTAAATATGTTGTTCTGTATAAATATGATATATATGATATATACAGAGCCATTCGCTCTGAAAAAAGTGTTAAGGATAGATGAACAGTCAGCTAGATCAATTTACTGTCTCTGTATGATGGCTTCAAAGTTATTTGTGTCATTTGCACATGACATGCATTGGTGTCTCCATGGGGGGCATAGGGGCACGTGCCCCCCCCCCCCCCACACTGGACCTGTGCCCCCCAGGTGTGCCCGATATGAACTTTCAACCTTGGTTAAAATATACATTTATTATTATGGGTGCCCCCCCACAGAATCGTGTACCCCCAGGTGCCCCCCCCTGCTCGAGACTCCCTAGTTACGCCACTGATGACATGCCATGCTAATAAGCGTACTATCAGTTACACCCTGCTCGTTTCGAGGGTACGGGAATATACACCACGAAGGACTCCATACACCACGAAGCCGAAGGCTTTATATATACTTACGACAAAGTGATACAATACGGCATTATCTAAATTTCAAAGTTAAACTTCATGAAGTGTGTATTTGAAAATGAAAACAAGCAATTCTAAAGATTTGACAATTGCTCACTAAGAAAGAATACAGTAAAAACCTAAGTTACATTATAGGAATACCAAGTACAGTGTCAAACAGAAAAGACTATCCCAGGTTGGTATCCTCCTCAAAATGTGAGTACAGCTCAGATGGAGCATTGCATCTGTCTGTAACTGAGATGTTTTATAATAATAGAATGGTCAGGTGAAGGTGAGTTGCAAACGCAACCGCTATCTTCCTGTTGATATGAAAGATTAGACCCTATTTGGTATGCAGATGAAAATTGCTTAACGGTAAAAATGTATACTACTATTACAACAACTGCTAATGAAGACTATTATCTTTTCCATGGATGCTGATTCTCTTTTGAGTTGTTTAGACGGTGTGTCACTTAATCTTATATTTTACCATGATGTCTGGGAACCATCCCCACAAGTCTGAAGATCAAACTTTTATGACATCCATAACAGTCTCTTCACTTGCAGTTTACAGCTTCCCTAGCTTTTCTTAGATCCGGATTGCATGCCTTGTGACTTCCGTAGGGGATAAAGAGAAATGTCCTTCATGATAGAAATTTGACCTGGGGAATCACTTTCTTTTCATCCAAATTTGTTAGTAAATAAACTACAACTCATTCTCAAAAATATGATGTTTGAGTATGGACAAAGGAAAATGTATCAATGATGGCCATGATCACACGCGCATATTACAATATATGACCAACAGTTTGGCAATGAATTGCATCAGGAAAGCAAAAAGAAATAAACAGTCTTTTCAAATGTACGGCATGAAGTAAATAACCATGATGTTGTTGCGGTTGATGTCTAAAACAGAAACCTTAGAGCAGTGGAAGTCCTGCAAGTCCATGTGAAATGGAAGATTTGCATGGGTCTTCTCAATGTTAAGATGTATCAATTTCAGAGTAGCTTTCACCTAGATTCGGCCAACTAGCAATCAATGAACTATTGGTGAGGAGATTGTCCAAGATTTTATGTTGGTATACTCTGAAGTATAAGACAGTCCTCCAAGATCATAGGAATTGTGCAGCATAAGTGGACAACAAATGATATGGGAATTATTGTTGTTTGATACTGGCATGTGATTGGCGGGCAGAGTGTCCAATGGTATAACATTTGTTATCAAATAAACATAAAGCTACACATACATTATTGTTCCTTATTTGGACTTTTTAGTGTTGTCAGGATCAATGATATGTTGGATCTAATAAAAAAATGAAGTGGAGGATTAAAAAAATCCTGTATTTTTGGTTCCTGTGAATGCAGTATGGTGCTTAGACACTCCATGCATCTTATTTTTGAATTATTTCATGGATATCATATTGACAAGAGGCCATGTTTCTGGACTCAGGTATGCTGAATATTTAACTTGTATTCCACATGAACTTGCCAAACAGTTTGACCTTATTTTTCTTATTAACATTAATAGAACCTGCCATGCAGTTCAGCAACAAGTTATCCATCACCAAACTTTTCACCTTGCTCCAAGTAGGATTTTTTTTTATTCAGGGTCAGGATTTCAGGGCTTTTTTGCCATAAAAAATATTGGAGATTCGAAAGGACAATCCATGCTCATTTATGTGTCACTTTATGTCAAATAATAATGGTTAAAATCAACAAAAAACAAGTAATTCGCTGCATGTGGTCAATTTATCATGTTCGAATGTGACTGATGGGGCAATGTTTACACACCATTCTTCTTACAAATGAGTGAGAATAATCTTCAAGACAATTCATGCCCAGTTATCTGTCACTATGTACTAGATAACAATGAAAAAAAGTCTGCCAAAAACAAATAATTTACTGAGTGAGGATTATTTCAAAACGGAACGCAATATGAGAAAATTTAACTTGTTTTGGGCAGTAGAGACCATACTGGTTTGTTACTGTGAATGATTTGACGATCACTAAGATTTTAAAAACTTCTAAAAGTGGTACACTTCGGTGGAATTGACCAAGTGGCAATGCATTACCTTTGGTCATTCATATTCAACATTCCCTGTCCTCTTAAGACATCCTTTTATGACCTTTTCTCTTTTGAATGTGGGTTGATGGGTCATTTGGTGACCTCCATTGGTCATATCATCTGCATATATGTTGCTGCATTCGGACCTAAAACAGGCATTGCATGGCAGCATTAATGCAGAATTTTAATCTTTGGATAATATGGGGATGTATTATTCCATGTGGGTACCTCACAATTTGATTAACGGATAAAGTGAATATCATGCCATCATTTTTAATCTTACCCGTTCCGCGACCTGACTTTTTTGAAGGGTGTAGTTTGTATTATTAATGTATGATGCACATTGCACCATGGTGACATCCTTGAGATTTGTTATGGTTTTGTTTTGTGGCACCACCATGCACCAAGAGACCTGACACATGAAAGCAATTAAACTCCTGTTCCTTTTGATCTATCACATGACAGATAGCATGACCCTACAAACAATGTCTGAGAAAAGATCTGTAAAAAATCCGTGATGAGGATTGAAATCTCGTGTTTAATTTCATGAATGAGTTGTTGCTCGGCTGAGTTGATTGTATGACAAACAGATACAATACACCATGAACAACAGGGCCGAGAAATAACAATCTTTCATTTCAAGGTATCAGGTCTACACATGTGTCTGTCTATTCATCATTTAATATTTGATGAACATAGAAAGTAAACTGAAGTTCAACCTGGTACTTCACAGGCTTGCTGGGTAGCTCGATGTTTTTCACTAGGTGTAAAAAGGCTCGCGTGCCTAGGTTGTTTCTGGCAAAGGATCAGATACCACAGTCCACTGAACTACTGTAAGTTTTTTATCTGTCACAATAAAGAAAGGCGAACGCTTGATAAACTAATTTTAAGTTTGTTGGGGTGATAGATTATATATCCTATCACATTTTATGCGTTCATATTCCTGCTTCATTTTATGAGGAAGTGAATGTCTTGTCTATGGTCAGTACGTGACATACATTTAATTATATTGTCAGGCTGGAGCTTCAGTAACTTCACACATCAGACAAAAACTATTATGACATGCGTCTTAATTTTTCTGAGAATTGCACTTCAAATGATTATAAAAATACATTGTTACAATCAAAATTCCTAATCAATGTATACGTATTAGGGTGGTCCAAAAACACTTTCTTCTAAATTTCTCTGATTTGAATCTGGCATTGTGATCTTATACCTATAGAAGGCATTGTGTATAAATTTCAGCAAAATCAATTAATATTTAGAGGTGGCACAAAGCCGTTGAAATTTAACATGCGATTCCCCAGCTGCAGACTTCAAAATCATCGATATTTGCAAATCTTGCAAAAATGACCAATTATTTGATCAAATAACCTTTTCTTTGGTATGTCAAGGAAACCCAATGTAGTCCTGATATTCTTTATGGCTTACAAAGTTTCTTAGAAGGTCAGCATAGATATTACCTAGGTAAATTATCAAGCATTTTTTCATAAAAACAGGTAAATATTTTACTTACTATGAACAATAAATAAAAAAAATAGCCTCCTGATATTACTTTGCCATGCCAACATTATCATATACTAAAAAAACGCAAACAAAATATTCACTTCAGAGAAAGATCTGGGAAATTGACCATTTTTTCAGTTGCGCCAATGGGGAATTACATGATCAACTTCAACAACTTTGTGCTGTCAAAAATTAAAATTTGTTGAAATACGATTTGCCTGAAATTTTGCGTGTGTTTGTTTTACTTATGTGGTCATCAATTTCTACTTTCAAATTTGGGGTTTTACAGGATTTGATTTTTCCCATAGGAATGTGGACCACCCTAATACGTATACATACTGTTCTTACCTCAGCAACTACAGATTGCTTAAACATTGCACATATAATATATGTTATTTTGTCTTATAGACTCTCTTTTTAATTGAGACAGGCAGCGAGATTTGAAGTGTGATGTCTTTAACCCCAAAAGCAATTTGGAAAGTCCAAACTGGCAAGATGTACTCAGCACCTGCTGAATATCATGACCCGTAGGCCTTATGGTGTCGTCTTGAGGTCACTTTTCATGACTTGCAATGAAATGTGTGGGAAGCTCACTTTATGAGTTGCTCTAGCTGTAAATGCCAGTGACTTGTGTCTGCCTTTCCATAAACTGGGTTTTAATCAAGTCAGGGCTTGGCTTTTTCAGATATTTGGGATTAGGTGAACTGAATGTACCAGCAACTAATTGATTTGCATAATGCATTCTGCCAAACACTGGCTGAGGTGGACCTGTAAATAACTTGGAAATGTTATATCAAATATCCGAATATACCTGTCTTAGGTCAGAAAAATAACATTCAATCAAATCATTTTTATTCATAGTTGTTGAAAAAGGGTCTAAAAACAAACATTAGTCTCAAAGGCTATTAACACGACTAACTGTCTAGAAAACTGAACAATAGCAGTATGAAATAAAAACACAATAATACAGTATTAGACAGGTAAAAGGCAAAATAAAAAAATAAACAAAATCAATGGGTCTCAAATTTACATTTATTTACAAGAAAGAATGTTACAAGAAAGAATGCTTGAAATAATGAACAGACTTTTCACCGTAGTGGCAACACTTACCCAAGAAAGGAGGTGCCTTAAACTGCACAAACTACATGCACATGTTGTAAAACACATTTAAGTTCCCTGTTTTATTCTCACTCTTGATCTCTCGAGCAAACATTAATGAAGACCCGAGGAAATGTGTACTTGCTGGAATTGATTATATAAAACAGACATTATTTGAACTCGTCAAGATTTAGGGACATGAATGTGTCCCATGGCATATAACCCTGGATTAAACTCCAAATTTACAGTCTTTGTCTTTCTGGAATGGAATGTGTCATAAGTATTTTGCCTCATGTGCATCTTGATAAATGAAGTGCTCACTTGGCAAGGACGCTAAATTCAAATAGCTACACTAACCACAAAAAGTTTGAATACCAGAAAATGTGAGGTTTCTTATTTAAGAAATAATTGATTTAAACACATTATTTACCGAAAAATTTCCAAAATTTTTATTTTTGTTGTTGTACAGTCAAGGTCTAATTCTCAAATAGCTTTTGAAGGTCTAATTCTCAAATAACTTTTGACTGAAAAACAAATTATATTGCACAAAAGGTTGTTGTAATATAACCACATAGCGTGTTAGCCTTACGTACTTGCCATTCCAAAAAGATGTACATGTATGGTGTTTTTGTCTGAGTGCCTTATTATGTTTTCATTACAGAACATCTACAGCTGCAAACTTTCATAAGATAGTTCTGTGCTGCTGCTTCTTATAATACTGTGTTTTTGAAGACTGGATGATTTCTTGCCCTTTTTCATTGTTTATCTACATATGTATGATATTTGCATTGTTATTAACGTTTTCCTAGCTACGTGTTTTTCGAGTTTGCAAATTTGCTTGATTCCAAAACTGTGATGTCAGAGATTTAGTTGAATAATTTTATTTATTACAAGCACAGATTTCAGGAAACTGACCAAGTGCATTGACACATTGATGATGTATGTATCACTTGTTTAGCTATCCCTGGCTAAAAGATGCTTCAATGAAGTGTAACTGAACAAAACAAACTACTGAGCCTGAAAGGAGAGTTGCAATTACTGACAACAAAAGTTGTTTGAAATTGTGATGACCGGTGTCTTTTGAAAAACAGCAACACAGTTTGTTTGGAAAACAATGAGACTGTTTTGGTGAGGTGTACACTCAGCTTAGACACGCGTTGTTTGTTGTGGTTGTACACATGTGGTTACATTGCCTGGCAGTTTTAAATTCCTTTGTAATTAACTGTGATGTCAAACTCTTAACTGCTATGTCATAGATTGAAGATTAGACCAATCACATTGACAGATACCCGATGATGTCACGGTTTAACTGCAAAACGAAATTTTCAAAAAACACACAGCTATGAAAACGATAATAACAATTCTGGATAAAGTATAGATTAAGTTGTATCATTATTATCTGATCAGACTTTTCACAGCAAAATGAGGCCTTTAGAAGCAAACACACTGGTTGGCCTCGCTGGACGATTAGTTGGCTCGTGCAGTCTATGGAAGTCCACTCTGCCAACTGGCCAGTATCAGCCATCTGCAATGATTTGTTTGTCATACAATGTATCCTGGATGTTTGTACTTGGTGTATTTTTTATGGTTGCCTGTACAGTTCTTGTAGTGCTTTGCTATATTTTATGGCGATACAAAGAAATTTTTCAGGTAAACCAGTGTGGTGCACATGGTTAGAAAGAAGATGATATCTACCAGTTCAGAAAGAGATCATAATTCAGCACAGAAATAACATTCGGGGAAACCTGAACTGCTCCCAATATGCCATAAAGAAAAGATTCCTTGTTTTACTGTCCCGCAAGTGTCAAAAACTGTCCTAATATGTTGGGAAAAATGAGGCTGTTAAAGCAAGAGGCCACATGGTCAGAAATAGGTCAGTGCTTCATCAATTTTCATGCTCGAGTAGAACTATGGAAGTATAAATATTTTTCTTGGTTGCTGACCAGTGTCTGTTAATGGTCTCATTTTAAACCAAAACAGCTTTATTACAAGTTGCCTGTTACTTGCTACAAAAATAAGCAAACATTTATACATCATGAAAGAAGCCGAACATTTACAAAATATACTTCTATGTTTTTGAGTTATAGAAGGTTATACATAATGAAATTGTTTTCATGCCAAAGACAAAGTTCATGTGCGATAATTAATCTTGTATTGGACAACTAAGGACGTTAAACTTAAGGGACATTTGTTGGAAATTCTAAGAGTGTTCGCATTAGCTTAAAGACCCGGAGCTCACTACATCAAACTTAAGGCCAGCTGCTGTACTCTACATATTTTGGTAGTCTAGAAAGCTCTAAGAATCAGCTTCTCAATTAAATGATCAAGGTAAATTCAAGTGCATCAAAGGACACTGCAGGTTTTTAAGGGGATGAAACAGCCCTTCGCCGTAGAGGCATAGTGATTCTATTTTGCGCACTGCATTTATATTTTCCATGGACAGAGACTTAAATTTGATGAAAAGGAGAAAGCCAAGTAGAGGATCCAGACACGATTGTCTTGGGGTGCCCGGACGTGTTTCAGCTTCCCGGGCCAGCGTTATCACAATTTTTCTTCAACATGCTACTATTAATCCTTGTTGTTTAGGGGGGGGGCAGGCCCCTAGGCCTACCCTGCATCACCACTGAAGTCAGGCCATGAGAATATGTCATCAGTTTGTAGGTTAACGACAGCATTTAATACAATTCAAATATGACATAATGTAATCTGTTGAACAACATGATCAGGATTTCATAAAAAATATGAATGCCTGTTCGAGGAACCTGCTTGAACTTGCTGAATTTAAAATAAAAAACGGTACTGTTTTTATCTTTCCTTCAAAAAGACAATTTTCGGTCATTTATTTGCACTTCCAGTACTTATCAGTATGAATCTCTGCAAGTAAGGTAGCAAAATTAATTCACAGATTAGGTAGTCAGCCATTAGGCAAAAAAAGTGAATAATGAATTTGCTTGCAATTTTGATACATGCTCCTGCAGATGAGAAATTAAATTACAACCATGTGATCTCAGAATACACACAACAAATGCATAGCTCACACACTGTATAGTGTACAAACCGCAGAGATTAACAGCAAACAGCTGGATCAACCTTGGTTTTTCTAATTCTGACAGCACTTCCAGGAAGCCTTGAATCAACAACTTTTGGAGGCAAATAATTTTTAGAGTAGAAGAACACACGTATGATGGGAAATCCTGCACAGTCCGAGTTTTGTACATTTACATAAAAGGATATGAATATGTTTGATTGATTTGATTGATTAATTAATTGACTTTCAAACTTCGTTAACACATTATTTGACAAATAAAATATAAATACAACTATATCATTTCAATACACATAGAAGTTATTCATAAGTTGGTACAGACAATGTTTGGCTTGCCCCCGAAGCTCTAAGAGCTGTACAAACAGGAGGGCAAGCTCAGAAAAAAAAGTATATATAATTCGGTTCCAAGTTTGTTTGCTGAAGCACCTCATATTGCTGGATTAGTTCAAGCTTTCGAAGGAAAATGTTTGCCTGCTCCCAGTATTTTTATTCTTTATATTCCAGAAAATTGTCTCTTGACAATGATTTTGGTATGTAAACTATTCTATATTTATGAGGAATAATGTATCTGGTTATATACCCTTGTCAGAGGCGGCTTTTTGCTAATATCATATTAGCCCAGAAGAGGGAGTGAGAGACATCAGACCTCGACAATCCATCAATCCCTATTGCTCTATATCTCATATCTCACATGGATTTGAGTTGTTGTGTTCACACTATGGGAATATTTGGCCCTCAACAGCAATATAGCATGTTTTGGTTCTTCTTCTTCTTAGGACTTCCCGCCTTTCGATAGGCGCACCTCCCTGAAGGGAGTTAAAACACAGTCATATAACATTATTTACATTGTTCATGGTAAAAGAGCTTCTATATCTCTCGATATTTAGGCAGAAAGCCCCGGAGATCTGGTTAATGACACTGAGATCCTGATTTTTATATGAAGTCAGGTGCTTCTTCTTGAAACGTCCTCCATTGAGGATTGCTAGGCAGAACTCCTCCTTTGTGCTAGGTCCAGTGATATTGTTTCTTCTGTAAATATCTTCTAGTTTCTCAGCTGTAGGTCTACGGATGTGCTCTGTAGCCGGGCATGTTGCGATGACGTGTAGAATGTCTTCGTCTGCACTTTTGCACATTCGACACAGCGTTGAATGGTCCGGTTGAAACTTGGCATTTAAAGTCTCACATCTATACCTCCCAACCAACATGCGAGCTCTCACCCCTGCTGCCTCGGTCTTCTGGAACCCAATATTGTACCAGTTTTGATGTAGTGTGGGGTGTGTGTCATGGATGAGAAGGTATTTGAGCGATGTCTTCTCGGCTGCTGATCTGCATAGTTCTTCATGGCAGTGCTCTTTGATGGATTGGCGGATGTATCTTTTCCAAGTTATCTTGGGCCATGGGTAGAGGAGCTGCTTGTAGATGTTTATGTTGTACCTTTCTCCGATGTTTACTACGAGAGACAGCCAGCTATTCTTCATATCCATTCTAACCGCCAGTTGTCTCCTGCACAGAAGGTGAAGGTGGTGACTCGGAGGCAGCCTGCAAATGCTTCCAAACAGAGTGAGTACTTTCAGATGATATTGAGACTCAATTGTTGTGGCTCCCAGAAGCAGGTATATTGCCTCTTTGGCTGTACTCTCAGGGAGTGACTGAAGTTGACGTAGCAGCCTCCTGAAGAACGATTCTATCATGTCAATCTCCTTTTTCTTCAGCACAGTGGCCTCAAGACCATAGAGAAGTTTTGGAATTATGTACGTTTTCACCAGCTTGAAAGAAGTGGCCGGACCAAGGCCATCCACACCATGCAAGCCAACCTTCATAAGCATGTATGCAGTACGTCTAGCGCTCTGAATCAGTTTAGATACATCGGGGGCAGGTCTCCCTTTGACCCAATTCAACCCCAAGTGAACAAAGCTCTCTGAATTGGTTACATTCTTATCTCCCAGATGCCATTTTCTTTCCTCGATGTGTGGTAATAGATGTTTCTCATCAACCAGCGTAGTAATCATGGTTTTCTGTGGATGAATCTGGTACTTGTGTCTCTCTGAGTATCTGTAGGCGATGTCCAACATCCCTTGGAGCTCAAAGGGGCAGTTACTCATTAGTATGACATCATCAGCACATGTCGGACTCCCTGTAAATACTGCGCCTATATGTGTTCCCTGACCTGCTCTCTCCAGACTCTTCAAGAGGTCGTTCACGTATACTTTGTAGAGGGTCGGGGATAGGATACCACCTTGTTTTACACCCTGCTTTACTCCGTATCGACGACTGTCAGCACCTTGCCACCGGATGACCTCTTCACAATTCGTGTAGATGCTGTCGACTATCTGCCACATGTCAGAACTAATTTCCAGGCCGTACAGTTTCTGCATCATCAGATCTTGCGCGACGACATCGAAGGCCTTGCGGGCGTCGAGACTGGCTGCATATAGGGGGATCTTGAGGTGTTTAGCTTCTGCCAATGATTCAGTGATCATCAGACTAGCCATGCTAGGCGATCTGTTTTTGGTGAATCCAAACTGCAGTGTACTGCAGGCTTTAGTGGCTGCTGGCTCCAGTTCATTTTGTAGACAGACACTCTCCAGGACTTTGAGAATAATAGAGGCAATAGTTATGCCTCTGTAGTTGTCTTGAAGTCTGTTATCCTTGCCTTTTTTGGGAATTGGTAGTTTATATGCTATCTTGAGGGCATCAGGTACCTTCCTTTCCTTCAGAATTTTGTTGATGATTAGAAGTAGTTTTTCCATTGCTTCCTTAGAGAACATCTGAAGCTGTTCAGCGTAGAGTCCTTCCAAATCTGCGGCCTTTTTCTTCTTCATTTTTGGAACAATTCCCTCTAGCATCAGGATGTCAACTTCTATTGGGATGTCTTGTTTAAATGAGTTTATGACTCTGATCAATTCTCTTCGGGGATCCACATCTGTAGCATCTTCAGTTGGTGTCGCCAGCTTCTCATAGTATTCTGCCCATGCATTTCTTATTTCCTCCACATCGGAGATGACCTTCTCTTCGACTTTCAACACTGCTTTCTTATTGATCGCTTCACCCCTTTTCTTTATCAGCTTGTGAAAGAGTTGTTGGTCATTCTCTGCTGCTTCCTCAATCTCCACAATCACTGCATTCCTTTCTATTGCTTGTTGTTTTCTCTGCACCGATCTTGTACATCTCTTTGCTGTTTTCTTCTTTTCCCAGAGTGGGTGATCACCCCTCGGACTCCCAGCAGTTTTCTTAACACCAATAGTAGTATCTTTCTGCAGAAGGAAATTCTTGATTTACTATTTTAAAACCATAGCTCAACCACAATGTGCCTTTGGAGCAACACAGCAACACAGCAGAACAGTTTCGGAATTACCGTCTCTTCGCAAGAACAACCTGTTTGAAGACAATTGAAAATTTATGAGCAAACCATGTCGTGGGTGGAGAAGATGGAGAGAGGATTGAGGACACATTTGGTGAAAGGGTGTTCTGTTATCTGGAACCCATGGGACCAGCATCTGCCAATATTGTAATAGACCATGATGGATCATCGGAAACCTGA
Organism: Platynereis dumerilii; assembly: GCA_026936325.1. Taxonomy (NCBI): domain Eukaryota; kingdom Metazoa; phylum Annelida; class Polychaeta; order Phyllodocida; family Nereididae; genus Platynereis; species Platynereis dumerilii. Next base: position 49,873,462 of record JAPTHN010000001.1, read on the forward strand.
ATATTATTTTATTTCTAAATAACAGTATTCTTCAAAGCATTTTACAAGAATCCATGTTTGTGACAAATACTGAGATCTTGTTCGGAGGAGTACTATTGGCATGATGTCTGTGGGTGTGGTTGGAAAATGAATTTATTGGGTCCTTAGCCATAAAAGGCCAAAGAACTGAATAAATAATTTGCTTGCAATAAAGAGACATCCTCCTGAAGATGAGAACTTTAATTACAACCCTGTGATGTCAGAAAACACTCAGCAAATGCATAGCTCACACACTAAGCACTGCAAAGACAAAGAGCAAAGAGCCAGAACAACCTTGGTTTTGCTAATTCTGACAGTACTTCCAGGAAGCCTTGAATCAATGACTTTTGGAGGCAAATACTTTTGCCTAATGATATTTAGAGAAGCAAAAGGACATATGACGCTACTTTTGCAAGATACTTTATGACAAAATAACCCAAGTCAGGGTCACTGAGTAACAATATCACGAGCTGTTGTGTGAATTAATATCACTCGAGCCCGCAGGGCGAGAGTGATATTAATTCACACAACAGCGAGTGATATTGTACGAAGTGCCCTGACGCGTGGTTGTTTTGTTTTTATCACCTGGTTTTACCTCAAATTTTCAGTTATAAAGAGGGACTATTTTCTGCCATTACAAAAATATGACGTCACCATGGAGCAACAATGGACATGACGTCACAACCCCATTATTCTGGCACTTGTTTGGTTTGTGACATCATCAGGCAGCTAAAATGCTGGTGATGTCATAACCACTGTTAAAAAATATCGCCCTTGAAGGGTGGTATTTTTTACAATATCATAGGCCCTGATATTTTGACTGTAAACAGTGATATTCACAGCCAACCAGGTGATAATGCTTTCCGAATACTTATTGAATACATTTTGTGCCTGTTGAAACCCCTGAAATACTCAAGCTTCAAAGAAGATATTTTCCCCATGTTTCTACTCTTTCCTCCTTCTCCCATGTTAAGGCTGATGATTTCGTGAAAATGAATATGTTTTCCTGTGGTGCAATTTGGCGTTAGTTGGGTGGTTGGCAAGGCAGGGAAAACATGCACTTCTTCTTCATTTCTAACCCTGGAGACATCTTGCAAAATGACCCCAATATTCTTTTATATAAAAGAGTTGTGTGTTGCTGTTAGGCCATGGGAACAATTTGATAAGTGTTGGATGAGTTTGCCCCCCCCTTTTTTCACCTGGTATCACGGACTTGGGAAGTGGGACATTTATAGACATACAGGTTTAATGAACTCTTTGCATCTCTGCAATATAATATGTTCAGGTTTCCAACAAAATAAGCCCAACAATCAGTTGTTGCATTCTAACATTGAATTTGAAGGTTTGTGTTGAAACTCAATCAAGAACACTTGTACAGGGTAGGGAAGCAAATTTTTCAAAATTTTGCAGATTTCAAACTTCAGTCGAAATGAAAGGCTTTGCTAATTCGTAGCAAATTCATATTTCCAGGCCTTAGAAACCAGATAAAAAAGATTGTTTTTGTGAAGTTTGACTTGTGTTTTCTCCAATCAAAAATTCAATATGGCGGTCTAAACTTGACGGAGCTATGAAAAAAAGCGCTTTCATATTTTCAGCCTGTGAGCCATGAAGACAGTAAGGAGGACAACAATATTGTGGTGGCAGGTCTTGTTGACCAACTGCTCTAAGATGCCCTACACGGAAAAGTCCAGGGGATTAAGGTCCGAGCTGGAGTAGGGCCAGAAGTTCGCCGCCCAGAAGTCTCAGAAATTTCTTTAAGTGGAAATCCTTAACTTTCTCGGCAATATGGCATGGGGAATCATCCTGAGACTACCCATGGTTGCTGTTTGGGCAATTCACATTCAGCCATGGCAAGAAATGACATCACTGGACCTAGTAGTATGCATCAGGTCCATCCCCCTTTTCTTGCATGAATAAGAAATGAAGCATAATTTTTCTATCTGAAGTCACAACTCCCAAAACCATTGCCTGAGATGGATACTTTGTCCTGAATGTCCCATTGGCATCTTTTATTGATTTTATATAGAATTGGCCATTTCTTCTGCTGACAACAGATATACAGCAAAGCTTTCATAGTATGAAAAATTTTTGACTATTGAGCCATGCTTCCTAATGTTGCCTATCTTTTTTTTTACCATTCTACCTTCTGGCCTTCATGGAATCAGCCAAAAGGTGCCTTTGTGGTCCTGGCATATGATTTCAGGCCAAAATAATTTTGCATGGCCACTCTGGCAGTGTTGAGGTCCACCTGAAGCTCTGCTACCACTTCTCTCATAAAGGTTGGAGGTACCTTGTCACTAGTTGTCAGGTTTGTCATCAGTGACTCCAGGAATGCTCCATTCCTCTCTTTATTGATTCCACAAACTCCCAGACTTCACTCTTGTTCCTTTGCCATCATTGATTGCCTTCATGATATTGTATTTTTGTCGTGAGGTCACTCTGACTATGTCAGGGATAGTTTTTTTAGTCAATTTGGCCACGAGGCAAATCTCACCACTTCGTCCCTTTTGTCTCCTGAGGAGTCATTTTTAGTCAGAAGTCATTCTAACCTTCCACAAGTACATTTGAAATATTCAGGTTTGTGCTGTATCAATTTTCCTGCAACCTTAAGATGCTTTTTTAGCACAAGGAATTTCATGGAAAGTTTTGGTTCCCCACCCTGTAAAATAAAATACATACATTTACCAATTAGGGGTGGTTCTCACGTCCTACCATGATACTGGTCGTAAAAATGAACATGTGACATAAACATTGAAACAGAAATAACTTGATGATAACAAACAGTGAGAGAGAAACCATCACTATGATTTTGTATATTGTTTAACAATTTCTTCTTCACTTTGTTATCTCTGAGTCAGAGTAATGATCAGAAGCTAGAACACTGGCTCAAACTGGAAAGAAACTTCAATAGAATCTGCAGAAACTCTCACAAATTGTGTCCACTTACACGCGAAACATATGAATAGGCTTATTGGCAACCATATATGTGTCTCTTCTGATGTGGGCAACAAAGCCATCTTGGTATCTGCTTTACCGACGTGGTCTATTCATTACATCAGTAAGAGGGTCACTGCATTTGTTGCATACAAACTAAAGTAATAAGGCAAAGCCATGGCTCTATGGACCAAAGTTTCTAACTCAATTTCTTCTCTTAATTTATTAAAAAGCTTTGCTGAATGTGCAGGGCTTTACCAGAGACTGGTGGAGTTTGTAAACTTTTCATTTCTAGAAATGAACATTAGCGGGAGAACAATTGTCTGAATACAAATGCATTTGGAAGATCGATGATGATTTCTTTAGAAGAAAAAGATCATTGTGACAGATGAACGCTCGTTTGGTCTCTGTGCTCTAACACAGACGAGGGTTTAGGGATTAGGGCTAGGATTATGTATGCCAATACCGTATGTTGCATTTTACTGAATGGATGGAGTTCATAAATGTTCTTTTGGTATTTAGATGGATAATGTCTCAAGACAATCATCTGTAAATGGTAATAGGTAAGCTTCCATAAGGTGAAGAGCAATGAAATTTGAGCTTTTGTTATTATTCTATTTTTTTCAATATGCCGACTGTTGCACGAAGTGGGCCACCTTCTGAATGCTGTTGGATATTATTTATGGTATGTTGGTCAAAAAGGTTCTTTGCTTGCCAGACAAGATCAATACATGCGAATGCAACAGCTTGGTCAGATGAACATATCAAAGTGAAAGCAATGGGCGTCTGACCACACAAGTATATTTTTGTAGGACTGTTGATATGGTATGATGAATAGATCTCTTTGCAGCAGAATATTATGGTAACATTTTGCCTCTTGCGCTGCCTTCCCAGGAGCAAAATAAGAAAATATTAGAATATGTCGGAGGGGTAATTTCTCTTCTTTTGATGTGCCTTCCTGCTGCTTGATCAAACTGACCAAATAGCAACTAGTGTTTTTTTACTCAGCTTCTCAGAAGGCGTAGGCAAAAATGTTGTTCTGTATATATATGATATATATGAGATATACAGAGCCATTCGCTCTGAAAAAGTCTTTAAATTTGAATTGAATTTTATTTTCTTAGTGGAAATTATGACACATACATGTACACTTCAACCTCTTTATTACGACCACCAGTCGTTCTGAGGCCAAGTGGCCGTAATAGCGAGGTGGCCGCATTGGAGAGGTTGGCCTGCATGGCCGCTAGGTGGTGCTGTGATCAGCAGAGGATTGTGGCCATCAGAGGGCCACGTGGCCACTGAAAGCCACTGCACTCTTGAATGCATGCAACTAATCCTGGCTAATTTCAATTGACGATTCACCTGTATGCTAAGTAACTAAACCTAAATTATACTGATTAAAAAAAATCTCACAACATTTGAAGAGGACAGGAGAGCAATTAATTTTAAGAAGTGACTGTCTCTGGTAAAACCAGGCTGCCTGTGAAAAAATCGGCTTTTTCACCAGGCCTAACTTTGTTATAACCTTTTGCATGCAAAGAACTTTTTGGCTTGTGAAGTTACATTTGACTCTAGAGAATAAGATTTATTAATACCAAATATTATGATCACATCATGATACTTTTATCAATTCTATTGAAACTTCAAAGAATTAAGTTGTCTTCGATGAATAATTGGAAGATGACAGGTAGTCTGGTGGCCTGCTATGTGAATACATACAGGCTAGATGACAGGATGAAGTGAAATTAGCAGAGAGACTTGATTTATGTTGAAAGCCAGTGAAGTGTAAAGCATGATTCTGAAGTTCTGTGCTGAAGTGCAATTTAAATAATTGTTTATGACAAGTAATTATGCCTTTTTTAGTTGTACCCCAATCTCTCAATTGCCATCGAATCCTCTGGTGGTTAAGCCATGACAGTTATCATTGGTAACTGTCATGGTTAAGCACACAAACGGCCAGACAGAACGTCGCCGATGCGCATTTCTGCTTGATGCGACAATTTCATTTGCTTGTTAATACACCAATGCCCGCATTTGGCGAGGTCAGAATGATCCTTTTGTACCCTAGAATATGCCCGTATTTGCGAGGTGGCCGTATTAACGAGGTGCCCGCATTAGAGAGGTTCTATTAGCATTAAAAGATAGGGAAAATATTTGGTTTCAGGCCATAATGTCCGTATTTCCGAGGTGCCCGTATTAGAGACGTGGTCGTAAGGTGAGGTTGAAGTGTATATAATTCACAGTGTAACATCACAATCAATCAAAATATAGAAATAAGAACACTAAGAAGGACACAGCAGAGTTTATACAAACTATAAGTATTGCTTGCCCCTTAATTAAATTTAAATAAAACAAAAAACAAAAAAAACTGTGTATATATTTAGGATAGATGAAAAGTCAGCTGGATCCATTTACCGTCTTATACGATCGCCTCAAAGTTATGTATGTGTCATTTGAACATCACACAGAAATATATATACATTTACGATAATGTGGTACAATACTGCTTTACCTAAATCACATCACCACACAGATATTGAAAATTTCAAACTTCATGGAGTGTCTACTTGAAAATGAAAAAAAAAACAGATTCAAATGATTGGACATATATAGTATTATACATTGCCTTGTTTTTCATTGCTCACTAGGCATGAATATTTTTAAAGACCTGAACTGCATGATATGAATTCCATGTGTCAAACAGACGAGACTATCCAAAGTTGGTATCCTCCACAAATGTGAGTATAGCTCAGATGTGACACTGCATCCGTCTGAAAATGAGATGTTTTTCAGAGTGAATGGTGAGTAGCAAACACAAATGCTTTCTTCCTGTTGACATGACAGATTACCTCCTATTCTGCTTTCTTAGCAGGGCAGATTTGTCATGAATAGGGAAGTATTAGTGCATTTATACATAGAAGCATGAAACTTGGCACACATTTCAAAAACGTCTTATAAAAAATATTTAGATAGAGAACCACTTCAGATTTGACCTGGTTGACCCATGGCAGCATTTTTCCAAAATGGCTGCTAATCATCTAATTTTCCTGCTTTCTGTGAAGTGCCTATAGTTTGAAAGTATGAAAACAGTGCTCATTATTCCTTTTGCAGATCTATAAAACATTATCAATTGATTTCTGGATTGAACTGAGGAATTTTAGGGTAGTCAGGGTCCTTTTTGTTAGAACTGTTCAAGAAAATGTATCATTTACGCGGTTTCCCATTGTTTCATGGAATTATGGATTCTCAACGGATTTTAGAACTAACTGCATATTTGAATTTCTTGTAAGAAGAGCTTTCAAATGAATGGTCGCATCAATAGTTTCGGTGAATTCTTTGTCAAAATTAAAGAAAAAACAAAATCTTCAAAAATAATTTTATTTTCATTTTTTCCATTTTCGTACCAAGTTTACAAACCCATTGATGCGGGTACTCATTTGAAAGCTCTTCTTACTAGGAATTCGAATATGTAACTTATTTTGAGATTTATAGAGAATTGGTGTAACAATCCGTAACCGCGAAATCCAGTGTTTGAATCAATATTTCTAACAAAACGGATTCCAACAACCCTGAAAATAGACCAAGGCTGCTAAAAAATGTTATAGCAATGTTCTGAATATTAAGACAAACTATAAAAAACAATATTTGTAGGAACTACACAGAATGCAGCAAAATGGAAAATTGACCGCCATTTTGGAAAATTGCTGCCAGTAGCCACCTAAGCCGAATCTGAAGCGGCACCCTGTCCAAATATGTTTGTATAGATGTTTTTTAAGTGTGAACCAAGTTTCATGCTTCTATGTATAAATGCACTATTTTTTTACACACCTGCCCCGCTATCTGGGAATGTCGATGAAAGGTGCTTTAAACCCTCCATGGTGAAAATGTACACTATTACAAATAAACTTGCTGGTAAAGACTATTCTCCTTTCCACAGATGCTGATTCTCTTTTCATCAGTCAAGATGGTCTGTCATTTACAGTGTAATCTGATATTTGACCATGATGTCTGGGAACCACCCTGAATGCCTGAAGATTACCTCTTTTATGGCATCCATAGCAGTCTTTGCATTTGCAGTTTACAGCCTTTCCAGCTTTTCTTAGATCCGGATTGCAGACATTTTGCCTTCCGTTGGGGATAAAGAAAATGTCCTTCATGATGAAAATGTGACCAGGGGAATTACTTTCTTCTCATCCAAATTTGTTATTAAATAAGCGACACCTCATTCTCAAAAATACCATGTTTGAGTATGGACAAAGGAAAATGCATCAATCATGGCATATTGATCACATGAACGCATTACACACATATGTCCCAACTCTTCTACAATAAATGATGTCAGGAAAACAAATTGAGTGAAGCAATTTTTTTCGTATACTCAAAGGTGCAGCATGAAATAGATAACCATGATGTTGTTGTACGTTATGTCTAAAACAGAAACCTTAGAGCAGTGGAAGTCCAACAAGTACATGTAATGGAAAATATTAATATTGTTTATCAAAACTACACAGATTTTGCAATATTACAAGCCAAACCAGAATTAAAACGGAGCTTTTTTTGCTCTGTGACAATACAAAGTATGGGCGTTACACTTGCGACGGATTCGCCAACCCTGCTATTCATCGGAATTTTTTAGTGAAATAAATTTTCCACAACCATAAGAAGCTCCAAAATGGGCAAGCAGATATAAGACTAGGTCTCAGAGGCCAAAAGGTTCAACTGACACACGTCAAAGAGACACTAGAGCATCCCAGATCAGTAAGCGTCAAATTTGACTTAACTTTTAGGAAGTCAACCTTTGAGTACAAATAGCTCAATAATGTCAACACAGGCAAATAAAAGTACTTGATTTGATGCATTGATGAAGCCTAAGGATGTAAAGATTCCAAAAAGTGTTAGAAAATTGTCTTAGAATACATACAAATTTGTAAAACTGAAAGAATTCAAGTGGTCAAAAATGTTATGTCACGTTTTTTTAGTGAAAAAATGCTTGTTTTTCAATGTTAATGGACTCTATCTCAATGACTATGAGCCAGAATGTCGTGAAATTTTCAGGAAATTTGCACAAGAATGTACTTAAAGCAATGGTGCACCATTAAGTTGTCACATAAAGCCATTCTCGTATTTTGAGACCCCTACAGAAAATATACTGTGTGGCTTCATTATTTTTGAACTAGGCCTTAATGGATGATGCACCATGGTTACATCCTGGAGAATTGTTATGGTTTTGTTTCGTGGCACCACATGCACCAAAAGACCAGACACATGAAGCAATTAAGCATGTGCTCGTTTTGATCTAACGCATGACAGATAGCATGACCCATTACAACAACGTCTCAAAAAAAGATCCATGAATGCTTCATGCTGAGGATTGAAATCTCATGCTTAATTTTATGAACGAATTGTTGCGCTGCTGAGTTGATTGTATGACCTACAGATGTAGTACCATGAACAACAGGGACAAGAAATAATAATTTTTCATTCCAAGGTATCAGGTCTTTGATGTTCTTGCCTCCCTGAATATGGGTTGTTACTTGTTAGGTTGTTTTCCTACAAAAAATATATTTGCTTAATATTAATATCATGGTCTGATGTGTAAAAATGCATATTGTTGCATCATTCTTCTGGGAATTGTGTCAGTGAGTCAGATCAAGTTTGCAGCAAAGACAATGTCTTATCAAGAAATTAATGTCAAAACACTTTTAGAGAATAATTTTTTCTCAATCCAGACACGCTTGCACTGCCTACTTTGAATTGAATTGGACTCTTCCCATCATTGCCACAGCATTGGCAACACTGACCCAGGAAAGGAGGGCCTTAAGCTGCACATAAATGCACAATAGGTAAAACACATTTTAGTTCCCTGTTTTATTCTAACTCTTGATCTCTCGAGCAAACATTAATGAAGACCCCCGAGGAAATGTGTACTTGTTGGAATTGATGACATAAAAGAGACATAATTTGAACTCGTCAAGATTAAGGGACATGAAAAGTGTCCCGTGGCACCTAATTCTGGATTATTAAACACGAAAATTCACAGTCTTCATCTTCTTAAATGGAATGTGTCATCAGTATATTGCCTCATGTGAATCTTGATATAGAAGAAGTGCTCACTTGACAAGCATGTTAAATTGCTACACTACCCACCAAAATTTGACTGCACCAGAAAAAGTGAGGTTTCTTTAAAAAAAAAACATCTTTTTTAACACACATTTTCTTTAATACTTACATCTTTTATTGCAGCCATTTCAGCAATTGTTTTACCCAGAGACACCCGAAATTTGTGTTCTTCTTTCGCCTAAGTCTACAGTATTTTTCAAACATCTTTTGTCTGATGCAAATATACCTCGGACTTCAGGTGAGATCTCATATTGTTTGATGTAAGTATTGAATGAAATTTGTGTTTAAAACTAAGTTGTTATAAAATACACCTTACTTTTCCAGTGTATTTAAAAGGTGTAACTACCTTAAAATAAGTATATACTTGAAAAGCAATTGTATTAGTCATTCGCATTTTGCATATCTCCTATATAAACATTCAGAATACCTTCTATTGGACAAATGGTTGCTTCGATATATTGTGTAAGCCCTAGTTGCCAGTCCAAAGAATATGTAGCCTACATGTATGGTGTTTTTGTCTGAGTGCCTTACTGTGTTTGCATGACAGGACAACTATAGCAAACTTTCATTGGATAATACTGCTGCTTCTTCCAACACTTTGTTTAATAGACAGTTTACCATCATTTATTTTATTTTTTATCTTCATATTTATGAAAATGTGATATTTGTTTTATTTCCAAAAAAACAACGCTGGAATAATCATTTGTATGGGTGCATTATTATAATCTGATCTTGCCTTTTGATACATTTCTAGTTGCCAGATTAGGCCTATGAACAAACAGACTAATTTTTCCAGCTCTACAGTTTATAATTAGTAATCTTATACAGTGTATGTGCATCTACGCTGTACTATGCCCACTGGCCAGTATCGGCCATCTGGCAATGATTTGTTGGCGATTTTCAAAATTGGTAATGAGGTATTAGTTCAGTTCACATAATGTCATTATGAATGCGGGAAATTTGGAGGAAACTTGCACTGCAGTCATATTTGCAATGTTTATACACTGTAGTTGGTGTATTTTATGTTTGTGTTTTAGGTTGGCATGTGTTTCAATGTATTGCTGGTGCAGGTCTAGTTGTGTTTTCCAACAAAAATGGATAAACCACGATATTTTTCAGGTTTGATCATGTAGCATACTTGTTAGGACAAAGGATATGAGACAAATCCAGCAGTTCAGAAAGAGCTCATAATTCAGCGCAGAAAAAACATTTTGGGAAATCTGAATTGCTCCCAATATGCCATAAAGAAAACATTCCTTGTTTTACTGTCTCTCAAGTGTCAAAAATTGTCCTAATATGTTGGGAAAAATGAGGCCCTGTTAAAGCAAGAGGAAACATGGTCAGAAATGGGTCAGTGCTTCTTCAATATTCATGAGGAGAATTATGGAGATATAAATATTTTTCTTAGTTGCTGACCAGTGTCTGTCAATGGTCTCACTTTAAACTAGAAATCTGGAGCTTTATTACATGGTTCACAAAATACACTTTTGTGTTTTGAGGAATAGAAGGTTTCACATGATGAAATGATTTTCTTGCCAGAGATAGACCACACATGCAATCTTTTATTGGCCTAGTAAGGATGCTAAACTCAAGGGACATCTGTTGGAATTGAAAATTCTTAGAGTGTTGGCATTAGCTTAAAGACCATGAGCTCACTACATCAAACTCAAGGCCAGCTTCTGTACTCTCCATATTTTGGTAGTCTAGAAAGCTCTTAGAATCAGCTTCTCTGTAGAATAATCAAGGTAAATTCAGTGCATCACAAAACACTTAAAAACTGCTGGGTTTTTAGGCGATACTGTTGTGTGCACAGCATTTATATTTTAGTTGGACAGAAACTCAAATTTGATGAGAAGGAGAAAGTCAGGCCAAGAGAATTAAATACTTCATCAGATCTTAGCTTGACATTATCGTAATTCAAAACTAACATGGCATTATATAATCTGCTTGACAAACTGGTCAAGAATGCATGAAAAAAAAGAATGCCCGTTCGAGGAACGCGCCCAAACTTGCTGAATTTAGAATAAAAAAATTGTATAAATTTATGGTTACGGCTCTTTCCTTCGAAAAGATGATTTTCCGTCAATTATTTGCACATCCAGTACTTATCAGTATGAATGTATGTAAGTGAGGTAGGCGAATTAATTTATAAATTAGGTAGTTAGCCATCAGGCAAAATAAGTGAATAGGAAACATCCTTGTGCGGATGAGAAATTCAATTTCAACCTTGTGATGTCCGAATACACACAACAAATGCATAGCTCACGTACTAAACACTGCAAAGACAAGAGCAAACAGCTTGAGCAACCTTGGTTTTTCTACTTCTGACAGCACTTCCAGGAAGCCTTGAATCAACGACTTTTGGAGGCAAATAATTTTAGAGTAGAAAAACACATGTATGCAGAGTCCGAGTTTTGTACATTTACATAAAAGGATATGAATATGTTTTGGTTCCAAGTTTGTTTGCAAAGACAAAGAGCAAAGAGCCAGAGCAACCTTGGTTTTGCTAATTCTGACAGCACTTCCAGGAAGCCTTGAATCAACATCTTTTTGAGCCAAATACTTTTGCCTAATGATATTTAGAGAAGCAGAAGGACATATAATGCTTCTTTTGCGAGACACTGCACTTCCCAAATTCTTTAGATGGAAAGGATGTAAATATGTTTCAGTTCCAAATTTGTTTACTGACACACCTAAAATACTCCGGGTGGCTCTAGCTTTTCTCATATGTTTAGATTGATGGTCTCTTGAACATGGGTATTTTTACTTGTATGTGTGATATTTTGAGGACATTTACATCAATCTCTGAATGCCATGGGGTGTAATTTCCCAGGGAAAACATACCCCCCCCACCTTTCTGCATTTCTAACATTAAAAAGAAAGGTTGCGTTCTGCTGCTTAGCCATGGGAACAATTTGGGAAGTGATGGGGATTGCGTAGTCCCACTTTTTGTACGACTGAAAATGGAAATAGAAAATTTATAGACTTACAGGCCTTGCAAACTTCCTTTCCATATAAGTGTGTCTTTTCACATTGTCAACAAATATCTCACCAGACAAAATTAGTACCCAGTTCAGTTTTGCCTGTAAAATGCAACTTACATCTCTGCATCATATTTGCAAGTTTACAACAAAAAAACAACCCCAACTATCAGTGGTTGGTCTGTTTAAATAGAATCATGTGTTTTTAAATGAACAAAGATGGAATTTGAAGGTTTTGATTGAAATTGTGTCAAGAATACCTGCATAATAAAAAAACACACATGCACATAGGTCTAGGAGCTTGGAGTAGTCCTAATCGTGCATTGCAGAGGCTCTGTGCCTGACCTTTTGGTCAAAATGAGTAATTCAAATGCTTGACAATCAAGTTGACATTTAAAATTGAAATCGAAATACTTCAAAGATAACAAGGAGAGAAAAAGAGAGATCACCGCTATGACATATTGCTACATAAGTTTCATTATTTGATAAGTTTCATTGATTATCTACACTTTGTTACCTGTCAATTATGGTTAGAATAAGAGGCTAGAAATATGCCCATACCAAAGGCTTAAACTGGCATCACTTCAATTAAATCTCTGGAAATTCTAACAAACTGTGTCCACTATATCACTAAAGCTGAAGCATATGAATAGGCTTATTGGCAGCCATATATGTGTCTCCTCTGATGTGGACAACAAAGCCATCTTGGTATCTGCTTTACTGACGTGGTCTGCTCATAACATCGGTAAGAGGGTCACTGCATTCGTTGCATACAAACTAAAGTAATAAGGCAAAGCCATGGCTGTATGGACCAAAGTTTCTAACTCAATTTATTCTCTTAATTTATGAAAAAGCTTAGCTGAATGTGCAGGGCTTTTGCGGACATTCTGGTGGAGCTTGTAAACTTTTGGTTTGTAGAAAGATGCTTTAGTGGAAGAACAGTAGTCTGAGCACTAATATATTTGGACAATTGATGACCATTTCTTAAGGGCTTTACCAGACAGTCTGCAAACTTTCGGTTTCAAGATATATACCTTAGCGGAAGAGCAACCTTCAAAGTCTGAACACAAGAGTATTCGAACAATTGATGATAATTTTTTAGATTAAACAAATTAAGGTGACAGATGAACACTCTGTTCTGACACAGAAAATGTTTTTGAAGATTAGGTTTAGGATTAATATGTTTGTCATTAAGGTATTTTGCATTTTACTTAATGGAAGGAGATTATAAATGTTATTCTTGGTATTTTGACGGATATTCTGTCAAGACATCCATTTTTAAATGTATGGTAATAGGTAAGGTTTAATGAGTTGAAAAATATTTAATCTTTTATTATTCTTTTTTTTACAATCTGGCGAACTTTTTGGGGCTGCCGATCTATTTGAAACACTACTGAATGCTGCTGCATATTATTCATGGTACGTTGGACATAATGGTTCTTTGCTTGCCAGACAAGATCAATACATGCGAATGCTACATCTTGGTCAGATGAACATATCAAAGTGAAAGCAATGGGCGTCTGACCACACAAGTATATTTTTGTAGGACTGTTGATATGATATGACGAATAGATCTCTTTGTAGCAGAATATTATGGTAACATTTTGCCTCTTGCGCTGCCTTCCCAGGAGCAAAATAAGAAAATATTAGAATATGTCAGAGGGGTAATTTCTCTTTTTTTGATGGTGCCTTCCTGTTGCTTGATCAAACGGACCAAATAGCAACTAATGTTTTTTTGGTCAACTTCTCAGAACGCAGGGGCAAATATGTTGTTCTGCATATATCTGCTATATACAGAGCCACTCGCTTTGAAAACGTCTTAAAGAAAGATAAACAGCTAGATCCATTTACCGTCTTATACAATCGCCTCACAGTTATGTGTCATTTGAACAGCACACAGAAATAAATATATATTTACGATAATGCGGTACAAACCGCATTACCTAGATCACATTACCACACAGATATTGAAAATTTCAAACTTCATGAAGTGTCTACTTGAAAATGAAAAAAAAAACAGATTCAAATGATTGGAAGTATATGGTATTACACAATGACTTGTTTTTAATTGCTCACGAGGCATGAATGTTGTTAAAGACCTAAACTGCATGATATGAATTCCATGTGTCAAACATATGAGACTATCCAAAGTTGGTATCCTTCACAAATGTGAGTATAGATCAGATGTGGCACTGCATTCGTCTGTAACTGAGATGTTTTTCAGAGTGAATGGTGAGTAGCAAACACAAATGTTTTCTTCCTGTTTACATGACAGATAACCTCCTATTGACTTTCTGGGAATGTCGATGAAGGTGCTTTAAACCCTCCATGGTGAAAATATATACTATTACAAATAAACTTGCTGGTAAAGACTATTCTCTTTTCCACAGATGCTGAATCTCTTTTTATCAGTCAAGATGGTCTGTCATTTACAGTTTAATCTGATATTTGACCATGGTGTCTGGGAACCACCCTGAATGCCCAAAGATTACCTCTTTTATGGCATCCATAGCAGTCTTTTCATTTGCAGTTTACAGCCTTTCCAGCTTTTCTTAGATCCGGATTGCATACCTTGTGACTTCCGTTGGGGATAAAGAAAAATGTCCTTCATGATGAAAATGTGACCAGGGGAATCACTTTCTTTTCATCCAAATTTGTTATAAAATAGACGACATCTCATTCTCAAATATACATGTTTGAGTATGGACAAAGGAAAATGCATCAATCATGGCATATTGATCACATGCAAACATTACACACATATGTCCAACTCTTCTACAATGAATGATGTCAGGCAAACAAATGGAGTGAAGCAATTTTTTCTGCTACTCAAATGTGCAGCATGAAATAAATAACCATGATGTTGTTGTACGTTATGTCTAAAACAGAAACCTTAGAGCAGTGGAAGTCCAACAAGTGCATGTAATGGAAGATTTGCATGGGTCTTCTCATTTTTAAAATGTATCAATAACCATTAATAGCTTTCACCTAGATTACATCCAACTAGGCTGAACTAGCAATCGATGGTAAAGAGATGGTCCTAGTTTTAATGTTGCTTGGTTACTCTGAGGTATAAAACAGTCCATTGAGATCATAGCTAATATGCAGGATATATTGTAAGGGGACAATAAATATGGAAATAATTGCAGTTGGATACCGGCATCTGATTGGCTGACAGAGGTTTCCAATGGTATAACATTTCTTATCAAATGAAACATAAAGCTACAACTACATTATTGTTGCTTATTTGGACTTTTTAGTGTTGTCAGGATCAATGATAATATTATGTTGGACTTTAATCTAAAGATGAAGTGGAGAATTCAAAAGATTATACAAGTGGCAATTCACTACCTTTGGTCATTCATATTCAACATTCCCTGTCCTCTTAAGACATCTTTTTATGACCTTTTCTCTCTTGAATGTGGGTTGATAGGTCATTTGCTGACCTCCATTGGTCATATCATCTGCATATTTGCTGCTTCATGTGTACCTAAAACAGGCATAGCATGGCAACATTAATGCAGAAAATATTTTGCTTAGGCAGGAGAGGTAGAATATTTCTTTTTGGCTATAATATGGAGATGTATTATTCCATGTGGCACCATTACAATTTGACAAAGGGATAAATTCAAGATCATGCCATCATTTTTAATCATAGACATTCCGCGACCTGACATTTTTGAAGGGTGTAGTTTGTATTATTAATGTATGATGCACCATAGTTACATCCTGGAGAATTGTTATGGTTTTGTTTCGTGGCACCACCATGCACCAAGAGACCAGACACATGAAAGCAATTAAACTACTGTTCCTTTTGATCTATCACATGACAGATTGCATGACCCTACAAACAATGTCTGAGAAAAGATCTGTAAAAAATTCATGATGAGGATTGAAATTTCATGAATGAGTTGTTGCTCGGCTGAGTTGATTGTATGACAAACAGATACAATACACCATGAACAGCAGGGCCAAGAAATAACAATCTGTCATTTCAAGGTATCAGGTCTACACATGTGTCTGTCTATTCATGTTTTAATATTTTATGAACGTAGAAAGTAAACTGAAGTTCAACCTGGTACTGCACACTGTGCACAGGCTTGCTGGGTAGCCCGCTGTTTTTCACCTGGTGTAAAAAGGTTTGCGTGACTTGGTTGTTTCAGGAAAAGGATCAGATACCACAGTCCACTCAACTACTGTAAGTTTTTTTATCTGCCACAATAAAGAAAGGCGGATGCTTCATAAACTAATTTGTAAGTGTGTTGGGGTGATAGATTTTATATCCCATCGCATTTTATGCATTCATATTCCTGCTTCATTTTATGAGGAAGTGGATGTTTTGTCTATGGTCAGTACACGACATACATTTAATTATATTGTAAGGCTGCTGCTTCAGTAACTTCACTCATCAGACAAAAACTATTATGACATGCATCGTAATTTTTCTAAGAACTGCACTTCAAATGATTATAGAAATACCTCATTACAATAAAAATTTCTAATCAATATATACATATTATTTTATATATATAAACTTTTATTTGACAACGGAATATCATGAAGATACATGTGTCATACAAAATTAGTCTACTTGCTTTATTGAAGCTGTCCCTGTTCTTGCCTCAGCAACTACTTCGGGTACAGACTGCTTAAACATTGCACATATAATATATATTATATTGTCTTATAGACTCTCTTTTTAATTGAGACAGGCAGCGAGATTTGAAGTGTGATGTTTTTAACCCCAAAAGCTATTTGGAAAGTCCAAACCGGCAAGATGTACTCAGCACCTGCTGAATATCATGACCCGTGGGCCTTATGGTGTCGTCTTGAGGTCATTTTTCATGACTTGTGCTGAAATGGGTGGGAAGCTCACTTTATGAGTTGCTCTAGCTGTAAATGCCAGTGACTTGTGTCTGCCTTGCCATAAACTGGGTTTTAATCAAGTCAGGGCTTGGCTTTTTCAGATATTTGGGATTAGTTGAACTGAATGTGCTGGTAGCTAATTGATTTGCATAATGATGAATTCTGTCAAATGCTTGCTGTCTGAGGTAGACCTTACCAGGAAGTTTCGTATCGAATATCAGAATATTTGTTTTAGGTCAAAGAAATGGCCAGAAGGGAATTAAAAATATCTTTTCTGAGATACGTGTGATATATTTGCTATTTGATTTCAAAAATGTCACAACATTTATGTCTCGCTTCGAAATTTCAAATCAAGAGTAGATTTTGTGATTTATTTAAGATGTATGACAACTACCAGGCATGGAAATATATGAAAGAAGGTAAAATGATATGCTAGTGCTATGCACCAAACCCTTAGGTCCTTCGGCATCCTCTTGAGACATATTTTCATGTCCTTTGCCTCCCTGAATATTGGTTGTCACTTGTTAGGTTGTTTTTCTACAAAGAATATATTTGCTTAATATCATGGTCTGATGTGTAAAAATGCACATGGTTGCACCATCATTCTGGGAATTGTGTCAGTGAGTCGGATCAAGTTTGCAGCAAAGACAATGTCATATCAAGAAATTAATGTCATAACACTTTTAGAGAATAATTTTTTCTCAATCCAGACAGGCATGCAACGGCTATTTTGAATTGAATTGGACTCTTCCCATCATTGCCGCAGACTATTCACAGCAGAGGCAGCACTGACCAATGAATGGAGGTGTCTTGCACTGCACATGTGTATACATGCACAAGCGGTAAAACAGTTTTTAGTTCCCTGTTTTATTCTAACTCTTGACCGCTCGATCAAACATTAAGGAAGACCCGAGGAAATGTGTACTTGCTGGAATTGATAACATAAAACAGACATTATTTGAACTCGTCAAGATTTAGGGACATTAATGTGTCCCATGGCATATAACTCTAGATTAAACTCCAAATTTACAGTCTTCATCTTTCTTGAATGGAATGTGCCATAAGTATTTTGCCTCACGTGCATCTTCTTGATAAAAGAAATTTATCAGGTAAACTAGTGTGGTGCACATGGTTAGACAGAAGACGATATCTAGCAGTTCAGAAAGAGATCATAATTCAGCACAGAAATAACATTTGGGGAAACCTGAACTGCTCCCAATATGCCATAAAGAAAACATTCCTTGTTTTACTGTCTCGCAATTGCTAAAAACTGTCAGAATATGTTGGGAAAATGAGGACGTTAAAGCAAGAGGCCACATGGTCTGAAATGGGTCAGTGTTTTATGAATATTTATCAGAGGAATTTCTGTAGTGTAAATATTTTGCTGAGCTTGCCAGTGTCTGTAAATGTTCTCATTTCAAGAATTGATACTGCAGATTTATCATAAGTTTGGTGTCATCAGCTAAGAAAGTTGAATGAAATTGGACATCCATAGAGAAGCCAAACTTACATAAAATACATTTTTATGTTCATGAGTTATAGAAGCTCTTAGGTGATAAATTGTGCCAGGGAAAGCACCTTAGCACCATACATTCAATACTTAATACTGTATGTAGACCTACTGAAGACATACAAATTAAGGGACATTTGTTGGACTTAAAGATCCTAAAGTGTTGGCAACAGCTTAAAGACCATGAGCTCACTACATCAAACTCAAGGCCAGCTGCTGTACTTTATGGATTTTTATAGTCTTTTGAAGTATTGGCCTCTCCATGAAATGTTGTGGTAAACTCCAGCGTTTCAAAAGACACAAGAAAACCATGGTTATGAATATTCAGCCAGAAAATGCTGACATACTGTATACTCTGCATGGATTGACGATCTTTTTATTGTTATCACTGGCTTTTCCTGGCAAAGGGTGATTTTCCATTCTCCTATTTTGATGTTTTATTGTGAAATGATGTTTTTACCGATGGCTTCCACATTAACCTGAAAATGTGAAGCCAATCAATGCTTACTAGGGTGGTCCAACATCCAATGGGAAATTATAAAAGTGTAAAATTTGGTGATGGTACCCCCTAACTTTTTTTCTTTAACCATGTGGAAGAAGTGTGCAAAATTTCTGCCAAATTGATTAATATTTAGAGGTGGCTCATCAAGGCTGAAGTTTTGCTATATTTTGCATTAAGACGCCTATGCCTGAATAGTGAAAATTGTGTAAAATCATATTTTCCTTTTATTTGAGGCCTCCCAGGGCACAAACCAACTGAGGAATAAGCAATTTAACACTTGTTTGTATTTCTTCCTATCTGCATTTGAAAAAAGTGATTTGTCAGTTATATCATTAAAATTGCTATGTTAATTGATATGTATTGGGCGAAAATTCGGCCAAATTGGTACACCAATATACAGATTTTTTAATAAATACTAAAATTTAATGAAAGGCTTGTGGGATCATATGAGACTGAATCATGCCATACTACTTTCAATAAATTATTATAATCCAGCATGAAGAAGATGTTGAGAACATCTCACTAGAAAAAAGTCATGGCAGCTTTCTATTACACAGTCCAAAGAATCCTTCTGATATCTAGTGAATTATTTCCTCTGATTAGATGCCATACTGTCTTCTCAATTTCTGGCCAAGTGCTATTTTGCCACATGCTACAGAAACTTTTTAAAAGGAGGTGAAGGTAGCAATTCCATCTTTCTCAACAACATGTTCCACATTCAATATACCAGTATGCAAAATGATAATTCTAAGGCGAGATCATTGACGGATAACTGACTTTTATGCGCCAAGTAATCCATGCACCCCTGTGGAAATTAGATATGCTCTAGAAAACATTTTGTTGGTTATGCAAAGATCCCTCCTAAAAAGTTCTTTAGAGCTCATAAAATCAAAGTTCTTAGATAATAGAACACAGTAAGTCGTCTTTCCGAAACAAGTATTCCTGCAAAAGAAAAACCGTCTCAAAAGCTTATAACTGACAATAGCAGGGGAAAAAATGCTGTTGGATTATAAGAACCCCAATCACAACTGGTTTGTCTCACTAATTTAATAAGATGTAAAACAAATCAAATTGTATTGGGTAAAGCAATCATGTTTTCACATCCGAAGCTTCTGGGAGTGTGAAACTTCCAAGACTGGCTTATCTGAGGAAAGGGGCTATTTATAATAATAATTGACCAAGATGATGGGATTTACATTCTTTATCATGCTGGACTATATTAATTCATTAAAAGTAGTATGGCGTGACTCACTCGTGATCTGAAAACCTTTCCCTTAAATTTTAATATTTTTTATTAATAAATCATTATTGGTGTACCAATTTGGCCAAATTTTTGCCCAATACACATCAATTGACATAACAATTTTTATGATGTAACTGACAAATCACTTTTTTTTTAATGCGGATAGGAAGACATACAAACAAGTGTTATGTCTCCTTTTCCTCAGTTGGTTAGTGCCTTAATAGGCCTCAAATGAAAGGAAAATTTGATTTTACACAATTTTCACTATTCAGATATAGGCGTTTTAACGCAAAATATAGCAAAACTTACAGACCTTGATGAGCCTCCTCTAAATATCATTCAATTTGGCTGAAATTTTGCACACTTTCTCCACATGGTCAAAGGAAAAAAGTTAGGGGGCACCATCAATGAAATTAAGACATATATTTTTTTGGACCCCCCTATGCTTGCTTATCATCATTTAAAAAAATCATTTAATAAACCGACCATTGCGATTATAAATGCATGAGGTCTTTTGATAGTACCTGCTCTAGCCCTACATAAGTCCGTGGATACAGTCCACAACAATCATGTATTCTCCCGAGTGCTCCATTAATTGGGGAAAAGCAATTGTGGCTAATTCTTTGCCTTGAGGTCAATTGTAGCAATTGTATTAATCCAGTTCTACAGAAAATGATCTACTTTCTACAATTGGAAATTAATGCCATCACACTGACAAAAATATTGTCCGAAAACGTGTTTATGCTCTATGTCTTTGGAGACTAGATGCAAAAATAATTGCTTTTCGTGGAATTTTGCATCTTGTGCAGAAAAATTGTGGCCTAGATTCATGTCTGCCTCAGTGCAGAAATATCGAAGAAGAAATGAGCATGATTTGCAAGGAGAAATATGTCTGTGCACGAAACATTGTAGCACAAATGGAGTTCTCTTTGTAAACATTCTTACTCTCAAGAACAGAAACACAACCCTTTGTTTGCCATTGACAATAAGTTCCAGCCCTGAGCTCAAATATTCGAAAATAAGCCCACAATAATTGTTTTCTATTTAGTTTTTCTTCCTGAGTGCTGTGCAAATTCTCACAATATTTGAATTCAATATTTTTTTATATTTTCACAAATTCAAGGACTCAGTTATGGACATCCATATTCCCCCCGTGTAGAATTCGAAAACACTTCTTGTAAAAAGTCTCTATATCAAAAATGATGGTTTTTTTTTTCAAGGCACATCTGTAGGCGGATTGTGTGCTACTTCCTTTTTTCTTCTGCCAGCCCTTTCTCTTAATCTGTAATAGTTGCGCTAAGTTGTAAAAAGAGAGTGAGAGCTGAGATATTATTCTGCTTTACATATCTATTTTTACAATTTGAATTAGGTCTTGACATCACATGCTTAAGGATGCTGGAGTTTGAGCATCACTTGTAGTCTGTAAATCTTCTATTAATGTTCCAAGATATACAATTATTGCCAAGCCTTTCCAATGCATAAGAAGCTCGCAGGCATGGTATTTGTACACAGTTGAGAAAGAAAGATATGAGGCACAATGTCCTGGTTAGAAAACGACCATAATTCTGCACAGAAATAACATTTGGGGAAACCTGAACTGCTCCCAATACGCCATAAAGAAAACATTCCTTGCTTTACTGTCTCGCGAGTGCCAAAAACTGCCATAATATGTTGGGGAAAATGAGGGCGTTAAAGCAAGAGGCCACATGGTCTGAAATGGGTCAGTGCTTCATTAATATTCATGTGGAGAATTATGGAAGTATAAATATTTCTCTTAGCTGACCAGTGTCTGTAAATGGTCTCATTTCAAACCCGGGCGCTACTGTTTTATGACATATTGCCTGCCAATATTCATGAAAGGTCTGTTCTTTACAAGAAATATTTGATGACAATACAGAAGGTAGAAAGTCATTATATGTTTAAGAATCACTGCACATTAATTTTTAATGTTTTAAAGACATTGCGATTATGGAACATTAGTTGGGCTTAAAGGCCTTGCGATGTAGATTTTGACTTGAAGACCATAATCACAAGATCAAACTCAAGGCCTGAATGTTGTTTAGAAAGTGAAACATTGTCGGGACTATGTGGTGTGTCACAATGTACATAAAAGCTGCGGGTAATGCATATATGAAGCTAGCCTGGAACTAGAAAACGGACATGTGCTCTCCCTTTATTGAATGACATTTTTTAAAAGAATACACCATGGCATGCTTAATGTGCCACATGCATCCTCCCATATATATGATTGGTTTGAGTGAGTATTCATTGTTTTAAAATACGAGCGGACAGTTTTGGAATGTTCCATGTGCGTTTCAAGGACCGATGCATTTTGAAATAAATAAATTGTATTTAATAACAAACATTACGGACCAAGATTTTCATGTATCTATTAACTCATACTTGTCGATATCTAAAAATATTATGTGATGTACTTCTTTGGTATGATCAGCCACAGCAGCCTGCCCATTCTGCACTTGTATAATCTTTCATTCATCTCAATGCCCTTACATCAATTGCATCTCATGAAGAAAAAACATTTCTTTATTTCCTGATTAATGTGTAA
Organism: Platynereis dumerilii; assembly: GCA_026936325.1. Classification (NCBI taxonomy): domain Eukaryota; kingdom Metazoa; phylum Annelida; class Polychaeta; order Phyllodocida; family Nereididae; genus Platynereis; species Platynereis dumerilii. The sequence continues at coordinate 49,896,202 of JAPTHN010000001.1, forward strand.
CTAATTATCTGCCTAGAGGTCAATTGAATCAATTGAATTATTCTAATTATTTGAGCAAGTGGTTTGTGTTTGGCAATTGTGAATTAATCCTATTGATAAAATACAAAAAATTGCAGAACCAGGAACATGCTTTGTATAAAGATCCATGAATCAATGTACCTTTTAAGCCATTCTCTTTGCAAACAAATACAACAAATTAGATTCATGGCTGCTTCAATGTTTAATATTTTTGAAGAAATGTGCATAATCTCCCAAGGAGAACAGTGGAGAACTATGGTACATTGTTATACAAACGCTGTTCTCTCTGAAATCATGCTCACTCCCGATAAAAGAAAAAAAAACCATTTGTTTGCATTGACAATAACATTAAGCCTTGAGCATCAAAATGGAAAATACACTGTAGGGGAACAATTATAGTTTTCCGTTTTTGTTGGCACTGTGCGTAGCACCAGCTATTTATACCAAAATGACTTTGTTAAATTCTTATGAACACTTTGCATGTCGTCTTGTCACTCCAATCTCAATCAAATTTAGCATACGGTTTCAACTTTAATTTGACTTGAAAGGAAAAATCTTTTGGTGGCCTAACACGCTATTTAATCTAATTAAGAAAGTAGAGGAAAGTAGAGCAGCCTTCTTCTTCTTCTTCTTCTTGATGCATTCCGCCTATAAATCAAAAGACAACTTCATCAGTGAGAAATTACAGTAGCGGACAAAAGTTTAGGCCACGTCAATTTTTTGGCGATATCAGGGAAAATAGGTGCTCAGCTGAAAAATTTGCCTATGTGTCAGGGAAGTTCTACAAGAGAGAAAAATTGATCTATTTTTAGCACTTCCTTGAATATGTGTGATAAACAAAAATTTCAAGTGGTCTAAACTTACGTCTGATGCTTGCTTACGTCCACAAAGGCCCTTAATGGCATTGTGCATTGGCGGAAATGTGGCTAAATTATTCAATGTCATTCTGAACAAGTTATTCAAACATGTTTCATGTGGTTTAAAGGCAATTAGTCATGAAGCAGGAAAAAACACATTTTTTAATAATCAAAAAAGAAATTTCAACCTGGGAGGTAATAATGGTGATTCAATGAGCCAAAATTGTTAATGAATAAAATGTCAACTAAAAACAACTAAGAAAATATGTGTCTGACACATTTTCATCCTTCTAATGGAGTATGAATACACTTGACACTCAGTCATACTGCAAAAATGGTGTTTTTGCCTGGTTTTGTCTAAGAGACTCCTATTTGAAGCATCATAAAACAGTGAAAGGCAAGTTTTCATTCACCTGAGTATGTGTCCTGATAAAATCAAACAACTTTTCTTTGTTCGTTTTACTTCTGATGAAACTACAGCCACTTTAATGGAAGGCGTAAAACTGGTCCATTCATTAACATTACGTTTCAGTACACTTTCCAGAGTGGCGTCTGTAATTTTGTCTGTACTGTGGGAAAAGAACAAAAGTTTGTTGATTTTATCAGGACACATACTCAGGTGAATGAAAACTCTCCTTTCACTGTTTTATGATGCTTCAAATTGGAGTCTCTTAGACAAAATCAGGCAAAAACACCATTTTTGCGGTATGACCGGGTGTCAAGTGTATTCATATTCCATTAGAAGGATGAAAATGTGTCAGACACATATTTTCTTAGTTGCTTTTAGTTGACCTTTTGCTTATTAACAATTTTGGCTCATTGAATCACCATATTACCTCCTAAGTTGAAATCTTTTTTTTAATTATTAAAAAATGTGTTTTTTCCTGTTTCACGACTAATTGCCTTTAAATCACATGAAACATGTTTGAATAACTTGTCTAAATGACATTGAATAAGTTAGCCACCTTTCCACTAATGCACAATGCCATTAAGGGCCTTTGTGGATGTAAGCAAGCATCAGACGTAAGTTTAGACCACCTGAAATTTTTGTTTATTACACATATTCAAGGAAGTGCTAAAAATAGATCAAGTTTTCTCTCTTGTAGAACTTCCCTGACACATAGGCAGGAAAATCCATGCAGGAATTTTTCAGCTGAGCACCTATTTTCCCTGATATTTCCAAAAAATTGACGTGGCCTAAACTTTTGTCCGCTACTGTACATATGCACCGCTTGAATAGTTGAAGTACTTGTTCGTTATTTTTTTAAGTTTCTTTCATAGCTTGGGAAATCCCTAACAATTTAAATCCATATTCAGTTTATATTTCTAAGATATTTATAAGCTGATAAAATGTGTTTGAATAACCAGCAAAAGGTGTATATACAAGCGGAAGCCTGTTCCTGCGAAAAAAAAAAGATGAAACAAAATATTAAATGGATTATCATCTTCATCAAATTAACATATTGACTGATAAGAATTTTTCTTCCCAGCAACTGCATTTAATGTTCACGTTATCTAATTCATGTTTAAAACATTTTCGGTATAGGAAGTTGCTGCACTGAATGGGTCTGGCTGTCTTTCTCTTTTTCTGTGATAATTGCTCCCAACTACGAAAACAAATCCAGGACTTAAAAATAAATCAGATTTTTCTGTGTGATGCAATCCGGTAAGCTCAATAGAGATTGAATTGCAGCGATGCTATTTAATCAAAAAGGGACTCTCTCTTTGTTTCCTGGCATTGTTTCATGGCAAAGACAAGCTAGCATCCTCTGGTGAGAAAGTGCAGGAAAGCAGACAATGAACACCAGATTAGACTCAATTACGTCAACACTTGGCGGAAGATTTCCCTTTGGCCGGGCAATAATATGTCGTTTCGCATCATTGTTGTAACCCAGAATCCCAACAAAGATGGAAATTAGACTTCTGTGGAGGAAATTGATTGCTTCACCTTTAAAGAGGATGCCAATTAGCTGAGTGAATGACACCAACTGTTGGGATTGAGGAGGATGGTTCATCTTTAATTGGAGCAGAAGGAGAAGATGTTCTTGTAGAATATTCACTTAAAATCAAGCTCTGTGACAGTTGAATTTGTATGACAATAACTGATTGGTAGGATTTCTGCTCAATACGGGAAAGGCCGGTCAGCTAATTTCGTAGGGGAGAATGGGGACCGACGGGCCACGGGGACCGAAGGGCCATCCTCTTAACTCAACATCAAAAACGTTTTGAAACATCTTATTTGCATTTTTAGTATTGCTTATCACATCTATAAACACCATATTGATGACTGATCGATAAGTTAAAGCATAAGCCTGTAGTGGGCAAAATGATATTTTCAACATCTAAAGTAATTTTGTACTGATTCAGAAAAAGTGTTATATCTCCAATTTGTGTAGACTCGAGGCAATATATTTTCTATGACGATTTTCCCTATATATTGGTGGCAATTTACACATTGAATTTTGGGAACAAGAACCATATTTCACAAAAAAGGGGGTCTATACTATCCTGAATGCTTTTGGGGACCGATAGGCCACCCAACATGAGTACTAAAGGCCACTATTTCCTGAAATTTTCAATAGGTGGCGTATTGGCATGGGACTGGATATTAAAGTCTGTTTTGTGTAAAATCTGGGCATATCTATAATTTTTCGATCTCTTATTGTCCTATACACTCAGTTGGATCAACAAAAACATCTTGAATCCAAATTCCAAATTCTTCATCCACCCTTTGGCAAGTTATTGACATGGTCCATCGGACCCCATGGGATGGCCCATCGGTCCCCATGGTTGGGGACCGATGGGCCACCATCTTACTTGACAGAAAATGTGCTTTCTCATCTTTCTCCCTAGGTTGATCTATGTGAATCTTATATCATTTTATAAAGAGTTACATCGGCTAAAAGGGTGCACAGTATGAATCCTGTATCTGAAACAGATTTGCCTCCTCGGCCAATAATTTGTCAAGGGGCCCATCGGTCCCCACTCTCCCCTACCTACTGTATATCAAATTGCTTCATTTTTATCACCACTCACCAGGTACCATTTATGGTTTAAATTTTTTACGAAGGAATTTCATGAATGGCGCAAACCAAACACCAATTTTAGAAAGATGTTTTTATTCAAAATTGCCTACATGTCAAGAAATAGCATGCTGTAAGGTATTTCATATTTACAACGTCTACCACTGTAGCATTATTAACATACAATGACATTAGCAGGCATTTTATATTCATATATACACCACAAGAATATCTGATGAAACTCAGAAAATGGAAATGTGTGATCATGCTGATTATTTATACAATCCTTGCTTTAGCAGAAACATCAAAATCTACATAACTAGCTCTGAATGCTTCCATACATGTAAGTATATTTAGTTGTCATTTATTTTGAAACTTTCAGTTGCATTCTGTATCTGTCATGTCAGTGCGTAGACTGTAAAATTTGAAATTGTGAGTAAGCTAAAAAGATTGAGTGAGATGGTTGCACTATTTGTTGGAGCAGACATAGCTTGGTGTTTTGAGTTATGATAATCTTTCCATTGTCATTACTTGAAACAACAAGGTATGTGCCTGAAAGGAATTGTGCAACCATATCACTCAATCTTTTAAGCTGACTCAAAATTCAAATTTTACAGTGAGTACTAGTTTTAACACTTAACTTTAAAATAATCCTTTACTGATTAAATATACACAGAAGCTACTTGAAATTTCAGAAAAAACTTAAATATTTCAGCTGCTTACAGAACCATCACAGATATAAGGATGTCAATTGTAATCATCATTTATTAACTATAATCTATCATGATGATAGCGCGGCATTAATTCACAAATAAGTTACCTGTACGACTGTGGCGTCATGACACTCAAATGTTATATCTTTGAACATTGGACATTTTTTACTTCAGAAAAGGAAATAATCCATTAAATAACTTCTAGTCTTGATCAACAAATCATAAGGGTATGCAGAGTATCCATTCTTGTTATTCCAGCAATTGACAACACTTCATATCAATATTAAGATATCAAAGAATTTTTCATCAAATGGGATTCAAACTCTGTCACCTGATTACTGTTGTTCGGATCAGCCTCCTGAAAACTTGTAGAATCCATGTCTATAAACTGTGGAATCTGTGTCATGATAAAGCAAATGTGTAGCGTTCAATCATGTTCTTTGGTCCGAAGTTGCATGTCCATAGATATTCCATTCCTGCAGTCCTTCTTTGGCATTCCCAAATTTACTAGTCACAGTTTCTTTTTCCAGTTCCTTTAAAATCATTTCAAAATTGTCTAACACAGAACGTAGTCGTACTTATATATCATTCCAAAAAAAGTCATTCTGGTTGTTGAGGGGTCGGTTCATAAGACATACATATTGATATATTATATGAATATGGGACATACGTATGCTGTACATGCTTATATATAACTGTGCAGTATATTTTTTTGTATATGCACCACAAATATTGATAATATCATGAAAATATATCAACAATATTAACATCAGTAAATGTAAATGACAATACTTATGCATCACTTTTAGACGAAACAGTAATCTGTTCCTAATAATTCCACTGACACACAAATGCATATATGTATACATTTACTAATATCATCCAGGTAAACCCATCTTAATTATTTAATACCAAGCGGTTTCCAAAATTATCAAAAAGCATATTCAGTATAGAAAAAAGCTTGGACTTGTACAGTTCCATCCAGAAATAATTGTACATTTCCCCAATGTTTTGATAACAAACGACTTATCGGGTTATACTTCAAAACCAATTGATTTGAGTGCAAGCGCTTTCAATTTATCGACATGAATATGACTCTCTTTAAAATATTTAGCTGCTCGAAATGAAACATATATACAAAAGAAAACACAAAGGACTAATCACACAAAATCTTTGAAATGCTGAGTTGGTGATTCAATATTTTCACCAGTTTGAACAATCTAATTACAATTGTAACAATTGATACAAGTCACAATAAGTCTTTGCATTAGGTGACAATAAAACCATAACTGATTTATTCAATAAATTATTCAAGACCAGCAAGGAGAATCTCTATGTTTTCAGATAATAGTTTTTTGGGTGCCAAATGCAAAATGTTCATCTCTTGTCATCTTTGCAGCAGTTGATGAAGATCCAAAACTCAATACTATTCTTTTTTTTGTTTTGACACCAATCCAAAAAACAAACTGCTACACTATCCTATGGGCGGTCATAGTTTTGAAAAATTAGTGTTAACAGGTCCAACAAAACACATAAAAAGTTATGAATCCTTTGGCTTTTAAATATCAGCAACGTTTAGTTTTATACACTTTCAAAATTTCCTTCAGGCATTCCAGTAGGAAAAATTTGCAGGCTCCCCAATTGCTTTTCAAATCATGGCCCAATAAAATAGTCAATTCACGAGATGATAAATTAATTGTATCATAACATAGTGATGATACTTAATCGATCTTAATCAACATAATTAAACGATCGAAAATTCAATGACGTAATCTTCACTAAAATATCTACAGCATTGTCTGCAACGAAGCATATCAAGACGTCCAACAGAAGTTTCTTGAAGTGAGTGATAAAAGGCACAGGCAGAGGAATAGAAGAGTCCTATAGTTTGAGAAATAAGAACTAGAGGCCGCCACTGACGTAGAGGCCCTGCTGGAAGGGTTGCCATTTCCATTACCGGTCTGAGTGGCCCGGATGCCCTTGGCTATCACTGACTTGGGGGTGGAGCGCTCCACGTAGCCAGGGATGGAGTGCTTGGGGCAAGGTTTGACAACTTTTTCTGAAAGGGAGTAAAATTTGCTTCATTTACTATTTAATAGATCACACCACAATGTCACCACATGAAACAATTTAGGACATCACCATTGTTTAAAGACCAAGCATTGACTCTAAATTTACTTTTGAATAACCAGAATTAAGGGTTTTCTTTACTTTGGTTTATATTGTGTGTTTGTCTTTTCGGGAAAATATTTGACATCACAACACCTGTAGGCAGTCATGGCTTGTTCAATGCACCTGATGGTATAATTGATTGATCTTAGTGCTTTTTGGAACTAATTTACTACCTGGGCCTGTCCAAGCAGAAATAGCAGTGACATGCGTTATGGCGGGATCCATATCTTCATCTGTCCCACAATTCGCTCGGTATAACATGTGAGCTTCCCGCCAGGGCTTCTGGAACATCATCTCCGGGTATGTGCGAATTATCTGAAAAATGTGTATGGTTATCAAGGTGTTCTAAATATATATTATACATATACAATATACAAAGGGAAGGACCACATAGAAGTGGTAGAATAAGTAGGGGAGAGCGGGGCACAGTGAGACAGCAGGCGGGGCACAGTGAGACAGGGCATCTGCTGGCATAACCGCCGATCTGCAGGACCTGCGGAATTGTTCTATCAATTGTTGCTACAGAAACTACTGTACTCATGTAAAAGTAGCTGCCTTGGCGATTTTTTAGGTCTTTTTTTGAGCATGTTTCGAAACGTCATCGCACAGGACACATGCACGACTTATATAACCTGCCGCACCTGTTACATTCTAATCAAAATTCTTTCTGATGCTTCTCTTTGGATATGAATCACTAAAATCTGTAGTTTAAAGGTGGCATTTTGTTTTTAATAGTGAATTGTGAGCTATGCATTACATTCAGGTCGTTTCGAGTGTATTTTGTGATGTCTCACTGTGCCCCGCCTCAAACTGTCTCGCTGTACCCCACGCAGCTCTCTTGATAACATTTTTGAATCCTGTGGACTGGATGCCTGTATTGTGGTTCATCATCTCACTAAACTAAGACAAATAATCAAGGTTTGAATCCCTGGCAATTGATTTTCGTTATACCATTTCTCTTGGGAATTATAACAAAAAGTTGTTTAGCAAAATTATTTACTTTTACTGGCTAAAAACCAAAATATTGAAATTCCACTCACGATATGCTATGTAGGCATTCAGGATATAGTACAGTCTCTCACTTACTTACTTTTTGTACTATACAAAAGAGGGTTGATCTGTAAACAGTACCAGCTAGACGCTACAGGCTTTGTCTCACTGTGCCCGCCGTCTCACTGTGCCCCGCTCTCCCCTAAACGGCAAGATGGCAAAGCTTTGATTTTATTGTTGTCGACTACAGGCATAAGGTATTAAACACCAGGTGGGGCTTTAGATTGGAACTTCTCCATCAGCACCAGCTAGCGGTGCTTACTCGAAACATGAAATTATGTGTCCAGGGGCACCTCACGACAGTGTGTTATTATAATGCCCATATCAGTGTAAGCTCCTGGTTGCACATCTTTTGTGACACTTAGATTCATCTTTTTATGCAACTGGAGAAAATATCTGTTATGCTGCCAGCTGGGTTGCCAGCCAGCCGAAGTGTCATTCAGCACCTCCCAGCCAGCCACCCACTAAGGATTTCCACACAGTGCAATAAAATGGAAAACATCAAGCTCCCCCTGTTGTAAAATCATTTGTTGGACACCAAAAATTGGATCCCAGTTGACACCTTTGCCAGCTGGGAACATCCAAGGTAGCTGACAGTTTGCCAGCCAGCCGGGCACCTGCTGCATAACAGATAATGGGTATAACAGATAATGGGATGCCCCTGTTTGTCCTCATGTAGAATCAGGCATTGAAAGAACATCCTACCCATAAGGATACATGAGCAACTTACCCAGCAGCTAAAAGTTCCACCTCTGTGAGGAGTAGTGAAAAGTAAACTTTGTCCATCATACATGTTGACATATGCCATGCACATGAACTCTGAAACAGACAAGAAGGTACGATAGAGGATTAGGGCGATAAACTGAACCGCAATAATTATTCACTGCGGGATTTTTTTCAAAAGTGACTTCATATACATGTATATATATACAAGTGTGTAAACTTCAACGGTTACTGAGGTAAAAATAGTAGAGTGAATACAGTTTACAAGTTGATAATATTTTGACGCAAAGATCGTTACCTGTACGATAGTCCTGCCCCCCTCCAGCACATCTTGGCAGGTGTAAGTCGAGGACAGGGCGAGTTGTACAGTGGTGACTGTCCCAGTCTGATAAGGTGCCCATGCACCTCCTGCCCCCTTGGAGGGTGACATTTACTTTAGCTACCCCATCCAAGCCACAGTGGGATAAAGTGGTGAGGGATGCAGCTGAAAGGGAAAAAGGTCAAGTAGAGGTTAAATATTAAGTTAAGTGGGTGGGTAATTTGATTATTATAACCAAAAGTAAAAGTAAATGAGTTTGCAAATATGGTAAAAAAAACCGACAGCAAAATATGAATTTAAACTAGAATTAGAGTATGTCACCAATAAGAAAATGTGTATTCTATAAATCAACCTAAATCAACTAATTTGTACTGCAGGACAAAAAAAGCAAGGAAGTTTTCTTCAAACATCCATAAAAAATATATATATTTCAACAGGACTCATCATTTAGTTTTTTTGCACTAGTTGCGGCACTGGGATTAGATCACTGCTGTACCCATGAGGTGGTGATGGTTTGTGTTGTAAACTGGTGGAACACATTGTCAGTTTATGAGAGTAATTAAAAAAATATATTGCAGTGCATCATTGATCAAATTATCTACATATATTTTTTATGTTGGGGTATGGTTTTCCTGCACTCTAGGGAGGGAAGGGCCTTGCTTGACAGTTGGCACTTCCAGAGATCACAGAGCTGCACACTAGGTGGGGCCAATGTGCAGCCACACTACACAGAGGTGCCACCTATTGTGAATTCAGCAGCCATAATCAACAGGTTACAAAACTCAGATGCCACAAAGGTGAGCTTGCAAGAGATAAGTTAAAGGTCTTGACAGCAGATATAATGAGAGATTATCCCCGCTGTCTCTATCCCTTGGCATATTCATCGAAAAGCAGATGATAGGAAGCTCTACATGTAATAATCTCGTTATGAGGAGCTTCCATAGACATGGATCACTCAGTGAGGATTATCCAATTCCAATGATCACCATTGAATCCCCACTATTCCTTTGATCTACAAATCACTGGTGATTAGTCATATTTAAGCTTCTTAATGGTCTCAGAAAATTACATGGGGAAACAAAAGAAACATTTTATCATGTTTGTGAGAATCACATAGAGCAGCAATAATGAGCAATTAACATTTAACCTTGAGTGGTTGAAGTATCGGTGATGACTTAAATTGACTTAAATTAAGGCTTTATTGAACTTGGGTGTCATTCATACACTGCCAAATTATCTCATCCAACCATAAGCCAACTTTGAAGCACAGTACTTGGCATTGACACTAAATTTAAATTGCATATTTATCCCAAATCGATCATGGTACAAAAGGAGCATGCTTTGTTATAGGCCTATATATCAGTGCTCAAGATACTGTCCAAAAATGCAGATTCCGCTAATTCAGTTGTAAGAAATCAATTATAGTTCAAGAAAGGGAAGACAGATTTTCATTGTCGTTTCACTTTGACACGACAAAAATAACTAATTTGGTTGAAGTATGATTCTTTATGTTAGTGAGCTACTGCAGCTTAATATTAATTCTGTGGATCGCTTCCTTGGACCTTGAACAATAAATATCACTTCATTTATTCATGAACGAGAACCATTGGCTAATGACTATGTTGTCGTCAGTATTTCAAACGTTTTGTTATAAATTCTTAAATTTTCCCTGTAAATCGAATTATTAGATCATATAAAATCGAAAGATGTGCAGCTGTACCAACTATATTAGGTCTATATATCTGCTTCAGCTGTAGGCCCTATATAAATAGTATATATTGTCGTGAAAAGTACAGTGTATGTTCAGAAAAATGTCGTAAATATCTTCAGAAATCTGTTTCAATCTCCAATCAGAGTAAATCCATCCAATCTGTTCTCCCCAGACTAGCATTGTCTTGCTCTTGTATTTGCCATTACTCTGGCATTAATCATCATTTTCTAGTTGACATTTCTGTGACAAGAAGTCCCACAATTCACCAGACATATATAGGAGTAATAACCATAGATTCCAACTGGTAGGGCAGAAAAAAAAGTATAGGGCCTAGATTTGCTGGTAATTATGTGAAGCCTGATAGATGGGAATAGTAGGTAAATAGTTAGAATGACAGAAATAATGACAGATAGATACTATTAGATAGATATATTGATTGATAGTAGATAGATAGGCCTATATATAGGGGGGGAACAAAATTCAAAACCTTGGTGGGACCCCCTAAATTTTTTATTTTTATCATAAAAATGAGCAAATGACCATTTAAACGTGTTTAAAATATGTTTCCAGCCTGCTACCAGCATTTTCCTCATCATCGCATATTTATGTAAATGACAAGTCGCGGTATTAAATAACTTTGTCAATTCTTATCCAAGAGTAAAACCAACTACATATTTGGAATCCTTGTAAAAAATCCTTTCAAATGAATACCAACATGAATGTATTCTGGTGAGTTTTACCCCTACAGCTGGTAAAATGTATTGGAAATAAGTTCACAGCTCTTGCTTGGTCCCTTTTCTGCTGTAAGCAATGTCAAAAGCACAAAAGGCCATGGACAAATCTGTATTAGGTGCTCAGTACACCATTACAAGGCTGACATCAATTAGTCCTGAATATCAACCGGTCCCTGATTTCATCCTAGGAGGTCCTACGAAGACCAAAAAACTTTCAAAAATCGTAAGACTTTCTTATTAAGTTAAATCCACTGGATTCATTCATGCTATCTGAAATATAACAATTTTTGTATTATCCATATTCGGTGTGATTATTTTTGTTATCAGTTGGATGATTTAAAAGTCTTTTTGGGAAGTCTTGCGCAACTCTTTTGTTTAAGAGAGTATACATCGTGCATGTACTCATAATCTCATAACAGTAAATTTTTCATACACAATTCCATTGTTATCCCCTAGAATCCTGTTTTTTGTTTCGTTCTGTTTTTTCAAGCCATTAAATCCAAAAAGAATATATATCTTTTCTCAAGATGTTTATTTAGGCTTCCCCATTATGTCAAATAATTTCCTCCACTTTGGAACATCCATCTTCTCTTGTCTTTTTGCAAACCCACCCCTATCGGTAAAGCCGTCCAAAAGGCAACTGCATTGTGAGAGTTGTGAGATTGCAGTTCATGCAGTATTCAGTACTATGCTACTCATGATCATCTGGAATATTGCAAACAATTTGCCTAGGCCATGTTTACAGGAAATTATATTCCTTAAAGGACCACACTCGTGCACTTTTTTTATTAGTTGAGAGCTTCAAGCATTATATTTGCAGAAACACTGTGTTGGTCCTTTCAAAATCATTCCAAAATAAACCAATCAAAACTAACTTTTACTCTTCAATTTTGGCCATATTTTTTGGCACAGTAAAAAGCGACCCCTCTTGGAAGAACAGCTCTTCAGTGACGTGGGTCAGGGTTTTAAATAAACAAAATACATGTGCTTTATCAGGACTTTTGGAACTGATAGGCCTAGCTGTGAAATGTTTTAAAAACAGAGAGATAAAGCTGACTTGCCAAAGAAAATGACACCTTCAACAATCAAAAAACGATGTACAACTGTGATGACCTGTGATCTTCATTTCATTCAATAGTTCTGCCCCCAAATAACATATTGAGGGTCTCAAGGTTGACAGTGACTGACTTGGACCAAAATAAAAGAGAAAACATTTTATAGGCATATTTTCATAATCGATTTAAATATAAGCCCATTTTTTACTGAAATTTCAATCATATAAAGATTGTAAAAAATATACATTCGAAATAAATATATATATATATGGCCCTACAGAACACAATCTATCAACCTATCAACTTAACTGTCTATCTATCTATCTATCTATCTATCTATCTATCTATCTATCTATCTATCTATCTATCTATCTATCTATCTATCTATCTATATATCTATCTATCAATCTATCTCTCTATCTCTCTATCTATATCTAACTATCTATCTATCTATCTATCTATCTATCCAACTATAAATCTATCTATTAGTTTTTATACACTTAATTATATACCATTTTTGTACATTGTTTGTATGATTGTGTGTATGAAATAAATGATATATATCATATCTATCTAACTGGTAGTATATGTTATATTTCAGTTTTTGTCACAAAATGCGATCTGGACTTGTCCAGCATTGAGCAAATTAACTACAGTAAAGTAAACTCAGTAGAACTAGCCAATCAGCACACAAGGCAATAGGCAAATACAAATGATTGACAGAGATGTTGCTGGAACTCCTCTGAATTTTTTTTCACAGTTCCAGTTTGTCTCAAGTTCATTTTGTCACCTTTATGTAACAAAATTTATTAATCCATTCAGTATATCACAGTCTTGTTTGGTGGTCAAAATAGCAAGTGTCTTGTTCTCTCATTGTCCACAAAAGCTGAGGAGGGAGGGGGAGGGCCACCCAGCCTCACGTCACTGCTCAGCTGACTAAACATTCTGAACGACCACAAAAGTGGCCTAAAATGCCAATTTTATAAATTTTTCCTGATCTATGGTGAAAATCAATTTTGGGAAATATTAGCAGAATGCAATCGCAACATCTGATTCTTGCATGGGAAGATATGTTTTTTAAAAGTTGGATTTTGATGAGTGTGTGCCTTTAAGAAACTTTTAGGCTCAGTATTCCATTTTTTTTGATACTGGACAGTGGACATTGCTGGTAATATTATCAGGATCCATAGAATAACAGTGTATCATATACATGAATGAGAACTAAAATGTCAATGAGGTGTCATTTATCAGAGGTATGAGAAAAGCCTAGTCTAAGCACATCGTCACAAGGGATTACCCTGAAATGTACCTATCTGTTGTGAGAGCAAAATTGTCTGATTTCGGCGGGGACCAAAGATGTAGTGATCTTACAAAACTTAGGATTAGTTGGAATATGTGGAAACGAACCCAGGAAGTTGAGCAATTTGAAAATATAAAGTTCATAATTCTGGAAAATCTGAAACTAAATAGTAGACCCTTTACATATTGGCTGATGGCTCTTTTGGAGACGCTAGTATCATGCCAGTGGAAAGCAGTAGGTGCCAGAGACAACTTGGCCCGGGCTCTTCCCTCTATAATTATGATGTATCACATTTCTTGATTCCTAGAAATAAAAGTACTGGGCCTAATAAGAATAATCTTTTCTAAGGACCTAAACCTTTTTCTGGAAAAAGGTCGGACCACTTCAAAGCAATATCACAGAAACTCATAGCATTGTTACATGTGTCTGTCATATTGATTGCGAATTGTTGATAAAATAATAGTAAACAAGAATTGTACTTAGTACTTAAATGTGTGATATAAGTTTAAGAGGGATATGTTCAATTCACAATTTAAAACAAGCTAAAATCATGTAATTTTATTTTAGTCCATGAGTGTCAGTTCCAAGACCTGAGATGACAAAAATATTTAGAGAAAATGTAAATTTTTCAATTAACTTTCCTTGACAAATACAACTTAAAATATCCGCAGCATAGCATTGTTGGTATTCAAATGAAAGGTCTTTCTTCACTGAAAAACGTGGTGGACTTATTTTTTGGCTATCTCTAAAATTGACAGAGATACGGAGAACCGCGAATTTGCTCTAATGCTTAAATCGGCCATACACAAAAATGCTGGTAGCAGGCTGAAAAATCAACTGCGGGAAAAATCCCTTTGGGAATTGTGTTTTCATACAATTTGTCAAAACTTAGGTGGGTCACATGAGGGTTGTGAAAGAAAATGTGATTTTGTTCCCCCCACTACTATATAGATTGATTGACAGGTAGATAGGTAGATAGATAGGGAATAGTTCACGTAATAAGTAGATCTATCTTGAAATCCCAAAGAGATAAAAAGAAAACAATAATTTTGACTTGACTGGTTCAGCATGTCGAGCTTCCGAACTTACTGAAATAGTGAGATATTATGATCATTCTCTCACAAATCATTATGAGACCGCCGAAGACCTTGGCATATATGATATCTATATTTTACTTCACACACTACAACATGGCGTCTTGTTAATCCTGTGGGTTAGAATAACAGACCAGGGGCCTTATAATTAACTCCGTATCCTGTGAAGAAACACTTGAGCTAAGAATAATATTTTGCATCAACTGAACTCACAGAAAGACCAGAAGAGAAGTTGTCTAAGGGAAATCAAGTGGAAGACATGACAAAGATTTCAGACCTAAAGACGCTGTTGTCCCGTAATCAGTCCGGTAATCGGTCCGGTAATCAGTCCAGTAATCAGTCCAGTAATCAGTCTGGTTTATTTTCATTATTTGATTAAATGAAATGTGGTATAGGCCTTATTCATTGCAATTTGTAGACCATTTATCTGGCAAACTCATACATCAGTGCAACGTGCGGTTAATTCATTCATTATGTTGCCAGGAAAAGTTTTTTAAAAAGACAGAAAGAAACAGCTTACGTAATAAAGTTTTCATTTGGGAGCTCCTCATCAAGCCCCCAAGTGGCTCGGGGTCATTTGAAAAAACACATAACCTGAAAGATTTGTCTTTCCTGGAACTCCTCGCTGCAATACATGAAATAGAAAGATTCATCAGTCAAGAGTAAGTCCGAAGTTAATCATTGCAAATATTACAATTCTTACATGTATGTTGTTAATGCATGTTAAATCATTGTTAAAGGCCTATGTTGAACTAAATTTCGCAATTCTGCTATTTTTAAGCATTAATGGGGTACATATGCCATTCAGTTAACATATATATACAAGCTCAATTACATAACAAAATTCATTTACTTCATTCCGTGATGAATTGCAATATGAAAAAAAACTCACATATTTGAAATCGCAAAGTATTATCCCTTTGCTCCATGCGAAGGCAAGTATATCGTGGCCGACTGAAAATCAAGAGAAGCTTTAAATGTCTGTAAAAATTCCTACTTTTTCTTTGGAAACATTTTGAAATCTGGGCGAGGCTCATACAAGAGTATTAAATGTCATTTTCAATTTCTTGAAATAAAACATCCTTGAAAAAAGCTTTACTTTTGTTTCTGTAAAAAACTGTTGCATTTTATATTGGTATATGAAAGAATCACGCAGTTTTATTCATTTTCAATATATTCACGATTTTGCCATATAATATAAAAGCTTTTTTCCTCTTGTCTCTTTGGTTTCCTCTTAAACTGTTTCGCATTATTTTACAAGATTAAAAAAAAACGGGTACATGTTGGCTATAAGCATAATGTTTGTCATGGTTTTACAATCATTCACAGAAAATATATGAACATTATATCCGTTTAGTTTTGGATTTATTTGGCCTGAATCATTTACTTATTTTCCTTCTTTGTTTATTTGATTTGATTTTCTCAAATAAAACACAACGTGCATTTCAGAATGGTGAAAAGACTGGACACAAATTTCTCTACATTTTAGGAAAATGGCTGACATTATCATATTACAGATATCTACAGCAACTGAAGGCAGTTGCAGTTATGCTTAAAACAATAGCATTGGGATAATGCACAGGACAAATGTATTAGCAATCGCAGCTAGCGCACATTAAGTCAACAGTCTTAAGTTTAATGTATTTAAGAAACTTAAAAAAAAACAAAAAAAAAAACAACTAATAGGTTGATGTTGACCTCATATTCTGGAATCAGGAAATATTGATGAAGCTACCAACCAGCCATTCGGGTAGTATGACATCATCTTGTAGTCATTGAGCGACCAGTGTTTTGTTTTGCAAATGAAGTTTCCGAGGGTGGAGAAGGAAACCAGGCCGTTTTGAATTGTCACCTTTTCCTGTCTATCTCTTTCGAACAGATACCAATCGCCATCAAAACCTCGGGGAAAACCACACTCGGGTCTTGTGCTGGGAAGAAGATCTGCAAATGATAAAGAATTTTTTTACGAAAAGTACCACAAACAAAGTAAAATTCGTAGAAAACTGCGATTGAGAAGTTTTAAAACAGGGAGCATTTGTAGCACCTATTAGTACAGAGCAAATGAGAGGTGGCAAATAGCAAATCAAAATGTACAAAACAGGGAACACCAATGAAGCCTATCTGTAGAAAGGAGCGCTAAAAGGGTTCGAAATATAGCGTCTATTTTTGGGAGATAGTAGCTGAAAAGTTTTAATAACACCTATTTGTAGAAATTACAAATTAAAAAGGACTATAAAACAAGGGGCTTATAATTATAGTGCCTATTGTTGGGAGATAGCAATAGAGAAGGTTTAAAACAAGGAGCATACATATCACCTGTTGTGATTCAATAGTAATTGATATTGTTTAACGTTTTGACGGTTCAAAGAAGTAGGAAACAAGGAACAGAGGAGATGTACCACAGGGGGCAACAGTTGCACCCATCTGTAAATGTATTTTGTTTTACATCTGAATTTCAGCTGCTTTTTTTTTTCAGGTAAATTGATAATTTGTCAACAAATAACGTAATCATTGTGAAATAAACTTTATGAGTTTATATCAGAGACAAAATATCACACATCATTTTGCCTCAAGTAGTAAATTTATAGGCTTAATTGAATTAGCAAAGATTTCTTTCTTCGGAACAGAAAAGTTTATTTGAGTGTTTTTGTGCACGACCACGCGTAATGAGAAAGTCTTGAAGTGAAGCCAATCCAGTTACAAATTACATGAACAGAATTTAGAAAGCACAAGGGAATTAATGGAGTTATTGCATTGACCCAGTTTTCTGTTCTTGAGTGAAAGTGACTCTCTGGGACTCCCTATTCCGAGGCCAAGGGAATGACTTCATAATTAAGCAATTCGATTTAAAAACCTTCCCTTAAGGGCCATAACTTAAATTTTCATGAAGTGCTGGCTTATTATGTGTAAAAGACGATTTTAGATTCAAGTGAGTTGTTAAATGTCAAATTAATCAATTTCAAAGTCTTGCTAATCCACTTTTTGACAGAAATGGCGAAGTAATTGTTCTCTTATATCCATCTCGATTCTTGTGCCCAAGGCCTTTTCTAACAGCAGTTAATTGCTCATAGTCTACATAAATGTGTCGAATTTCTGGTAAACAAGTCAGATTTATTCAATGCAGTAGTTTTGTTGTTATTTGATATGACATACGTCAAGAAAAACTAGAAAATATGAATTCAGAATAATTACAAATGACCTTGGCAGATTTACGTCTCCAAGCAGTTTTATAAAATAGACATAAAAACTTGGCATAGTTGAGATGTCTGAATGTAGGGTCTAGTACTACTTATTGTGGTACCTTTTTAAAAGAGAATGAAGCAATTATTGCATGATCTGCAAATGCCGATTGCCATTAACATGCGTGTGGGTATATCGGATACACAATCTGGACATTTCCATTGATCCTGTTTACTATTCAGTCCGTAAACAATCACTAGATCACATGTACATTAGTATCAATTAGCCCTATTGTGAAGCAGCATTATGAACACACCACCCACAGTTATCAATCAGTGGACCACAAATGTATACATGCCATGTTCAGGTGAAATCAGTGGACCATCTTTACAATAATCAATAAATCACATCATCAATTACTGCATACCCCAAGTCTCATTTTGCTTTCCCTATCTTTCTTGCTTGAGGCCAAACACTTCAACCTCCTCCAATATTAATCCCCAAACCACCCTTTCCTAAACCTAAGAACTATAAAAAGTGCAGTCTTAACCTGTCAAAAGCATCTGTTGTGGCATTAATATCAGGATTGCCACCAGGCGGACACAGACAGGAAGTTGTTACAGCCCCAGGTGACGTCAGAAGGGATTTGCATCCTGGGAAAATGTTCGCTTGGCTGCCTTACCCGATGAACCATGCCATACCCAAGGTGTTAAAGCCGAACAACGGATCTCTTAGCTTGCACGAAGCTGGCATGAATATTAGACCCTTCCTGATCAAATTTGAACAGGCCTATCAGGCCCATGATAGGAGTAGCATGATGGAAAATTCTTGATCAGTCATCTGCTTGATGATGAAATAGATCGATAGTTAGATTGATAGGCAGAAAATAGATAGATAGACAGATGTTAGATAGATAGATAGATAGATAGATAGATAGATAGATAGATAGATAGATAGTACTTACTACATAGTCCACAAGTCTTCTTGCAGAAGTTGGCGTAATGATGTAGGGCATTGCTGCATCTCCCCTTATTCTTATGCGCCTCACATTCTTCACTTTCATCATAACACAAGCCGCCCTCTGAAATGCGAAACAAAGTGAACTACAGACCATTTTTCGTCATTCAACAATTCACAATATGGAGTCTATATATCCAAAAATAACTTAATAATCAGTTGGTACATGTCAAAGATTTATAACACCTCAGATAAGAACAACATGTAGTTTGGCTGGTCTTTTTGCACCTGCACCGGATCACCATGCAGAGCTCAACCTTCTTGCAAGACTAATTAGTATCAACTTCCTGGTAATTCCACCCTTCTCTTGCCATTGCGGTGGTGATGGACCACAGGAAGAGGGTGTCACAACTTGTCGGGTCTACTGTACTAAAGAAAGATGAGCAGACAGAGCAGTGGGCAACAATTAGGACTCTGCAGGACAATGCTCTGCTAAAGGCCTACATGGCAAAAACCTTGACTTATAATATACCACTACCGAATAAGATATCAAAAACATTGCGACTGAACCTTCTACCAAATGCGGTGCATCCTGTTGCGCCAATAGATAAAGCGGCTGATAACAATGCCATTGACATTGTGGCCATCTTTCAGGCACGCTGAATCAGCTACTAGATCTTGTCCTGTTCTCGGCCCACAACAATGCCATGGGCCTCCATTGGTCAATCTGCTGTTTTCTTATGCAGTGTGGGCATCTGTTGGCCCAAAGATAGCTGGCCACTCAGCCTTATCAGTCTGGACAATGGCCTCTGCTTTTGATATCCAAGCACTTGTGTTGTAATCTTGTGAAGCAAGTTCCTGTGCAGTTGGGCTGAGGACTTACAGTCAATTCAGTGCATGGTGCAATGTTTTGGCATCACATTTAAAACAGGTTTCCTGTCAAAAAGGCCCTTTTGGGTGCTCACTCTTTTGGATGCTGAACAATTAAATCAATAAATACATTTATGTGACATTTAAATTTTCAGAAAAGAACAGCTGATCTGCTCGGGAGTTGGAACATTTAATTTGTAATATGATGTTACCTTATCTTTATCTTTACAAAATTTTAGAAATGTCACGAACAAAAGTAATTTGGACAGTCACCCAAAATTAATGTATACTCTTTGACACCATTTGGTGTTCGTAACCAATGTACTGTGAAACCTCAAGAGCAAAGTTCAACACAAGCAAAGTGCACAATCAAAAGATCAATAAGTCAAGAAGATCATGTAACCCAACATGCAAATAGCGGACTTACTCACCTCCTCTTTTCATTTTGAGTTCAACCTGGCGAATGTCCCCGCTGCCTGGAGGGATTCCTCTTCTCTCTATTGGAGCTATCGGGCTGAAGTACATGTCCACTGAGAACTCATGGGGGGAGCCTGCGCTTTTCGGAAAACGCTGAAAAGAAAATTGGAATATTCTGTAATTAACAAAGTCAAAGGGAAAAATTTGGTTTTGAGCATCATGGCATATGGCCCTTTGAAACTTTAACCAACAGCCGATTGCAATGCGAGTCTGAAATACCAAATAAATTTTCATCTTAAGTCATGCGAAACACCAAAAACTTTGTCATCCCTTTTATGTGAAAAAAGAGTTTTATATATACTTATACAGTATGGCCTGTGTGGTAAAAGTGATGCAGCAGTAAGAAGACACACAGTAAGACAATCTTTAGTACAACGGGTTTTTTTCTACCAGTTTAAATAACAATTTTCGTGGTACAGCAAGTCATTTCATACTCATTTGGTTGACCACAAAAACAACTGTTGGAGTTAGCCACAGAGAAATATCACGGGAAGGCTTTTCTAATGTGTCAGTGAGTGTGTCTGAATTAATTACGCATGAATTCACTTGATGGTCAGCAAGTGAGGTCAGCTTGAGTTCAGCAACCATCCCTAATGGCCACCAGCCACAGGTCTATGGGTGTACAAAACATTACCACACTCATACAGCAGCTATATAGGGAATTGCATTGGTACAAATTAATTTCTACAATGAACACATTACGGCTCATGGAGCACTGAAAAGCAATAATGACAACTTACAGCGGCATTAATCTATCGGCACATCAAAAATAAGGCAATTATATAACATGAAATATGCATAGGGGGAATCTGTGATCAATATGGCGATTAATCGGTGATGACATCTTGCATTTCAGTGCACATGGATTCATTTGTCCCAGGAAATTCCATCAATGATGGGAGCCTCAGCCATACCAGCTGAAATATCTGCATCCCACAGCATAATGTATTCTTACCTCTGAAGGTGTAACAGTCAGTGTACATTAAGGGAAAACAATTTTAATTCTGGGAGATGATTGTCTTTCAGAAAGTAGAAACTGAAACAGCACTGTTGATTTACCCAATTGGTTCATACAGTGTACATCACCTGCGTCTACCTGATACATTGAATTTGGGCAATCCGCTAAACCAGCCACTACAGAAAACATAGTGCTTGAAAAAGCTGGATTTCTATAATTCACAATTTACTCGAGGCATTACTAAAACGCACCATAACATTTCAAGTTTATTGATTTGAAAAACTTGACATCACGAAGTTTATCATTTGAAATACTAGTTTTGATTTCAGAGACCAGAAAAGTCATCGCATGTTCCTTTCCACTATAATCATTTCCAAAATCTTGATGGAATAAGATTTCACTTTCAAGTTGATAAACCGTATATGTCGAACTACTCAACTGTATGAGAAAAACTAATGACTGAAACTTGTTGTAAAAACATCACTTTGATTATTCTACCATGAGCCGTATCAAATTCCATGCATATATGATTTTCTCTTTCTTTCTATTTCATAAACTCATACACAACAACAGGATGTCAGACTGTGTATGTTTTACGCAAGACGAGATATAGAACATTTTATATATATCAAGTACTCGACTCAGGCTTACAAGTACCTTTCCCGTAGTTTGGTAGAAATAACACATTGTCAACCTTCTATAATTTAGGTTAGACATCACCTAGATACTTATACCATTGGAAAAGCTGGTATCTAACTGACATTAGACATCACCAAGATACTAATACCATTGAAAAAGCTGGTATCTAACTGACAGGTTTGCATGTTAGCGCCCAGCTAAGGATTAACGCTATTAATAACAGCAAGAAAACAATCAGATTATTGTTTATTTTGCAAAAATTTAAAGTTTAAAGGTATAATAGAAGAAGCATATGATGTCTAAGTCAGTTAGATACCTCATTGTCGGGTTCTAACATGCATTTTTGTCAGTTAGATCCCTCCCTCCGGTCGGGATCTAACTGACAAAAATGCATGTTAGAACCCTCCAAATCGGTATCTAACTAATACATATTGCATGTTAGCGCCCTGCTATGGATTAACACTATTAACGGCAAACAAACACTCAGATTATTGTTTATTTTGCAAAATTTATGAATTAAAATGTGCAATATAGAAGAAGTGTAGGATGTCTAAGTCAGTTAGACACCTATTTGTTGGGTTCTAACTGATACGTTGATTAGTAAGATGGCACCCAGAGGCCAGAGTCTAGAGAGGGCTTTGATGAAGAGTGAGATATGGGAGTGGGGATATTAACTTTTACCTGAACAACATACATTGTAGACACCTGTACGATAGGCTATACTTGGCTGCCAATCTGTTGTCTCCGGCAAATGACTTCACCCTGGGGTGTGTTGGCGAAGTTTGACCAGTGAAGTCAGGTTGGAAAGTGAACCTGGGTCCCAGGACCTCCGTGTGATTCATAGAATGAGCATTCCATTAGCTAGATTTAAATCTGGGACTAACTGCACAAGTAGTATTGTAGTCAGAATCCAACCTGCATGACACCATTCTGCATTGTCGACGCCAACCCGGATAGACTAGCACTATTTCGAGGGAGGTAGTTTTCGGGCCCTTTTAAAGTGCTTTATGGAGTGGCTGGGTCCCCCGAGGAGGTGAGTCCCAGGATGTTAATATATTGCCTCGAAGCTAAATCTACCCCTCCCAGACGAACAGATAGATAGACATACAGACTAAATGTTCCAACTTGTCCAGAGAGTGTGTTTGAAATAAATTGTAGCTCGTGCATCGAAGCCAAAAACCACTTTCGAACAGTTTGATGAAGTTGAACTCAAAATGAAAAATATCAAGTTGGAAGTTGGGACAAAAAGTAAAACTGGAAAGCTCTGAAAGTTGCAATGACAGAAAATGATGGAATGGATTAAATGTTATGATAATCTGAAAAAGTGTAGCAAATGCAATTGGTTGGATGAGCAGAGGGGCCCTCCCGTCCCAGGGGCACCCTAATGTCCCAGAACTGTGCACCATCACACTGCTTCCCTCAAATTAATCGAATCAACACTTCTAGCGAAAGGCAGACATTCAAATGACTAATGACACAGCTGTCGCCCTCTCTCGCATTCCTCATACATCACCTTTTTGCTGTCTGTCTTCTTTTCTTTATTATTTCCAACGTTTATAGTCTATATTAGATGTAGAGCTGCTGTGTATATACATGTATGTACACAGTGTATTGAATCCTCTATTTCTTTAACGAAATGACAATGGAATTACACGTATTTGAACATGTCTGTTATTGATTGTGTTGGACTGCTGCATATAGCAATTAAATTTATGTCTTTTTTAATAAAATTTATAAGCATAAATGAAAATTTTCCGACAAATAGGGATTACATATCAGCTCCTCTATGTCTAAGTGAATTATTACATGCACAGTAGGGAGGTCAAGGATGATCAAAACTGTTTTCTATAGGAGCCCCAACACTGTAAAATTTGAACTTTGAGTCGGATTAAATGATTGGTTGAGAAGGTTTCACAATTCCCTTGAACTAATACGGCTTGTTGTATCAAGTTATGACAACAGAAACATTATCATAACTCAAAACGTTCCCATAGACTAATGGTTAAAGCGCTTGGCTGCGAATCCAATGGCACTAGAGGACGCGGGTTCAAATTCCGCCCCTGGAACTAAATTGGAGTGAGTTGGTTGTGGCTGTGGCTGGGGAGGGTGACCGCTTGTGTAGGCAGGCATCACCCTCCTGTCAGGTGTGATCAGCAACACCTCCAGCCAGACTCCATCGTAAAGTGCCGTAGAGCATAGATTCTCTGTGAATATAGCTCTAAATAAATGCTGTAAAAAAAAAAAGACAAAAACAAATTGTGCAACCATCTCACTCAATCATTTGAGCTGACTCAAAATTTAAAATTTTACAGTGAAGCATAGACTGAGAAGTTGTTGAGGACATCATCAATTCACCATTATATGCAGTCTGATACAGGGAAAGCTTGACATGCTCAGACATTTCTTGGTCCCTGCTTACACTGCAAAAAATTCCCGTTAAATTTTACGGTTAAATGAACTGGCAACTTTGTTCCAGGTGTAAGAACTGTAAAAGTTCTAATAAACCTGAACAGGACAATGAACCGTAAAATGCAGATTGGTACATTGAACTGTAATTTTGCGGATTCAACAAAGTGATATTACGTTATAATGTACATATATAAAACAGTTTATTTAAAGTATATTTTACAGTTATATCAACTGTCAAACATAGAATGTAAAGAATGCGAGGAGCTGTAGAATCTACTGTAAAAATACGGATAGTATATGTTATTCTTACTTTTGCACTAGTGTGAAACAACAGACTAAGCACGTGATTTAACTGTCGCATAGCTGTAGGGATGTACCGAAGCTGGAATCAGCTGAGAGAGTGAGAGAGCCACTGACTCAAGTCTCGGCCTTGCTCATCTCTTGCTTGACAGCGGGGAAATAAGTCCATCAATTATACCCAGCAATTAAATAGCACACTTTGCTCACAACCATGGATATTTTCCAAGCGAACTAGGTGTCAAGTTTATCGAAGTATGTTCTGTTGATACAGACTGCGCTTGGGTTATATTGGTTTTAATAGTGTCATTCTTTAGATCACATTATAAGACTCACACAAATGTCAATGTCACATACATATATTACAACTTTTGCATAATGACAGCATCTTTAAGATCATATGAATGAGGATGTTCCCTTACCTTCAGATAAGTTATAAATTAAGTATGATTAACAGCTGTGTAAAGCATATGTTATAGATGGCACCACATGTTCCGTGGTTGAAGTCCATGCAATCTTTTGTTTATAGTTCCTAATCTGACCAGGTGTATTGATTGTTTGGCCAATTCAAATGTTTTGTCTGCATATTACAAGTTGCCAGTAAATTAACGGTTGAAGAAATTGTTCATTAACGTGAACTGAATGTTAAATGACATGTTGCAGTAAATTTGTCTTGGAGCCATTTTGTAACTGAAAAAGAACTGTAAATTCCCAGACAAAGTCTGTATTTAAAAAATACTGGCAAAATAACAATAAATGTACGGTTCTTTTAGCCAGAAAAACACGGTCATTTCTTACAGTGTATGGCTCCTACAGTGAAAGCCATATATTGGTCTGAAAATCGAGTCTATCCGGACTTCCAGAGCACAATCAATGGGATCATGGGCAGAACATTCAGAACCATATCCTAATTAGTGTAGGCCTACAAACACAATTCTAGCATGGCAGTCCAACAAAGCAGCTCAGAGTGAAACTTACCATAGAAAACTGAGGAATACTTCCCACTTCAGATGCCAGAATAAACAGGTAATCCTCCTCGATCCAGCTGCCCCAACATTGCATGGTGATATCTGCAAATTAAAAATACATCAAGATCAAGATATGCATGCAAAATTTCCATGCATAAGGAACATCAAAAATTGTCTATAATTATTCAAAATTGAACGATTTCAAATCTTTTTGATCTAAATCATGAAAGTTGGATGAGTCTATTTTAAAATGCAAAATTTAGCCCAACATTCATGCACAAAGATCAGCATGGTATAGACTTCAGTGATGCTCCCTGTTTATCAGTGCCTCATATAGTAGATACAAATCCCGATTTATCTCACAAGACAGCTATATGTGATTAAGATGAGGCAGTTAGATGTAATTTTTTTAATGGCTTGATACATTAAATGAATTTGCATAAAACTGGTATAAGAACCACCCACGCAAAAGGTATCATACATTTTTTAAAGCTTTGCGGCAATGTACTTATAAGGAGTAGTCTTTTAAATACTGCACTGTACATATGTGTTTGACGTGTCCGCTAATATCTCTCATCATAAGTATTGAAACATTACCTTGCCAACTGTACACTTTATCTATCATAAATATATTTCTTCAATATTAACGGCATATTCAAAACCTTTTTTCTATCAAATTAATATTTCTCATTAAATTTTTAAGATTGTGAACTGATCATGCCGCGTTATTCTGATCTTTTATTCAGACGCTGTTGCATAATGATTAGCAAGTAAATCTGGGAGAAATGAGGCGTAATCCCACAGACCTAATTTGTGTTCATAAAATGGACTGCAAGGTTTTTCTGGGAATGAGAATTCCAGGCCTTCTCCCTTGACGCATTCGCTCTCCATGCGCGAAGGACGCCACACTTTGGAGCACAGTTTCTGAAAAAGAAAGGCAGTAATGGCACAGTTAGAAAAGTATCATATTCAGAGTTGGTGATATTCTCCAGGTAAAGTCTCTGGGAAAATCAACACATATAGTGAACAGTGCATAATCGAAGGGTTTGGAAAATCGGGCATGGAATTCGAAATAATGAAAGAAAAAAGTGAGTCGCAAAGGTAAGCAAAGTGAGCATGGACAAGAACAAAAATAAGATGAAGAAATTAAGGAAGGAATTAAGAAACTGGAAAAAAGAGAGAGGCAGGTTAAAAGTGTAAAATAACGAACTACACACCTTGAACATTACACTGTGCATCTGAAGTGCATGGTACAGTCAAAAACAACTAATCATTCCCATAGTACTAAACTTATGTTACTGTTCATGCATACTATATTGCATAGTGCAGTAAAAATACTGTTTGTGAGGAGACTATATATGACAGACCAAGTTTCTGGCAAGAGTTTGATGTGAAAATAATAGTCAGTCTTCCGACAACAAGCCCATGATCTGTCTTAAGATGCACCATTATGAGTTATACAAGAGGGTCAGCCGTTGATGCCACATTGCCATTCCCATATCATAACTCAGCTATAAATGGCACATTTTGAGTGTGAATATTATTTTTTAAAGCATAAATGTGAATGAAAAAGAGAAAGAGAGATAGTTAAGTTAAAGGAAAAATGTGCCATCTTACCCGTCGTCTGTCGAACATGTATGTGCTGAAGTCGTATCCTCCTTCAATCGGGAAAAATGTCCATTCTAATAATTTGGGCGCTGAAAATTAAATTCTCACATGAATGAACTATCCATTTTGGAAACTGAGTTAGAAAACTGAGGAGCAATATGATGATCAGTAATAGTTACCGTGCCAGACCCAAGGCTGCCTCCGTAAATTGGAATCGCTGCAGAGCTGAGAATGGGCTTCAATACTGTCGGCAGCTGAAACCAAAAGGTGTCTGTTAGCACACAGGGTACAAATTAAAAATAATATCCGATAATATTATGTCTGTGTCTCTTTCCATGGACAACAGTGGCTATTACTATTGAGCTGACTCAACTTTGTCTGGGTGGACTTTTCATGTGGCTTTTTGAAATTTTTCCTTACTCATTTCGAAGTGTTAAGGTCCATTTAAGATACTTTCTTGAAACCAATAAGACAATAAGAAATGACCAGGAAACATGTGATGCAATATAGGACAGAGGATTAGTCAGCCATCAACTCAATGACTCATGTTCTCAAGTCCTTTGCAGTATGTCTCTAAATGCTTTGTTTTCCAATCAGTATGTTATGATAATTTACCAGTTTACGAGTACACCAAGTGTATGTAGTGCCTGTAAATAGGAAGAGTTAACTATCTAAAAAAAGGCATGAAGACTGAAGATTTTGTTTCTATTAGTTAGCAATGATGAAAATGTTGGAAGTTTACAAATCATCCGTACTTCAAAGCATCTGAGAGCATTGCGTTAAAGTGTGAATTTCCTTTTTGGTAAAGTATGGGAATAAAATGGGAACAGTTCATGTTGAGTTTGAATCATTTTGGAAAACAAAGAGTGGTTTCTTCAGCAGTTCAATTCTGATG
This sequence comes from Platynereis dumerilii, assembly GCA_026936325.1. Classification (NCBI taxonomy): domain Eukaryota; kingdom Metazoa; phylum Annelida; class Polychaeta; order Phyllodocida; family Nereididae; genus Platynereis; species Platynereis dumerilii. The sequence goes on from JAPTHN010000001.1 coordinate 49,924,229, forward strand.
AATGAGTTACCAGGAAAAACAAACCCCCAGACACCGAATTTGACATTGGGGCGTGCAGTGGCCTGAAAATGAGATATTAGGGCAATTCTCGATTCAACGGAGTTGCATGCTTTCACGTTATTGAAAATGTGTTGGAGAAACAATGAAACAATGGAGGCAGTGATCAATGTGACATCATTTCATCGCATTCATTGTCAAAGGGGAGGCCATTTTACAAAAGCGTTAATATTTATTGAAACATTGGCAGCCTCAGGCAGGCCCAGGTCGACCCAGCCCAATAGCCGCGGTGGCATTTATTCGACAGTCTGGGGCAGACTTGATCTCCCCTGATGAAATTAGTCCTTGAACGACAACAACCTGTTCCAAACCTCGGTATTATCGCCCTAAGCAGACGAAACACTGATTGGATATCCGTCCGCCCTCCGGCCAGAAAGCAACAATACGTAAAGCTAATCAATTTAGGGCTAATTGTGGCTAAAGCGATGTTCCATGGTATAGCCCCTGGCCGCAATAACACTAAAGCAGATAGGCAGCTTAGCTGCAATAAATAGTCGGGTCACTTAACCTCTGTTGCAAACACTTGCAAACGCAGCTAATTGTGTCTCGCAAATCGGGCGTTTAACCATGATGTTTGATCTGTCCGGCTACTTCTACAAGCCACAAATAGCCCGATTCTCATTATTTCTTCACCCAAATTTTTAGTGTCAAGTCAGTGACAGTGGCACTTAAGCATGAAGCTGGGTGTAGTTATTCACATTAGACACAAATTTTGTATTACCCTAAATTTGCGCATAGTAATTAAATACATTACAACGCAATAAATTTTCTTTTACTTGCCCGGAATAGACATTGATGCAAGGGGCCGCCAATTTCATGTCTCATCCAAACAACATCCAGCTGGGATTTAGATCATGAAGGTGTACTCTATAAAATATTTTTTTAACAACTATTGACAAATTAAACATCTAAATCAAAATTCCCTAAGTTTTGTGAAGATCACAATAAGTTTTAAGTTGTGCAGATATTTTTTTAGCATCAGACTGCAATATTGCAGGTACCGGTAACATTTTGTTGTAAGAATGAAAGCATGAGTTTTGTTGTCAGGACATTTAATTGGAAGGTAAAGGAGTGTGGAAAGATGAGCATTTTCATGATGGTGTGGGATTTGGAAAATGTATTACTTGTACTGTATACTTATCACACAAGCACAAATTGATATTTCAACCTGCACCAGAGCATATTTTGCCGACTGGAAAAGAGAAATCATGCAAAATGTAATTGCACTCAGTAGATAAGTACTTTTTGTTCCACATTACTTCACAGGGATACTTCCTTTGAGGAAAAATAAAGCACTGCATATATATCAGCACTTTAGAATTCGGCAAAACTTGCAATTTGGCAAATGGCTTAAAGAAAAAAGAAAAAAGTAATACTACCTGGTTTTTATACAGAAAATGTTATATCTTTCTGTAAAATATGCTCATAAGGCAGACTGGTGGGAGTTTTGTGAAGAAATGGCTATAGTATATTTTAGTATGGACGATGCTCAATATGTAAGATTTTAGACTGGTTTGGCATTACAAATTTTTTTGTTTTACTTTTCACACAGAGTTGTCTCGATACGAAAAAGTGGATTTTGCCCACTTTAAAGGCCAGACATTAACTATATATGCATTACATTATCAGAACACAACTTTGTGAATTACAATGAAATTTGTATATTGAAGTGAATCATATTGGGTGGTCTCAAATTGAGGTCCCGCTGCACGCTCTCACCGCCTATCTTTCATTATGACATCCTGAGTGATATCAAACTTCGTTCTTGAGAATAATTATCTTATTTTTCTAAATGTTATCTGTCAAGGAAACGGAATATCGAGAAATCGAAGCCTTATTACGCGCCAGGAAGACATTTGTGAAAATTTCCTTTCGCAATGTGTTGACGAAACGAAGCGTAGCGTCAATTTTAATTAGCAGATTTTACAAAAGACACATTCTCTGCATGTTTTGCTTGAGAACTGTGCGTAATCAATGATAAAGAAAAGAGATAAATTATTTGAATTCCGTTCTTTCTAATTAGACGTGTCCTAAACACACACTCCCTGTGGCCTGGCAAAGACAGCCATATTGGCACTTTGTCAATGACAATTAATTTCTCCTAACTTTTTCTTCACACCTTCAAATTTGCTGCATGTCTTTTGGGAAATATTGACTTGATGGGTTTCAAGGATTGTGAAGAAAGGAAGGCTCCTTTGAATGACAGATATTTCTATATTCTTTAATTGATAGCGCACTTCATGCAGTGCGTTCAATTCATAAATATAGCTTTTCTTCCTTCACTTACAGAGGTTTTAGTAAGCGTTTAATTATGAGGAAAACTACTATGTAAAACTTTACTTTCAATCTAACTGGTCCAGGTTGGTCTGTGAATCGACATACTACAGTAGTTACATGAGTTATGGGAAAAGAGAGGAAGGTTTCAACATGAAATGTCCACGCAGTGAATCTTGACAGCCGCGCATGTGTTGTCACTCTCAACACTATACTTTTCACAATTTTAGCCTATACGATGAGTCGTGATAAAATAGCACTTTGTTATTCATAATGCTGATGATATATATCATGCCATTACTAATATTAGCAGTAATTTGACTTAAGGAGGCTAATAGCCTGATACTGCTTTTTGGTGGCTGATACTGCTTTTTGGTGGCTGATACTGCTTTTTGGTGACTGACAACTGAAACAAGGAGATTAAGCATCCGATCACTATAGGAAAATAGGTCATGACAAATGAAATAGTCGTCTCATGACCAAGATTAACCAAACAAGTCTCTGTGGTTATCGTGTCAATCATCATCTATCATTAATCATAAAGTACATTTCCACTGTGAAATGGTTTTCTCTATTTTCGTAACTATTATAAATGGACGAGCTTTGAAGTGATATTAATTTAAATGGTTTGATTTTAATCATTTGCATAACGACACACAAATCAGAATTTCGTAATGAAACATCTTTGCAGGACATTCTTTCCCAGAACTATTGAAGCTGCTGTAAGCCAAACAGCAGTGGGCCTAAATGTAGAAATTTCGGACAACAGACCTGTATGGAATTGCTTGTTTACTATAACTGCTGTGACGCATTCTGGCACATGTGATTCTTCAAATTACCTGTCAATTCTAATTGTGTTGAGTTTTTCAATGTTATTTATAATCATGTCATGGCATAGCTCTAAAAGCGTAAAAAGATGCACAATACATCGGCCCATTCATAAACACAATACATTCTATGGGACGCACTCATCTTCTTTCAAATTGCATAATTGCACAAATGAATACAGTTTTCAAAATCAATGTATGGGACAATCCAGTGCAGAGGAGCAACATTATATGGAAATCTGCATCGTTTGACAAATTTTCTTTCAAACTAAAGACTAATCATGGACCATTTATGAATTAAAGCCATGCTTCAAATTTCCTCATTTCCATTTTAATGTGACAAACTCATCAATAATGAATTTGGACCTGAAATCCTGCAACATGGGACTTTCGTGCAAAATATGGCAACTTAGAAAGTGTGATTGGATTTTGGATTTAAAAAAGAATTGACTTTGATGGATCTCCAATGGATGAGCGGTGTCGATGACATTCTGTTGATTTCCATTTAGACAATTTCAGGGAAGTTCGTGCTCCTCATACCAACTCTGATTAATTCACTATATATTTCAGAACATCCTAGGCTTGAACACTTCTGGCATGGGCATATGTATGTCACAGGAGGGGCCATGCCTTTTTTATATGGTAAGATGAATTGAAGTTATGTAAATTGTCATGACAAAATTATGACCTGGAAAGGGAGGAGTTGTCAATTGTGTACAAGGGCATACGGTAAAAATAAGATGTATAAAAATGAAATGAAACTTACTTGGAAGGCATAATACACCACTCCCTATTTTTGAAAAAGTTTATGAAACTTTATTCAAGTAAACGGAGAGAGGCGGTTTCATAAAGGAACGAAAATTGTCCACAGTCGGGATGATATTTGGTCCCATTTATAACGGGCAACTATTTTAAAAGGGGAGAAATCTGTCGGTGCCTTTTGGGTGTTCTTCGCTTGATTTCTGTTAATATTTTTCTCATTTTCCTTTTTCTGCCGTTTACTTTTCTTTTGTGGCTGACACGGAGAATGCTACCTGTTATTGCTGTTCCCAATGAAGTGGCCTGGCCTGCCTTTGCTCTGCCTTTGGTTTGCCTAATGATTTCCATGTCTTTTCATTTTCATGGCAAACACTGCCATAATTGAGTAAACGAAACGCCAGGAAGTTTGAGGGGGGGCACGATGAAATTATGCATTACGTCAAATAGGCAGAGAGGAAATTCAGATCCAAAAATGTTATAGATGGTCGCAATTAGCAATATACTATTGAAGTGGAACTGAAAACATGAGCCCCACACTGAATCATCACTTATTCTGTACATGACAAGATGAAAATGGATTATTTTATTGTCTTTCAGGACACTTACAGTTGGCACTCTCAGATTCAGATTTTTGTTATTTGTAGCTCAGATAGCACAATTTTTATGAGTATTGTGCACAATAGAAGAATCACACAATGAGCTACAGGGACCCATCTAAGGCAAGAAGTGCCGCTATCGAGGAGCCCCTGTAATAATTATGTTCAAATAAGCTGTGGTGCAGTGACTGGTCAAGCTGGAGCTTTCCATAAAGCCACATGTTTTTCAAACGATCAACGAGGGACGTATAGTAGAGGGTACAGAGGTGATTACTTTACGAGAATATATTATACAATCAAATTGTTATGTTATGTCACCATGATTTAATGTGAATTGTATGGTCAGTGAGGAGTCTGCAGAGTCAACATGGGGCTTTATTTCCATATTCGGTGCTTTAAACCATCTGAAGTGCTTTATACAGGATTTTATATTCAACTTCCCTGTCAATCACACTGAAGAAAGTCAAAAGATAGTTCTAACCAGAAAAAAAAATGTGGAAGAGAAAAGATACTTTTCAAAATGAGTTTCAGTTGAGATGCATTTTCTGCAGTGCGCATTTTCATGTATTCATTAAAGGTTAACCAACACGTTGGGTGGGATTAAAAATCAGCGAAATGACAAAAAGCCAAGGCTGAACTCAAGGACGGTGCCTTATGCACTTATCGCCTTCCACTGTTCAATTTTGCCATCTTGCTTGCTGTTAATGAAAACATTTAAGAAGGACGTTAACAGAACACATACAATAATTATTGTGTCAGATAAATATGAAAATAGAAATGATAAGGCTAGAATTTCTCTATTCTGAACATCCACATAGATTCTTTAAGGAAATGTTGTGTTTTTTTTGGGGGGGGGCCCGGGGGGGGGGATGTTTTAGAGGATGGATGCAATATTTGGAATTTACAAATTCTAATCAATACAGGACTGTTTTGATCAATTCACTGGATGCAAAGGCCTAAGTTGCCTTTTGTTGATTCAGGCAATTCCATAAGCACGCCATTAGTCAAGTCAACTCTTTTATGCTAATCTTATGCCATACTAAATGACAGTTTTTGTCAAGGGCGGTTGTCAGTTTTTGAGATATTGCTTCAATTGAACACAGTGAAGGTAATATTGAAGCTGTCATGACATTGTTGAATGATATACCATATATGTGTGATATGACCAGCTTTCGGAAAACCTGAAATTGTACAAGAAGCTGTGAGCATCATTTCTGTTCTCCTGGCAGATGAAATAATACGATGATATGTTGTATCTGGTTGAGTGAGATGGTTTCACAAGTCATTTGAGCTACGTAGCTTGTTGTTTTAAGTTTTGATAGCCGACAGATTATCATAACTTATAACAACAAGCCATGTTAGCTCAAAACACATTGTGCAACCATCTCATTCAATGATTTAAGCTGACTTAAAATATTAAATTTTACAATGTTCAAACGTATATATGGGCAGGCTCAAATGGGATCTGCATGCATCAAGATGGCCACTTTACCTTCCCATTTTGTAATGTCTTTGAAAAGTGAACATAGATTACAAATGTCAAAAACAATTTGAATTCCATTTTTTTTGTTCTCTGTACATTTGGAAAATTGAGAATCACAGTGTAATTCAAGCCACTGAAGGAACTTTCTAAATGCCACCACAGACTGAAATAATACACTTATACCTTGGAATACTTTAGAAAGAAATCGTTAAAAATATCTGTCTTGAAACTGAGAAGGGTTTTTTTTTGTCTGTGCAAGAAGTTATAAAAGCAAACTTTGCAGTTCACACTATTGTATTTGCAAAAGAGTAAGAACGGTCTACATATATGTTTGAAAAAACTCTTACCTGACCAAACTTGAACGATGTTATCATTTCGAAGAATGAACTTCAAACATGTGTAGGTAGTTTTCCTGCAAAATAATAAGAAAAGCGATTAAAAACCGATGATGAATAAATGGTGACTTTTTTCAGGAAGAAATAAATGATAAAAGAGTAAAATGTGACTTTACAGCAGATACTTTCATGAAAAATAACATTTTTATTGCATGGCAGAGAGAAAATATTCACCGACACATTTAATTAGGCGTTATGATACCTTTCGATTGGATAATTCAAGTACAATGCTTGGATAGGGACCAATAAAACACTCCATGGAGTGGCAGTAACACTAAACACACCCCCTCAAACCACGTGTAACCTCGGATCTAAATTACAAACTATTTGGTTCTCTGGAGGGCGATACAATCGACCCTACACTGTGAGCTCTAAGCTTGATGGAGCTCAACATGCTTTTTCAAAGGGCTGATAATCTCCAGGGATAGATCCCTCTTTGAAACATGAATGTTGAAAAGAACTAGGAGGGCAGAAAAGAAGATTTATTGGTGGCAAGCAGCTAAATGTTACGTAATCATACAATGGACTTCATCAAAAAGGGCTGGCACCTCAAAAAAGAAAAAGAAAATTGAGAAAAAAGCCCGGAAAAAAGCCCAAAACAACGTTCATTCCACCGACCATCACAGCTGTTTAAATATGATTCATGGGCATGTGCAAACTTCGTTTAGGTCTTATTTATATGAGTTTAACATTTTTTACCAGTTAAACAAAGCACCAAGAGATGGTTCAGTTTAATTGAATGCCTCTGTACACTATACTATTGGCCTGCTGTCACTTAGTCTTAAGTTAGTTCCCATCCAAAGGCTTACTATCCTTCCAGAAAGTATGCAACAGTCCTGTGAGGTCAAAACTGATGATTTGAAGACATCACAAAGCAAGTCTATACAATACCATGGTTAATAGACCTAAATTGAAAATTCGCTGATACTAGTCGTCTGTGACATAATACCACTGAGGCACTGTGATTGGCCACAGTGATGCAGTGTCCGGAAGAGACATTATGTAGGCCCAGGGATATATATATGGTGTTTTGCACATGCGAATAGACTGATGAGGCTCATCTGTATAAAAAAAGAAGACTATTGTGTTGGTGATTAAAAAACTGTCAGGTATAACAAACTGTGCATTCAAACATTCATACTAACCTATGCAATACATATTACTTCATCAGAAGAAAAATAATTAATTTCTACGTACTTGTCGAAGTATAGAAAACGGTAAAGGAAACATATAAATTGTTTTGTAATACTATTCATACTGTGCATATGGAATCAAAATTAAGTGCGAACAGAGTTGAGACAAAAAAAACTCTAATCATGGTAGAATAGTTTGGCTTACAGGCCCAGAGTGTGTATAACCTTAGATAATAATTGACCCATAACACAGCAATGGGCATGGGGACATCTTTTATGTGAATTATCAACACAAACATTTGCAGAAAGTAGCTAAAACCCCATAAATAAATGCTTTATGTTTTCTGGTGCGTGATTCAGTATGTGTAAAGTTGTTCTAGCGAAAAATGGTCAACATATTAGATGTGGAAATGTTACGCCCCATGACTTCAAGGGCGTTTACGTCCTAAATCATCACGCATGCGTCCCGCGGGAGGTATATTTGCCTTTGCCTGCACTCTAAAAAATGTCGGGACAAAATTGGTTTTTTAGATTCAAAATGATTTTTTGAAAAACCAAATTTCAATGCAAAACCAACATGGATTTTTAAAAAAATTCATGTTGGTTTTTTGCATTGAAATTTGGTTTTTCAAAAAATCATTTTGAATCTAAAAAACCAATTTTGTCTGAAATTTTTTAGAGTGTGGAGGGAAACATAACCAACTATCCATTTGAGTGCACCATATAGCACAGTTGCGGTATTCCTGTGTTTCCTTTCGATTATGCTGTATCTGCATGGTCATCATAAAACCGATGTGAGCTTCTTTGGTTAATCCAAAAAAGGCACAATGTCAACCAGGAAAAACAAACGTTACCGGGTGTCCATTTAAATATTTGTGTGTATCAGGCAAAATGTTTGTGTTAAACAGACAAGAAAATTGTCAATCCTTATAAATCCTATGTGTAATTAGTCGAAAATAATGTACAAAATTAACATTGCGTTTGTCCGCTTTACAAGACGAGTTTGTGTAGACATGATATAATGTTTGTTTTGTCTATTTTTCAGGAATGCCAAATGGAGATTAATATGATACATGTATCAATTTTCAGTCATTGGAAACTGGTATGGTGCACATGAATGTCAACTACTGGATTACTGGGCATTGTACGGCTGTGACAAAACAAAATATATCATTGACAGTTTCGACACACACAACGGGCTACCAAAAAGGAAAAATCTACTATTATGTATACTTGTTCACTTTAATGATATGTTATTTCCTTTGACATAAATCAGACATTAAAGCTCAATCAGTAGTGAAATTGTGAAGCTTTTCCCCAGACAGTATGGCTCATCTTTCACAAACCGTGTAAAACTCAATTCTGATGATAAGCTACACTAAAAACCAACCCGGAAAGATCCATGCCGTTATGGACACCTGACGACTGACCTGTTTTACTGGGCATCTAATATTTACCGATGGCATGTTAGACCACAATTAGGGCAGATGAATTCTGGCAAGATGAATGTGCTATGTAGCCATATTTGATGCTTTATATCATAGTGTTCAATTTTTCCCTTTTTTCCCTCGCTTTTTGGTAGCCATCTTTCAAAACAACACATACATCTCATGCAGCGGCTCCAAACTCTGATAGGCTATCAGTAAAGTGATTGTGGATGTCATTAGGACATTGCCATGCAATCTGTAATGATGCCATAATTCACTAGTCAGTCGGTGTGGCACCATTATGGCACATGTGCAGCAATTGATGCCGGCCCTCAAATTGTCTGTTGCGACATAGAGTAGGTGATTGCTTTTCCCCGCACGCTCACAAAAACAAGATTTTAATCACCTCCGTAATTGTAACACAGTCTGTGTAGGAGAGTTGGTGGAAAACAGTCCAAGTACCAGAACAACAGTTCTAAAATAGTGAATATATAGCTGGTCTAGCCAATTAGATGCATTATATCATATGTCAACCAATATGTCAAATAAGTAAAGTCAGCAGCTAATTAGTGAGACACTGAGACTGAATAACCAACACACACTGTATACTCGTACTTGATGCAGGTCACTGCATGTGTGGTAAATTGTTGCACCATGGTTTTTTTTACTCACCTTTCGTTACTTTCATACAACCATCTTTCATTCATTCTTTAAATTATTCACCAAATCATTTTGACTTCAATGTTCACGATCAACATCCATGTCCCACGCCGGCAGCTACCGTCTTGTTACTAAGATCAACCTATATTACGTTCATAAGCTATTTTATGCAGCTGTCAATAGAATAGTCTCACTGTCAACAGGTGACAAGTCATGCTTGAAGATTAAATAGGTTCAAAGGAGAATATTTCCAGTTATATGAATGCATGTCAGATATGACATATCATGATTACTCTACTACGTACATGATCAAGGAATCCTTTGATACAACATTGGATATCTGCATCTGCTGTCACTTAGTAATATGTTTGTACATTGATAGAAAGGAGACAGATTTTAAAAAGACAAAAACCTGGAGAGAGCAATGCACATGCATCTACTTTATATCTACATGTAATCAATGCCATACCCAATTCAGATCTTGATGTCACAAATTTAATTGATTGTCACTGAAATATCCAAAACAAATAAATTCCCCATGTTTCTGAAATAGCTTTGACTTGGTAATACAAAACAAAATCGGCACTCTGCTCTGTCACAACTGCATACACCTGAAGAACATGTATCTACCCTGACCTCAGCTAAAAAATTACTTTACCATCACGGACTACCAGCCATCTACTTAATGACTTGGTTAGCAGAGGCGTGACTTTGGTGGCCGAGTTGGCGACAAAAACAGTTGAGACATATATCTTGGTGGCAGGAAGTAATCGGCTAAAGTTGGTTGACACAGGAGAGGCAGTGAAAATATCACTTAGCAAACCGTGGTGTGTGGCTCTGTCCTGTTGTTTGACATTAATATTAAGCAAGCTGGAGAGTTAATCTTAGTGAAAGGCTCGCTTGGTGACCTTTTGACTTTCAGCTGGCTGTGTTGAGATGACCAACCGTGAACCAGTCTCTTTTATCTCATAATCAGTTGAGCCCAGGACAATCACACGGTCAGCCCCCATGCCCCAAAATGATTGTATTACCCTCCAGTGTCCACCACAGGGTTTATTTGTTACTCACTGACCCCTGTTTCACGAAGTCCACAAGGGCCCTCACTGTCCCCTTGCCTTTTGTATAGAGTGGGTGACCTGGAAATCTGAACCTGGTAACCTGGTACCCCTCACTCATTAGTCACCCCTTATTGCATTCTTCTAAATCTCTCCCAGACCGTCTCTTTGGAATTTATATACATGTATATTTGGTCAACAGCTGAGCAATGACACAAATTAGTATGGAGATTTGTCCAACGGAGCTATGATTCAAATGTAACAGGATTCGCCTATCTGCACTTCTGCAGCCATATGCCTGTAACTCATAAATACAAAAATGCAATGAAGAAAGTAATTTCTGGCCGAAAAACCTTTATATAGGCCTGTCTATGAAGCTTCTTCGTGTGCAACAACATTGTTTGTCAGAATTAAAATCAGTTTCACTTCTTTATTTTGAACATTTCAAGTATTTGCATTTATATCAACCGATTGGACAACAGTTGGGAAGTTTGGTTTTCAAAATGATGCTTAATGTCAAAGTCTCAGTAATGCCTTTTGCCTTGAACCAGCTAGCTACAGATTGAGCCAATATCGTGAAAGTGTGTGTAATTAACCGAATAATACTGCAGAAGTTTTAACAGCAGTATATTCAAAATAGTTGTAAGTCTGAATAGAACACATCTTTGCTGAAATAAAAAGATATGACATTGACAAAACTTATTTTTCATCAAAATAATGATGGCATATAATACAATGTAAAAATAGACTATAGCATTTCCAAAAGCAGCCAAAGTTACACACCAATGTGTTTTATTGTGCAGCTGTTGACAACATATACTTTTTCCAAAGATACGGTCTGGGAGAGATTTAGAAGAATGCAATAAGGGTGACTAACGAGTGAGGGGTACCAGGTTACCAGGTTCAGATTTCCAGGTCACCCACTCTATACAAAAGGCAAGGGGACAGTGAGAGCCCTTATGGACTTTGCGAAACAGGGGTCAGGGTGAGTAACAAATAAACCCTGTGGTGGACACTAGGGGGTAATACAATCATTTTGGGGCATGGGGGCTGCCGTGTGATTGTCCTGGGCTCAACTGATTATGAGATAAAAGAGACTGGTTCACAGTTGGTCATCTCAACACAGCCAGCTGAAAGTCAAAAGGTCACCAAGCGAGCCTTTCACTAAGATTAACTCTCCAGCTTGCTTAATATTAATGTCAAACAACAGGACAGAGCCACACACCACGGTTTGCTAAGTGATATTTTCACTGCCTCTCCTGTGTAAACCAACTTTAGCCGATTACTTCCTGCCACCGAGATATATGTCTCAACTGTTTTTGTGGCAACTCGGCCACCAAAGTCACGCCTCTGCTAACCAAGTCATTAAGAAGATGGCTGGCAGTCTGTGATGGTAAAGTAATCAAATAACGGTCAAAGCTAAACTAGTATATAAAGGTGAGTGCACTATGCTCTGCAGAGCAAGCTGTGATATAGAGGAGAAGAATGTTGTGATGTAAGAGTTTCATGAATTTGAAAGAGAGTCGGCATTAAAAGATACATGGAACTTGAACTTTGAACTTTGTTTATTTCATTACCACCATTGTAACAACATTTTACAAATATACATTAAACATTTACATATAGTAGGAAGTAACGGATGGCAATAGGAGTACACCCGAGCATGAGATGCCATTGCCATATAGGTGGGTGTCCCCTGATTTTAAACAAAACACTAACTTAAACTGTACAGGTTGATGTATGGTGATGAGATGATTATAATGATGAATCAATTTTCGATAACAAATATAAACATCACTAATTAAGTGCTAAGCTTACACATACATAGTCGTCACAGTTTCATTCATTACCCATTGAATATTAGCTCAAAATAAGAAGCCAACTTACATACAATTTTCATTTTCACTGGCTATAACAATCTCTTCACTACACCTTAGCCGCGGGTTTGCTGCCCAGGTTCAAGTCAGAATATAGCCACAGGCGGCCCAACTGCATATATCATAATCACCATCTACACAAATGTAACATAAACTAGTTATATTATTATTAATAATTATAATTATAATCAACTTTTTTGCCATCAGCCATACACTTCCCACTTGGACCTTAGCCCCTCTTGGTGCCTAGGTACCAAGCGAGAGTGATAAAAGCCAATTGGCCCATAATACAAACAAATAGTAAAGTAATATACATAGTATGATTAATATGTTTCAAATTTAGATGTACAGAATTGCTTTTTAAATGATGTTTTACTCTTTGAATTTTTTATATTTTGGGATAGGTGTAACCAGAGGTGTGGGGCTCTTCCTAGGAAACTTTTGTTATAGGTTTGTAAAGTATGAATAGGAGTTAACAGAACATTTCTATTACGTGTTTGATGACATGTTTGGAATTCAAATAAGTTTGCGATTCGTTTCGGCAACACATTATCTACATATCTATAAGAGATATTTATTAATGTGAAATCAATCATGTCACCTACTTTCAACAATTTAGCCTTTTTGTAGTAGGGACTTAATCTGGTCCTCCTTTTCAGATTATAGATAGACCGAATTGCTTTATTTTGCTGAACTTGGAAGAATTGATTGATTGATATCAAAATCTGAGTCTAAGCCAGTAACAGAAAATCAATTGAGCAGGGAAAATCTCAATTATTTTCCATCAGTCTTATTCCCTGGATTCTAAAACACTAACATTACAAACGCGTGTAGCACTCTGACAAGTTGAACTGAAGCGATTGACCAGCACATAGGGCTATATATATATCCAACTGCAAGAATGAATTCACATTTCAAAACAATATGGACCTCAATGTGAATGAGTAAACATCTTCCCAGTGAGGCGATCTTTTGCACAAGCCTGTGATTTTAAACTAATGTCTGTTCTTTCAGACATTTGAGTAATGATGCCAAATGTGCTAATTTCAAGGATAATTCAATCCAACTGGATCATTGTATACGCTCTACCACTTGCATTTATTTAATTAATTACTTTTCTGGCAACTCAAATCATAATATTGCATCTTTTAAGTTTAAGCATTCACAAAGAAAGTGAAGTAATTGTGAAATGTGAGCTTCATCACTGAATTAAACATTTTGGAGGGTGATTGATAGCCCAGGTATTAAACAATTCATGTAACCCAGCATTCTAATTGAGGCAAAACTCATTCTCATCATGTTGTTATGCAAATCCATTACATAATATCGATTTAAAACAGCCATTTGTGGCTTAGCTTTTTAGCATTTTCACACCTTATGAAACCGAGCTTTCAAAAAAGATTGCTTAGATTTATTGCCACAAAAGTTGATCCTAAAAGACAGGGTGATGGATTGCGTTTAAGAAAATCCGGAAAATGTAATATGAGAAGATTTACGTCTTGCGAGAAAAGTCGTTGAGGTATAAGGAAGTATGTTTAGTGCAAGATCAATTTCATCGGTTCATGTTTGGTCACTGTGCTTGCTATGCAGTCAGCTGACACTGTGTCCGACTCTCAAATGAGCATGTTTCTCATTGAATTATACATGTATTTGAGAAGTGAAGGTACTGGTCTGATTTATATAGGTTGACACAGACAGCTGATGACAAACTGAAGTTTCGGAGGATTTCATGTTTCAAGAGCATTTGAAAAGATTGTACCAGCCTAACAGACCTTGTTATTGGTTAAGAGAATGGTAGATCATTTAAATTCATTTATAGCTTTGTTCAAATGCTCTCTCAACCAATAACTGTGACTCATGTATACATGTGTCAGTCCGAAGAAGAATCAATACTTTTGATTTTTGCTGGAAAGGAAGTAAAAAAGACCCGAAGACAATTTTGATCACAATTTAGGCAAAACCATGAGCCTTCATTTTATATTTTCTATATTTTAATCGGCCATACCCATTATTGGGAAAATTAAGCAAAAATAAGAACTGTGTAATGCGCAAGAGAATATTTACTATATAACTGATAATCATGACCGACATTTGCCAGACTCACTGTAAACTGGATATAACAATGGTCATTATTGTCAGTCTTGTGAAAGGCTGGTAATCGGAACTATATAGCACACATTAACCTCATGAATGGCAGTACATTCTGCATTCAGCAAGTGACTATTTGTTTTCAATATTGAACACACACAAACAGACCGCGAGTGAAACTCGAGTCCAGAATTGTTTGTAACATTTGTGCAGCTAAATCCCTTTGGTCCCATGAGGTCCAATTGTAATGAGCAACAAAACCCTGAGAAGGACCTCAGTCCATGTCATCACCATGGCAACCAGGATGCCTCAGTCACGTGGTCCTCACTAATCATGTAACATTCTGAATTCTAATTTGTGCATGGGACTCTCTCTGTCTCTGTGTAGTTGGCTTGTTAAATGAACAACATTATAGTATTTTGTGACTGTTTCAGTGCCTCGGCCCTTCCGTAAGAGCGGAGAAGACAAATTTGAGCATCACTTGCCTTAACTCAGGTGTGGAGTAGCATAACAGTGGCCTAACAGTGATTTGGGGGATGAGGGTTGCATAAGCAATTATCTGCAGGATACAGACAGACTGGTTTACATGTCAACAGGCTTACTTCCAAGAAAGATGGAAAGAGGCACTTGTGAACCATGGAATGAAACTCAATAGAAACTGGATAACAGGTGACTAACACAGGAACTTGAAGTCAAGTTTGTTGCTCATCAATCTTGTTTTAGGACATTTCATTTTCCCTACACAGACTCCAATTGGAAAGACGTTTTATAGCACATAAAAAGGGCTGCTTCCAGACTTCGAGAATATTGGATGAGAGGAACTATATTTATGAACATCTTGAGGAATTCAATAACACTAAATTCCCGAATGTAAAGGCTTTAATGAGCAGCTTTATGCAGTCAAGGACGGAGGGAATTACACTTAAAATTAACAAGTAACCAATGAAAACGGAGACCTTGGCTATCGCTAAAATTGGTTTTCAATCAGTACAATAAGAATACCAAGCAACCTTGCTAATTGACCTTTTGAGATAAATGAAGAAAAAGAAAAAGTTGGCTGCACACCAGACCGGGCTATACATGGGACTCAGTTCTTCCTGACGAGAGTACAGTGTGTTATTGACAATTTAGTGAACTAACTAAAAAATCATTATTCAGCATATATGTGTATTTTACACATTCTTACAAAGTAATTCTACACTATCAAAGAAAGTATCTTATATTCATTTTAAAATTGGAGCTGTATGAGATGCTGAGTGCCTGGAGAAAGACATTTGATTGTAATGTTTTCTCATGACGGTCACAACAACAACAAGTGATACATGTATGTCGGAGAAGGAGCATAATGCAAGGGTGTCGGAAGGAAATGAAAGCGGTAGGGGCGGTCGGAATAGGAAGGGCAAATCTCATTTGCGTGACAAAACTTTAATGTAGAGTCAATAATAATTTTTAATACTTACTTACAAATGTTTGCCTTTAGATATTAAGACCTAATGAACTTGTTTTTTTTTTATTATCAAAAGGGTTACAATCCCCCCGCTCCCCACCCCGGCCAAAGGCAGGAGGGGTAATTGCTCCCTCAACCCCCCTGGTCCGGCACCCTTGGCATACGGTTTTCTTCAATTGTTTTGTACTCTCACATTGCATACAGCAGCTGCATATACATTCACCAAGACTGGTGTTTGTTTTATTGTTTGGGATTAATCTCGTTAATTTCTTTGACACAAAGGGAGGCTATCATGACAGATTCCATGGCCTTTCTTACGCCTTGACTTGTCAATATCCTTGGTTTTATTCCGTTCTTCATGAACTCTCTCTTCTTCGGCCTTTAATTCTTTTAGAACCCATAAAACAAGCTTTGTGCATCAAATGACAAAAGCATTTCAAACTTCCATTGTCAGGTAATGTGAGAAGAGGGAAATGAATCAGAGCATTTGTCAGGAGGCAAGGTCAGTTGTCATGGTCACAGGTCAAGGCCACTGCAAGTGCTAAGGTCACTGAAGATAAACACAGAATTATCATTGGCATTCTATTTGCCATTTGATAACTCCAGTAACTCCAGAAGCCCCCGAGCGATTAAGGGGGTCACGTGTCCTTCTGCTCCAAACGAATGTCAGACGCAAGGTCACAGGTCAAGGTGGATTCTCCGTAAAAGAATAAAAATTCTATTGGCCCATTTACAAATTCCAGAATAGTGAGTGACCCAGTATGGCCTTTATTCGTACTACTCACTCAATGAGTCATATGGATCAAGCCAGTTCTCACATAGACTGTTCCTAATCGTCATTCCTTTTGGGCTGCTTCTACATGTATTTGTGCTTCGGATCTGGCAACAATGGTGTCTCATTGCAGCACACTCACCGGAGGTGACTGCATTTGAGGTCTTCAACAGTGAAGTAAATTTCATCTCTTAATAGTGGAATTTTCTATTCCTTTATAGTCACTCTAATTTTAATCCTAATTTTACAACGCGAAGTTCAAAGTAGAACTGTCGGCTGAGCAAAAAGAGTTCATGAACAGTATTTTGCAACAAGCACATATAATGGCACAGCATCGCCCATGCCCCGCATGTTTTATCTTATGTTTATCCTATCCGTTAGCCAGTTTATCCCGTTCGTTTATCCTATCCATTTATCATATCTGTTTATCTGATACGTTTATCCTATCCGTGTATCCTACCCGTTATCCTGTTTATCCTGTATATCCTATCTATTTATCCTATCTGTTTATCCTATCCATTTATCCTATCCATTACCCTATCCCTTGACCCTATCCGTTTAACATATCCATTTATCCTATCCGTTATCCAGTTTATCCCATTTATCCCGTTTATCCAACCGTTTATCCTATCCATTTATCCTATCCGTTTATCCTATCTGTTTATCCTATCCATTCATCCTATCCGTTTATCCTATCCCTTTATCCCATCCGTTTATCCTATCCATTTATCCCATCCGTTTATCCTATCGGTTTATTCTCTCCATTTATCCTGTTTATCCCGTTTATACTATCCATTAATCCTATCCGTTATTCTATCCGTTTATTCTCTCCGTTTATCCTATCCGTTTATCCTATCCGTTTATCCAGTACCCCATAAGCATTGGTTCATCCATTTTATCCTGTTTATCCTATCTGTTTATCTTATCTGTTTATCCTATCTGTTTATCTGTTTATCTGTTTATCCTATCTGTTTATCTTATCTGTTTATCCTAACCGTTTATCCTATCTGTTTATCCTATCCGTTTATCCTATCTGTTATCCTATCCATTTATCCTATCCGTTTATCCTACCCGTTTATCCTACCTGTTATCCTATCCGTTTATCCTATCCGTTTATCCCATTTGTTTATCCAAGCCGTTTATCCCATCCGTTTATCCTATCCGTTTATCCCGTTTATCCTACCTGTTTATCCTACCTGTTTATCCTATCTGTTTATCCTATCTGTTTATCCTATCCGTTTATCCTATCCATTTATCCTATCCATTTATCCTATCCGTCTGTCAACCCATCTATCCATTAAGCCATCCGTCAATCCATTCCTCCATCTATCTATCTATCTATCCTGTCTGTTTATCCTATCCGTTTATACTATCCATCTATCCTATCTGTTTATCCCAGCCATCTATCCTATCCATCTATCCTATCCATCTATCCTATCTGTCTGTCAATCTGTCTATCCATCCGTCTATCTATCATTCAATCCATCCGTCAATCCATTCTTTCATCTATCTATCTACGTTTCTATTTCTTCCATCCGTTTATCCTATCCGTTTATCCCGTTCGTTTATCCCATCTGTTTATCCTATCCGTTTATCCCATCCGTATATCCTATCCGTTTATCGCGTTTATCCTACCTGTTTATCCCATCTGTTTATCCTATCCGTTTATCCTATCTGTTTATCCCATCCGTCTATCCTGTCCGTCTGTCAACCCATATATCCATCAATCCATCTGTCAATCCATTCCTCCATCTATCTATCTATCTATCCTGTCTGTTTATCCTATCGATTTATACTATCCATCTATCCTATCCTACTGTATACCCCATCCATCTATCCTATCCATCTATCCTATCTGTCTGCCAATCTGTCTATCCATGCATCTATCTATCTATCTATCTATCTATCTATCTATCTATCTATCTATCTATCTATCTATAACTATACTGAGATGCAGGAATTGCTGAGTTTCCCAGAAATAGAATGTGGTGCAAAGGCCTCCCTTTGCAAAGGTGGCAAAGGACTTGCAGGTGCTGCCCTCTTGTGTAATGTATCTGAATATGCTGCTTGCAGTGGCCATTCTGTGTACTAAAACTCACCCTGTGGAAGGGAAAATGGCCACCACAATGCAGGCTTTCTGGACCTTGATAGCCTCTAAAACTGATAATAGTAAATTTTCTAATATTGAATTAAACTGAAAATACGAACCGTTGTGCACATCTACAATGGTATCAATGTGTTATGCATATGATAAGAACTTCCAGAATGGGCTGGTTGAGGCCACAGCATTGGTTGTTTCACCCCTTCAGTAGATTTCAGCACTAAAGCATAATCGCCCTATGCATAGCATAGCATGGGCGATAATTATGTGCAACTGCCACCTCCTTGGTGTAGCGACATGAGGCGCATACAGATATGAGGGTGAAACAACCCGCTGTATGTGATCGGATTAATTAACCGATTAAGATTTTAATATATGTCACTGATGAAACAGACTTGTAATTGCCTTGAACGGTAACTGACAGACCATTGGAAAGCAACACTACATAGAGTGCACTGAAGTGGTACCTGCATTGTAAGACCAACTGTATGATCTGTTGTAAGACCGACTTGTCTTATGTGACTGCCTTCCTTCTTCTTCTTCTTCTTCCAATAAAGTCCAACACGCCTCTGGCGTATCTTTGGACTTGACCTCCAACACTAAGGGACCGTTCAGAATTTATGACTGGGGGGGGGTGGGAGTTTGCTGGAACTTCCCGTCAAAATTGACACCCCCCCTTAAGTTTCATGCGGATTTTTAGTACCCCACCCTTAGGTTTCATGTATAACTTTAGTACCCCCCCCCTCGACATGCAGAGTAGTACACACTTATATACTGTTATACATGGTCATGCGTACAGATTCGCGCCATTTCGCTGACTTTTGCGCGTAAAAAAGCTGGGATAGAGTGAGTGTATGCGTGTTTTATAAAAAATTTTCTTTGTTAAATTGTTTACCCCCCTTGGAAGAGTTATCAAAAATTAATGCCCCCCCCCTTGAAACACGTGTGAAAAGTTAGTACCCTCTCGGGCAAAACTCCCAACCCCTCCCCAGTCATAAATTCTGAACGGACCCTAAGTAGTATTTTTAATGCACTTATTTTAACACCCCAATGAGAGACCAGACATCCAATGATCATTTGATAGATTCGTTTTATTATTATTTTTTAAATCAATACAAGCAACTTGCAGCAAGTCAATTGGGTTAAAATGATACCAATGATATCATCAACAGATTAGAATCTTTTTTTTACCCGCTGAGCTGGCGAGTGCGTGACAAACAACAAAAGTGACAATAAACAGATTGTGTTGCCTGACAATCAAACAACTGACTCAGTCGCCTGACACAACAAGTGATTGAATATCACAACAAGCCACAACAATATCTTAAATAAGGTGTGCCCTTCTGTTTATGCCTGACAAACACTTCCCCTTCTGCTCTATCTTAGATACATTGCACTTAAGATTCTATAGCATGCTGACAATTGAATTAGATCTCTTTCTTTTCCTGTCACACAATCTGATCTTTGAAGGGAGGCATTCTTCTTCTGATTTCAGTGCAAAATATTTATTCCACCTTTTAAGCCTTAACACGTTGACTGTTGGCCCGGAAGTTTCATGGCATTCAGCACAATTGCTTGGGTGCAAAATACCTCAAAAGTGAATTGTGATGCAACTAATACCTCCATCAATTCGGAACTACATTATTAGACTGCCTTGAAAAAAGAAACAAGTTTATGAGCAAGAGATTGACAGAAGAGTGAGAAGACGTCTTCTTTGAAGTCAATGAATGTCATGTGCTTGCAGAATAGGTCTGTCTCCATATGGGGATTATATGTGCCACAAAGATAAGGTGGCAGGGCTATTTTTGTCTTTGTGGAAGTCCACCAGATGACATATTATCTGCTTTGTTTACAAATTAAATGAAATTCCCTGACCAACAGTTAATAATAATAATCTATTGTCAACGCAATATAGCCCCCCCCCCCTCAATTTATATGATTCTAACCAACAACTCGTTTTCTATTGAATTCTGTCTTTAGAACGTAATCACTATAGCTCATCAAATGATCAAACATTCAAGAAACACACTCATTAAAACGAAAGGGGATTTCAACACAGCTGATATTTCTTTGCAGTGCCACCTATGCATGGATTCAAAAATACAAATGGAGACCCATTGGACTGAAGCATCCATTTTGGGGTAATATCCTTGTCTTTGCCATTTCATTCTCTGAGACTCACAAGCAATTTGTGAATTCATATCCCATACATTCAATGTTCTCAAAAAAAGTCACCTACCCTGTGTTAATGAGGTTAATCAATGTCAAATTGACAATTTATTTCCCTTCATTGAATGGGATACGTTGTGAGGTCATTAATCCCGCAAGCAGCTGAATGTAAGTTTTTGTCATTCGTTGACTGTAATACGGTCATGAAGATTTCCTTTCTTGTGCCATACGGTACTGTATTTTTAAATGGTTTATGGATGAGTTAAGTTTTCCCAATACTATAATCATAGTTTTACTTGAGGAATCAACAGCATCCACAGCAACAATATAATAAAACAGTTTAAAATGCTGGTGATCCAGGGTTTGAAGTTGGAATCGATACCACGAAACAGAGAGTGAAAGTAAGAATCCATCTGCTGCACCTTAACACATCCAAATATTTGTAAGCCTTAGAAACAACATAAATGACAGGGCATTAAGTATATGAATTATCCGATAATGAATGACAAAGAAGAGGAACCTACCCGATCTCAGTGTGCTGCACAAGGTATTTTCCGTCAATCCTGTTAATGCAAGACCTCCGGTAAGTAATCTCCCTCTGCGTGCAGGAACCTGGGGTGTCATGGATGTCAAGACACCGCACATTGTATTTCTTCTTAGCCACAAGCTGATGTTCTTCAACAACTATTTCTAGCTGCGTATCCCACTCATCTGAGTTGTCGATGAATATTGTTTCTGTGATCCAAGTACGGTCCGTTTCGTCAGCCGATTTCGTCCGTAAGAATCCGGGAAATGAACACTGGCCGACTGCAGCACCTGGAAGAAAGATACAATACTATGTTATTTGCAGATAACACATATCCGTATTTGGTCGTGATATTTTACTGCGTCTTCTCACACACAGAACTATAACGATTCATAAGAATATGAATATTGTAATTTAATTCTTCCGGTCACACAAAATCAACCGTTTTTCTCTGCGACCTAAAAATAAAATCACATCTGCATGAGGCATGTTTTTCCAGCTATTCCTATAGGGAAATACATGCTGCAGCAACATTATGACAACATCACAATATTTGTAAATGTTACATCAAATTGTCAAAGGTATGCAATATATGCATGTTAGCATGCATGCGGGATTGCGGCAACGTCTCACGATGTTGTCAAAAAACTGCAATCTAGTGATTTGAGTTATGTAATTTTTACCACAGCACAGACTCTTAAATGACAAACAGACAAGCCCTCCACCAATTAGCAACGTTGTGTTTACGTGTTGTGTCCCTTGAGATAGCAACCCTACACATGAGGACCGTTTTAACAGTTTACACTGAGAGGAAACAATACCAAACGCACTTGCAGCACTCTGGCAATTTAAATCATAATTAAATTCAAATATAACATGTAGATTAAATAATTCAATATATGTGTAGACTGCATATCGAATAAGTGTGGACTGCGCTGACACTTTTTTTTCTAGTTACTATAGGCAAGGTCCAGCTCACTCCAAGTTGTTTTTCTCTCCTTCTTCAACGATTTTGTCAGCCCAATGCCTTTAGAAGTGCTTTGACAGTGCATTAACTAATTAACTTCGTTAGAGTTTTATGGAATATCAACTTTTTGATGCAGTCAAAACTTCAGCAGCTTTTTTGCCGGAAGACTCTAACAGGATTACACTTTCAAAATTAAAATATGGCGAATATAATACAGGCATCCTAAATGGAAATTAGACCAGATCTAAAAATAACGTGCAAGCACTTTAACAGCTGTTTGTAGATAGACTAAGTATCTATCTATCCATCTATCCATCTACCTATCTATCTATCTATCTATCTATCTATCTATCTATCTATCTATCTATCTATCTATCTATCTATATCTATCTATCCATCCATCTATCTATCTATATCTATCTATCTATCTATCTATCTATCCTTCCTCCCTCCCTTCCTCCCCCTTGTTTTCCTTCCTTCATTCCTTCCTTCATTCCTTCCTTCATTCCTTCCTTCCTTCATTCCTTCCTTCCTTCCTTCCTTCGTCCCTTCCTTCATGCATTCCTTCATTCTTTCTATTGAATCTGTAAACACTGGATCTGACTGCTGCTGTTGGTGCTGGTTTCACTGCAGCTGGTCATTTGAAATTCCCTCCAAAAACGAACATTTTAGTTTCGTAAATAAAAAGTTTAATGTCACAGAAGTTTACCAAAAGTTGATGGAAGCAAGATAAAATTGTATTGAGACTGTATACTAAGTTTCAAAGTGATAGGTGAAATAGCGCGACCTCCTATATGGTCAGAAGCTTACAGAAAATTCCTCCTGTAATACAGGCTGCAAGCAGCTGTAAAAACTTTGACATATTTGACAAGCATATGTACTGAAATGACTACATGTATATGGTCGGTCAAAACATTGTTCATAGTGACAGATGTGACATTATATATATTAATAAGCCTAATTTTAGTTTGTTCTTAAGGTAAAAGGGCTTCTGTTGACGAATATTGAATGCAAACCAGTTCCTTAAAGAGACAGAAAGATATAGATAGATGATAGATAGATAGATAACATTATCAAAGGTTTCTTTTTACACATTCGTGTATAAGGTGCCTCAAAGTATGACACATTTAAAAAGCACCTTGGTAAATCATTGTATTATGACAGAAACTGGGGCTATTTTCATGGAGATATTTTGGCAAGCAAGTCAGGTGAGCTAAAGAGTTGATAGGCCTTGTCAATTAGGATCTAATGGTGTTGCCCGAATATGCCTGGCTAACTCTGTGTGTGAGGGCCAATTTGCCTTCTGTGTTGGTCTTTGGGGAATCTTTGCAGGTATAAATTTGGGCAAATTGGTTCAATGGTCCTGCTGGCCTATTGCACACCTTTGTCGACAATTGCACACATTCAGCTTCAGCCAAGGTGCAATGACACAATCCCGGTTCTTCTGTGCAATCATTCTCCTCTTTTCTGCCTTTTAGGACTTGTGTTGACGCCCAGGGAAATGTACCATGCTCGAACCAGCCTAGCCTGAAAAATCCCATGATGTGCCAAGGATCACCAGCCACCGTGAAACATCTGTCAAAACCAAGCCTATGACATTCAGACATATTTCTGACATTTCTTGCCATTGTCTAATCGACCATGTTACGTATTTTATATGAATGATTTATGTATGATGTACATTTGTCAAGTTATGCTTAGTTGCTTATAAGGCACCAGGATAGTAAGTTGGTAAATGAACTGATCAAAAGTACTGAGGCTCTGATGGAGATCTCAGGTTCGATTTCAAGTCAGGTGATGAGCAACACCTTGAGCAGCTGGATGATGCTTGGATAGTTCGATAAGGGATGAGACAGTTTTAAAATTGGCTGTTCTTTATTTAGTCTCCATGCTAGCTCTATATGGTAAATATGCAATATGATTGTTATTATTATTTATGCCATTCTAGGGAAACAAGCACCAAAATCTGCCGAACTGCTCTCAAAATGCCATGAATGTTAACCTCATAACATCGGATGAAAAAGAGAGCCATCATTTCAACCGAGGACGCCTTCGTGACCATTAGTTCAGTTTTATGATGAATAATGTATGAATAAAAAGCTGAAGGAAGTTAATATTCAGGTAATATGTTGTATTTAAGATTTTTTCCTGCAAGGTTCGTGAATTGTTTTTTTAATTTAATGTGGCCAAGCTATGAAGCAGACTAAAATCATCATGATTTTATAAATTGCACATGCACTCGGAGCAACAGGAGCTAGTCTTTGGATCTATCTACCTGCCTGTTCACTCTCTGTGTCAATATCAGAATTTTCTATGTTAGCAGATATATCTGTATCCATAAGCTGTCTTATATGTTGAGTTACAAGTTATGAAGTTGTCAGACATCTTAGGAACATATTATCGACTGAGACCCCACCCATGAGTATAGTGTGTCATTACTGGGAGATGGGAATTGTTTATTGAAGCATGTAATCCCCGCACGAGATGGGGAGAATTAATTTTTGTACGATCAATCCAGGCATGATTGTCACGAAAGCACTTAATATGATGTTACCAAATTGATTTGTACTATAGTAGGTAATCAAATGAGGAATTTCCAAGCCGTTTATTAGTCTATAACGAGCATTTTGTAGGCATCTATAACATCCTTCTGTACCCAATTCTGCCTGTAATTAGACCCAGGCTTAATGCGACTCCACCGAATTCGCCCGCAATTGCCACAAAGTGTTCTCCCAGGTTTCACACAAGGTGGAAGTAGGCCGAGTCATGGAAGAGATATTAGCATCAGCATCTTTTTTATTAGGATCTTTTCATCAAGTATTTTCTACAAAAATATCATAATCAATTATTAATATATTTAAAAGTTCTTCGACATCATTTCCCTTTCCGCCCAATTAAGATCAATCAATTGAAGTCAGCGTATTGATCAAATAAGTCATATATATTTCACTACAAAGTAGCTAAAAATACAGATAGGGAGACAGGGAGAATGATTCTTTTCTTAATCGAAGCCTTTTCTTATATCATGTATTTTTGTATTGAGTCTCTTGGGCTCACTTATAATCTGAAATTTAGATGTTGCTAGTAGTTCTATGAAGTCATTTGTAATGTTAATTGCATGTAAATATGCTTTTTAACATTTATCTTAAAAAGTGTCTCTAGTTTGCACTATAATTGGTCCTAGTTCATTTAGGAGTTAGTGTTGTAGCCTTTATCATATCATTTGTACAAGTGACTTTTTTTAAAGCAATACCATCAACGGCCTAGACTGGTAACTTCCCCAACAAGGGGTGTTCCTCGGGGATATATTCTGCTCCCATTTATGTTGCCCGCAATGTACATTGCAGATATCATATCCCTGCCAACTGACAATAACACTGTTTCTAACAAGGTACCAAATTAACGGGACATTCTTCTAATGAAAAATATGGTATGAAGTCTTGTTTCACAGTAATTGGAATCAGTATGACTGCAACCAATTAGGGTTTATATTTAGAGAAGCTATGCCTGCCAACTTCCAACAAAATACGTGGACAGGATAATTTAAAATTCTTTCCGACACGATATTTTGCAAATATATAGCAATCTCTTCTTAAATGAGTGTATTTACAACTAAGAGTAGTAAGGGGATGCATCCGAGTCTTTACAAATTACACACATGTAATCACCCTAATGTGTATGTATCTCCAAGGATTAACATAGTCTACACAAACGTATGATAAAAAAGATACTAATATTAAGTTTTACTTAATTGCAAGACGATAATTGGACTATCCATTCCAGTATTTAGCAGGAACGTTATAAAATGGGATATCAAATAATTGCAAAGAGACTGATCTGTAATTAAATCACACCAGGACCTGTTTGTCAACAAAATTTGGTCACAGTCAGGTAAATGTATCAGCAACGGATTTTTTTTTCTGTTGACAATTTCCGAGGTGGAATCATTGCATCCCTCAAATCACTTAGAGAAACGGCGCTATAAATGAACAAATCGGTGGTGAAATTAGGCAATAAAATGAGGCTATATTGCCTCCTTTTCTGCCTCCTTTTTGCCTGAAATTGAGGCTGCCTAACAATATATGTCATTTGACATTCTCTACAGAGACACATCAAAATGCGTTTCAAAGCTTAGGAGTCTGAAGTGTGGCTTTTATCTAAAACTGCATGGTTGTCTAAAAAGTAAAAGCGTGGTTTAGAAAGGAAAATGTTTAAAGATAGACTCTATTATGTGGAGTAATTGGTGTAGTTTCGTGTTCAGATGATCAAAATATAGGACGACAACCAGGGCATTATCAACAAGATACTGTGATAGACAGTAAGAAATCTACATAATGAGCTAGCCACAAATTCTGAAGGGGGTTAAATTAATGAGGAGTAAAATGGAACCCAGGTGTATTTTTCACAGGCTATTGGAAGGAAATGCTGCAGACAGTGGATTTAAAAAAAAAGGCTTAAACAATGAACATTTTCGACCTATTTATATATCATAAATGTTCCAATTTTATGTGTAGATTTTCTTGGCTCTGGAGGTTTATGGTTATATTGGGAGACAGCCTCAGTAAGATATTAGGGCCAGCATCGCCCCTTGCATAACTCCTGCTTTTCAGGTTACAACTCTTTGCTTTACTCTCAGCAAACCCAACATAAATCAGAGCTGCAAAGTGCCCTAAATCTAAGATCATCTTTTCTGCAAATATTTCCCTTCCTGATCACTTTCGTAACATTGCACGTTTCTTACCCAAGGCCTTCCAAGTGGATGTGTATGGTTAGTTGGAGAGTATAATTCCTATAAGGGAATGGTTACAGTGGACATTGATGTGATTGGTTCCACAGAAACACTTTTATGGAGGTTATTTTGGGTTTCTTGTAAGAAGAGAATCCCTCGAAGAGAATAGTATCTTGAGCGGATAGCAACTTTGTAAATTGTTTACGGCACCGAATTCCTGATTGGAAAAGAAATGCATAAAATTTGCCTTTTTCTATCAGAATAAGTTCACATTTAAGATTCATTGAATAAATATCAAATTTTCAAAATATTATTGGTTAATTCATGACCTGAAGCGAAATGCACTTTACTCACTTATCAACATTCTACTTGAATATGTGATAGAAGTTCTAATATTTTGCTATATTGTGCCACTACTTTTGGACTTTCTAATTTAGTGAAATTAAACGTATCAATTTATGCAGAAATTGTGAATTTTTCCTTGCATGATCTGTATAGAAGAAAATTCCTCGTGTTGCAATAAAGGCAGTGAAGTCTAGCATGGACCACAACTGAAATATTAGAGGAAGAACTTCACCACGGCAAAGAATTTCATTGACGAGGTGGGTTCCGCGATGCACAGTACTTACGGACAATAAATTGTCTTTAAGCTACTTTTGGTAATTGCCAGAGCGAAACCAAATGTCACAGCAAAGGTTAATAGCCCATCAAAATGATTCAAATTTTCAAATCAAATGCTTTTCAGCAAATACAAAACGGTCTCTTCTTTTTGCTCAGTAGTTCTGCAGGAAGTAAAGTTTCTTTGATGTAATTACCTCATCCATTCCAAATTTTTGCATCTATACATAAACTGGTGACAGGAAACGATAACTTTGGGGGAATCATAATGTGTAGCAAAAATATTGTGATCTTAATGGTTTTGTTGACTTACATATACATTTAAGTGTCACGGAAGTGCCCTAAAATAGAATAAAAAATAATAACAGAGGTAAAATACATTCAATCGTGCAGCAATATCCAAGAACGAAACAGAACAAACAACTTTAAATACAAAGCAAATGCCTGGTACATATATTTCCAAAATGGCCATGCTTAGAACTATATCCCAATTTAGTTGCATGCACTTGTACTGTTTTGTTATGCTATTATGGTAATCTTGCGCTTGATTTCAAGGCTATATGAACATACATAAATTTAAGAGTTTTATCTTAGACGAATGGAACACATTGAATTGCAATGCAGCACATAAAGAGTTCGACCAAATGCTACGTAAACACCTCCAAATCACAATAAATTTTTTAAAAAGCAAGAAGTTTTGTTTGAGTCTGAAAATTCTTTAAGTAAAAAGAAAGCTATGATTATAAATGGTTTGATTTAGTGTGTTGGCTCTAAGACAAGTTGTTGTATAAACAGGTAATGATGGTAGCAGACTGTTTGATCAAACAATATTGACAGAGTGATACAGCTCAGTGCTAACTTTTTATCTTTCATCTGTCAACACACTTCTAAACACCTGATCTGCTATTTACACTACAAAGAAAGTGGTAATTATTTTGCTTCTTTTATCATTCTTGGCCCCTAGTGGTATAAAAAGGTGAATGTTTGTGTACAGAGTTTCCAGACTATAAACAGAAGCTGCAGAAAAAAATCTAAGCTACTGCTTGTGACAATGTCTCTACTGCCATTGTGTCTAATATCCAAAAGTGCTTGTCAAAAGACTTTGGATATTCCAAATAGCACTATGAGGATATTTGAAAAGGTCAAATATCCCCCAAGATGCTATTTGGATATTTCATCAGACCCTATTTCATCAGATGATATTCCATCTTATGCTTTGGCTCAACGTATGGAGCTTTGGCAGACCGTATGGAGCTTTGGCAGCTGCCAATTATTCTCCGGGTCCTATTTTTGGTTCCAAAATATCCAGCCGAGGGGGCTTCAACTTCAGAGGCCCTGGATACATGCTGTTGTAGAAGAGATGGCAGTGCATGACAGCCCAAAGTTCTAACAAAGTGTCCAAATAGTTCCTAACCATGAGACACTATTTGGTCACTATTTGATGTAGAAGAGATGGCTGTCAGTATACTATGACAACGTTTCTAACATAGCACATTAGAACTTTCGGAAAAGTTCAGTAGAAAATGTGGCTTGGTTGCACTTTTTGGATATTTCCTGAGGGATATTGGCAAAACATGGTGAGGGGAGTAGATATTGTGACAAAGACCTATTTTAGTGTCTGGCATGCAAAAAGCAGCCCAATTTGCAAATTTGGCATGTAGACCTTTCGGCTGTAACAGCTACTTTCCAAGTAAATCCTGATGAAAAGGTTGATGTCAGTTCTTCTGGAAAATGCGAAAAACAGATGGCTTAAAATTCGTAATGGCAAGTCTTTCTTTGGTAAGTAATAATAAGTATGGCATGATAGATGAGTAAAAGAAACTCACATCAAAGTGCCAACAAAAACCTTAAAGACATAAATTAACCCTGATAATGTTATTCTGGTTTCGAACTTGGATTTTGCCACTAATTACCTTATACAGCCTAGATATACAGGACTACTCATAAGTAATGAAATGTGAGTTGTTTTGCAATTGGGTCAATGCTATAGATATAACTATCCGAGATGTAACTGTTTGTGACAACTTACAGCTAGGATACTCTTCAATGAGAAGAAAACAAACATGTGGGGTCATAAAGGACAGCATGTGAGGAATGTTGGATACAATTGGCTGTCAATTTTATTTACTGTAAAAACTATTACATTTGGGTAAAATCTTTGGTTTACCATGAACTCCTTCCCATTGAAGTACACTTAGCAGAGAATTAAGTCATACCTTACTCTTGAGTATAGAAAGAAATGCTCAGCCATTGTTATCGCACATGCCTCTAATATCCGCCTTTATGGCGCAATACGTTTTCATCTCATTGGATAGGAATTAAAAAGGCAGTTTTGTTGATGATGTTTAGCATTGACCCAATGGCAAAGCATCACCTGTTTCACTTACTTGCAAGCAGTGTTGTAGTTGAATGAATACTAGAATTGCATGATGGTAGATTTGTAACAACTGTTGTCTGCCTCGATCAAACAGCCCCCCTTTAAAGTACACCGGGACCAGGACCCACATTACTAGGAAAGAGGGAGCGGCTCCGTAAGTCCGAAAGTCCCAAGCGTTATCAGAGAAAGTGCTCCGCATCACGGATACCCTTTGCAGCTTTCACAAATATTTTGCAACATTACTCTCAGCAGTAATGCTCGGATGGGACAATTATACAATATTCATAGGCCGAATTACTCTGACTGTCCCCCGAGAAAAGCCTAGCGTTTTATTGTAAGTGAGGGTTAGACCGCAGACCGTGACATGAAAGACTAAAGCACAGACACCAATGTTCAACTAGCACCAAGGTGCAGCCCTCCTAATTGACCTATCGAGGCAGGACAGAGACTGGGTGACAATTCCATAAAACAAACCTTTCAAGCCATCACAAGGGATTAGATGGGATGATCCAACAGCTGTCACAATAGGACAAATTTGTTGATGCAAGCAGTCGTCGCAAATGCAATCTAGAGGGATACAAAACAAAGCTAATACCAAAAAGCAAATATGGAAATACAAAGAAAATGAGTAGAACAAATCTGAAGTCGACACAGAAATTATTTGCACACTTTCATTTTTCATCATATTTCACAGAAAAATGGCAATATGATGAAATAAACTGTCCTATGTTTTAGAGTAGTGTTAGTAGGTTAGGATCATGTGTATTTCATTTTTTACCAGAATGTATTTATATGGAAAATTTGAAAAAGGTGAATTCCGGTGACAAAAAATTTTTGCACGCTTGAACCAACTATCAGAAACAGCATTTTAAAAGATGATACTGCAATAATTCCCAAGAAACAATGATGTTTATGGTATCTCTTGATAAGAAGGTTAATTATGCAGGTTTTTGTGAAGAACTTTGTTCTATATGCAACCAAAAAATGCCAGAAAATGGCGCTCCTGGTGAATTTGAGCTGAGAAACAGCTGATAATCAACCTCTAACCAATTTAATTAGCCACTGGCTGATCAATTATGATTAAGAAAGAAGTTGTTTTTCTTAATATTTGCATGCAAAACAAGATTATTAAGTGAATTTACCACATTGTAAGTATGGCATATTGCACACACGATGATGCATTGATTATCAAGACTCAACTTGGCTAACCTATTCAATAATTATGAATTAAATGTTTTATAATAGTGAATACCTTTTAATTTCATTGCTCCTTTTTACAAAGGAAACACATTGATGTGAAGTTTTCACTCATTAACAGCCTCCATTGGGCTACCCTGTAAAGCTACGCTAGTTACAGGCTGGCTGATGGTAATGATGTGGTGCCAAATTTGAAAACTACTCTCTTGATAATCTCAACTGGCTTTCTCCAATGCTATTACAACTTATTCTTCACCACACACGGTTAAAATAGTCTACAAGGGCAAAATTATATCTTATCAGTGAGATTTTTTCAGTTAGGTTCCACTAATGTCACTTTTTTCTGGTATTTCGTAATTGTATATTGAACCAAATAATCAAACAAAATCTGCAAATTCATTTCTTTCTGACAAATACACATGATAATGAAGTTTATTACTTAGTTTCTTCAGGCTATCCAGTTTATCATCAGTTTTTATAGCCATACACAGAAAAAATACATGGGATTGAGTGTATGCCTTGGGTAACCCCTTTAATTCCAACTGTGAACCCCAAATAATGTCAGATTGGTGTTAACATGTTAAAGATACCATAAACAACATTGTTTATTTGGAAAAAATTGGAATATCATCTTTGAAATACTGTTTCTGGTAGTTGGCGCAGGCTTGCAAATAATTTTTTGTCATTGGGATTCAAATTTTCCAGAAAAATACATTTCATTAAAAAACGAATTGCACATGATCCTAACCTACTAACACTACACTAAAACATAGGACAGTTTACTTCATCATATTGCCATTTTTATGTGAAATATGATGAAAAATGAAAGTGTGCAAATAATTTCTGTGTTGACTGTACGTGAAAGGGGCAAATCCACCGGTTAATACATTACTATTTAAATATCGAGATACACATAAATTCACATAGCAAAGCAATTTTGAATTGTATAGAAGTCATCAGAATTGGGATTTCATTCCCCAGGGAGTAGAGGCGTAACTGCATTGAAAATGCACTACACAGAATGATATATGCCCGGAAGTATATTTTGTAAACCATTTAGAATTGAAATGTTAAATGCCAAATCAGTTTTGTTTTCATGTCAGCGACCAACATGGAAGAACAAGACTTGGTTTAACTGTATTAATAGTTGATGCAGTCCTTCCGTGCAGGCTCCCACATAATTAGTACATCAATTGACAATAGCATGTTACATGGGAGTATATGCGTTGCTTAATACCCTGGGCTGCATGGAAAAACACCACAAATGTGGATTTTATTTGCTTTGTGTTAAATGAATGAGATGGGAGAATGGCTCGCATTTGGAAAGCCCCAATGGCATGGTGACGTCAGATTGCATAATACAGGTCACTCAGGTCAGTATTTGCGAAATGTTAGGGACATGCGAAAGATACCTGGGCGGATGTGAACCGAGAGATCTGCTGGAACAGATAAATTCAATTCTTTGAAAAAGGTGCAGATGTGGAACATGGCCATGGGTGAGCCAGGCTGTTCTTCTGAGATAATGATTCAGCAATCCGAGGCATGAGGTGGAGGGGATTTCAAAGTATTTTACTATGTTGAACCTGAGGATCTAAAACTGAATTTCTCTCCGCAATTTAAGATTTACTTTTGATTTGAAATAGTATTGTTTTTGATTTTCAGGCATTGACAATTCAGCTCTGTTTTGCATTTGTGAAAACAGTATTGCTGCGGCAAGAGATGTAGGTGTTTCCACCAAACAGCACAGCCAAGTATTATCCCTGCAATGTAGCAAGTCACTGTGAGAGCTTGTATACCTCAAACACTACATGAACACTAAATTCAAATGCACACACAGTTATACAGGTTCGCTGCAGGAGTGCCATTAAGCATTAACTGCAATCAAACGCTGCTTTATAGTCAATTAAGCAGTGGGAATAGCCATGGAAATACCCCTGTAGAAAGCGGGGAAGGCAATCATGGTCATTCGTGCATAACACGCGTGTGCTGTCTGTGATTATGGGCTGATCAGCATTGTTGGGCTTTTACCAACATTTCGGTTCAAATTTCATGGCAAATATTTGCCCCTCGATAAATTAGTTGGTGCACACAAGGTGAACTATAACTCATCTTTTTAATGTCGTTTAAAGCATACATCATGGACATGGCCTAGTTTTAAGGTATACAGAAAGACAGATCGACGGATGGACAGCTAGACAGATGGATAGATAGATAGACAGATAGATAGATAGATAGATAGATAGATAGATAGATAGATAGATAGATAGATAGATAGATAGATAGATAGATAGATAGATAGATAGAAAGATAGATAGATAGATAGATAGATAGATAGATAGATAGATAGATAGATAGATAGATAGATAGATAGACAGATAGATAGATAGATAGATCTATAAGGTAGCTTTGGCATCTCCCATTGTATCGTCAGTTGTATTTTTGGCAAGGTTGTCCCACAGCTGTTCATACAGCTTAGGATAAAACAGCTTGGCATTCTAGGAACATCCTCTGACATAATATTAGGGGGATTACCTTGGTACGTATTCATAGATACTTCTTTCATTTGGTATCTAGTCTTATTTAGGGATAGGCTTGCCCAGACGTTGCTTCAATTTGGAAGTATATTGATGCACAATGTTACAGTTAGAATGTGGTCTGAAAGTAAGTGCAACAGGTGATGCTTTACCATTGGGTCAATCCTAAACATCCTGAACTAAACTGCTTGTGGGAGCATGGATTCTCATCTGATGAGATGAAAATGTATTGCGTCATAAAGGATGAAATTGTAGGCATGCGGGATAAAAGTTACTGCCAAATATCATGCTCTACAAACAGTTACATATGGGTCTAAACCGTTGATAAATAAGTGAACCTCCGCCCCATCGAAATTGGCCTTGGCATTCAATAATTAACTTATCAAATACTTTGACATAATCGGAACACTGAGTATGACAAAGGGAATTGAAAGCCATTTCTGTCACGCATATCTCAATATATCGTCCTTTATGAACCAATCTGTTGTCATCTTATCAGATGAGAATTTGTGTTTCCAATACAAGTTTAGTTGTGGATGTTTAGCTTGACCCAATTAACTACATGTAATTGCAAATCATCGCCCATTTCACTTACTTAGAGGCGGCACTGTTACTGCAGTATGGTGAAATTAGCACGTTGTGAATCATGACAGCTGATGACACATAATGATCTTACTTTAAGCGTGGGGAGTCGGGAACAAGACAGACTGGTTGATTAGTCATGATCAAGAGGAGACCTTCAGGTTGTCATACTGGACGTCGATGCTATGTGATAATTCTGTTTGTCACACACCACCCAATAAGCACTACTCGCTGCTAAAATGCATATATGTAATTTTTAAACTTCTAATTGACGGATCATAACCCATCATCATTCATCAGCATCATGACCGACAAAGTGAAAATTTCACTGTGAAATGATTGTGTCTTTTTTCCACAAACTGCAGTAATTGACCCAGAAAGAGGACTGCCCTTTTGAAGGACAGACATTTAATTTCTATTCTTCTGTTTTTGTATTTCGAATGGAGAGATAACCTTTCAGTACCATTGTTCACCAGAAAACTTCACAATATTGTTTGTAATGTACACTGTAGTTTCAAAATCCAAAAAAGAGAAAACAATATCCATTACTATTCAAGGTGTGTACTCAGGCTATACATAGGATGTTCCAATATGTAAATGGTTGCTTTTTGTCGGTTTTGGCATCATTCAGTTATGCCAAAGTGTGGCACTATGTGTTGGGCTGTCCAGCATGGCAGCACTGACATAACAACTTCCACGTGGATGGAATATTGATGTGAGGGAATCAGTCCAGAGCAAGGGCAAACACTTGTGTGTACTTTGTATAAAGAGGTGATAGAGAACAGGTCCTTAACTGTCAGGGGGTACATTAAAGGGGCATGGGTGAGGCCCAAAGGGCATCATACCCCCCAAGAATGCCCTCGACATGCCT
Organism: Platynereis dumerilii; assembly: GCA_026936325.1. Taxonomy (NCBI): domain Eukaryota; kingdom Metazoa; phylum Annelida; class Polychaeta; order Phyllodocida; family Nereididae; genus Platynereis; species Platynereis dumerilii. Next base: position 49,959,750 of record JAPTHN010000001.1, read on the forward strand.
CAACACAGACACATGGTTAGTTCTTTACCCTTAACAGACGTCCAGATGGGAGTCCATGGCGAGTCCATGGTGGGGGCTGCTGACAGCCTTCCTGCCTGTGCCACGCCTGTGATGTGTCAAATGACTTTAGTACTTAATTGGCCCCTCGCATCCTTAACAGTTGCACCACTACAAAGCAGCCCACAAAGCACAGAGGGGTTTTTCTCACCCCTGCTTTCCCTTAAGGGCCACATTTCACCCGATCACAAGATCAAAAGGTGATATGATTATCAATGTCGACAGAGCCATTAGATTCTCATTGGCTAACACATTGCCCCACTAACTCGATTAGCTACCCACCCAGACCTGCAAATTGATCTTTCATCATTCCACACTCATCTCTCACCGCCAATTTGCCTGTTTAACCAATCTACACCATCGTGAGATTAATGGAACTGCCCTTCCTTCCAAAAAACTGCAGTTGGAGGTCTATCACTACTCTCTATTGCTCAAGGAAATTATAAAATGATGTTTATGATATATATAGACCAATACAATGTATTGCTGCAAATAGCCAGGCAGATGTATATCAACACGTAGGCCTACAGACCAAAGGATATTAGGTATCCTTTGATGTTACAATTTTACCTGACTTAATAATTTCCGAGACACGAAGAACACAACTTGTATATATGTACAGCATCAAAAAATATAAGAAAACCAAGTTCACATTTCTCAATTGGTCATGCAACAAGATCAAGTGTCAAAGAGTGCAGGGAAAATGGCTACGCACTTTTTGGCATGAAATTGCAGAAAGCTGTTCAGTACAAATGTTAGATCTATCTATAATTCTATATTATTTGAAAATGCTTTTCGATGACATTGTTGATCTTTGTGCCTTAAGGTTTTCCTGTGGTATGTCTGAAAATAAGGCTGTAAAATTTGAATTTTAAGTCAGCTCAAATGATTGAGTGAGATGGTTGCACAATTCCTTTGAGCCAACATAACTTGTTGTTTTTAGTTATGATAACGGACAGATTATCTTAGCTGAAAACAACAAGCTATGTTAGCTCTAAGGAACTGTGCTACCAATTCGAGCTGATCCAAAATTCAAATTTTACGTTGTACTACAAACCCAAGAATCCGTATCTCTTTCTCATAAAGTATGCATCGACCATTGAAGGATAAGTTTTGATGACAAATAGTTACAATTAAAACCATATGTTGCAATTGCATAATTGTATCTTCCTGTCACAGTCCAAGCGTAAAGCTGGTCATGAAATATTAATTTAATCTCGTTAGTGGCGACAGCAATGTATTTAATCAATTACGAATGCTTATGTATGACCAATAAGTAATATGGTAATCGGAATTAACAAGTGCAAATCGATAAATACTATTAGTAATGCTATATATAAATGAGTCTCATGACTTTAGATCTGCAACAAGTTTGAAATATTGATAACCAGCCAATTAATGAATCAGCAAGTCAATTCTTATGCACTTATAACTTTCCTGTAAGTGGACCCTGCTTAACGCCTCCTCAGTGAGCCATCAGGCCACATATCACCAATGTACAAGTGATGGGATAACAAAAATCTTACTGAAAAGTCACAAAGTTCTTATTAATTTTACAGAAAAAGAAGGACCGATTCACTGCAAAAATTGAATTTTGTTGATTTTTCTAAGCACCAACAGCCTATTGGAACTAACTGTGTGATCATGACACTGCACCATCATGACACAGTGAGACTGAGTGATTTCAGTTTTACCTTGTGAAACAATCCTGTTATTCAATTAATACTCAGGCAGTAATAATGCAACTAAGCTACAAATACACACATTTAGGGTCAATATAATTCAGCCAACTTTCATAAAATTGGAGAAGGAATCTTTGAGATATTCATTTATTTAAAGGGGGAGTAATTTTGTTGAACTGTTTAGATTACATATTTTGCATAAAGGATGTTTCATGTTGTTTATTTAGGGTATTATTAGAGTTTAACCTTAAGTGGTCCATCTTAGACACATCTCCCCTAAGATAAAATCAAATACAAAGTAGAGCAAATAATAGATATAGGCCTAATCATCAGTATATACAATAGTAATTGCTTTAATGAGCTGTGAGTTCCTAAAGATCAACGAACAACTTCCACGAACCCATTGAAATGAGATTGCCTTTGTTGAATATCGTGCTTTTCCAATGACAAAAACAGCATGAAGCTGAAGGTATGCAGTATTTTTCTACAGCATTATGTCTTTTCATAATATCCTTTGTGTCATGTTAACCTCAAGGTACCTAATAACTTGGAAATGATGAAGAATATAACCACAATAGGCAATGTTAAGAAGATTGTACAGAGGAGAAATAAGCCTCTGAGGAAAAATCCCTTCCATTGAAGGTCCCCGCAGCCAGATAGTGGCAGGGGGCGCTCCTCATCAATTATTTGTGTGAGAAAATGCCTCCTTTTATTCTCATTTTATTCTTCTTAGACATTAAGTACAAGTTAACAACACAAAAGGAAATTTAACGTATTTATTGTCTGTAGACTTAGAGTATTTGTCGAAGTCATTGTTTTTTTGTTGTTTTTTAACTAACAAATGTATAAATTTGAAAAGAAAATTTTTCAGTAAAACGTTACATTTTCTTCATTTTACTTCATCGGCAATACGTGTAATTTGAATTCTTATCACAGCTCTTTTTGAAAAACCACGGTCTACATTGCACCAAAGCATGTATACACAATGCACCATCCCAAATCATAATGCAAGCTGAAAGGAAACTTCTACATTCATGAAAATTAAACGCGTTGCGTTATTACCAATTCATATTTCAATTCATATTTCATCAACCGAGTGAGTTGAAGCAAGATTTCTTCCAAAAAGCGCCTACAAAATCTGCGAGTGCTCCCCCGATGCCACTCCCTGTGGCCAAAGGACCTTCACACAGAGGGACTTTACCATTTTCTCATTTACTTGGGCCCATCACCTGCTTTAATCCCCAATCCGATATTTTATCTGCAAATTCAGACAAATTTGTCAACTGCATCAGATATCTTGATCCCAGCTCTTTGTTTCCAATGAGCTTTGCTATGATTCATGACACAAAATGTCACTTTCTTGCTAGGCATGGCTCTTTTAATTCCCTTTAATGTCTAAATCCATGTTATTTCGCGGCTGGCTGCCATGTTGGATTCTGAAAATTAGGGCCAGAAGTTAAATGATAATCACGCAAAATAAACCATCCATTTCCCATAAAAGATTACTTTAATCAATTCCTGACACTTCAAGGATAACATTAGGAGGCTGAAATCTAGCTGGGTTAGTGGCAAAGATAATCTGCGGTTTCTCCTCTGGTCTCAGGTTTGATCACAGGTCCCCGCCGTACACTATTTCTATCTGTGTCAGACACTTAAATTCATGTACATTAGCAGACAAATAGATTTAAGATTCTGCACATTTTTACCTCCTCTAGAATTTCGAAAGCCCAAGTTGACTCCGGTCACATCTTGGTTTGGCTAACAATAGAGTAGGTCGGGGCATGCAGCCCCCCTTAACTTTGAGGTGCGATTTGACCTACTTCTTATGGTCGATTCTTTGAATGCTTATGCTGTCAGGAAGATATCACTTGACTCTATGGATAACTAGTGACACAAATGCCCACCAATTTTAATAAAGGAGTTACGGCCATTTTTGTAAAAAATTGAAAATGGCCTTCTTACCCCACCCATCGGGCAAGAAGCCCCCCTATTATAATCCTATGGCTTTTTTTTTTGCGAGTGCATTCAGCTTGAAAGTTATTTCTTGGGGTTCTTCTAACATTTGTAAGGCATTCTATTCACTTTTTCTGGATTTCAGAATTTTTCTGTTCATACATTCATATTTTAATATTTTTTGCCCTTTTTCAATTTCGGCCATTTTTTTTTCTATTTTAATTAGCTATTCTATCAAGATTTAGGGTAAAGTACACATTATTAAATGGTCCTGAAGCAACTTTGAGGCCCCAGTTTAGGGGGCCTCATGCCCCATGCCTTGTTGGGCCTCTCGCCCCAAACCCACATATTTTAATTTGACCTCTATATTTCGAACTAAAGGGCAAAAAACATGATCCAAATCATATTTATGTAATGGTCCTAAAGTGAAGCAATGCAGATATCCATTATACTTTTAAGATTTCCGAAGTTTTCTCTGACAACCGCTTTCAAAGAATTAGTCAAAGTTACAAAAACCATGCACATTTTTTTGTTTCTTTAATTTCCACTATGGTTTGGTACTGTTCTCCTTGAAAATTTGTGACGTCACCTAAAAAGCCTCTAGCTTCAATTCCAACAATAAGAAAACGCACCAAAAATGTAAGTTTAGATATAAACCTGGGGGGGCCTCTCACCTAACCCGGGCTTCTTGCCCCGACCTACTCTATATACAGTAGTGGTCAGGAGACGTTCGTGGCAAAGAGTGAAGGTTTATAATGGGACATTATAAATTGTTTCTCCATTAATGGAGATTGACAAAGGTTTCAGTCACAATTTGCTAATGCAATTGATAATAACACTACATGTATGTATAAAATACACATGCCAGGTCTTCAAGGGCTTGGAATAAAGTGACCTTTTTGACATGCTCCATGGTATTTATCTATAGTACCACAGTATTCATTTGTCTAGCAATTTCAATTCCATTACCAGATAATAAATATTTCATACATGTCAGTGGCTAGTACCAGTAGTTTTCACTCCCGTTATAAGAACTTCTCAAGACAGGTTCTTGCGAAACTTCAATATTCATATCAGAAATTCATAATTCATTTTTATAAATAGCTACAAGTCATCATCCCAAGTCTATTGTCCACAAACACATGCAGCACATATGATAGAAGTAACTATCCGGAGTGCCAGTTCAGCTATCAAATTTCAAAAGGGAAGAAATTTTGTGCCAAGACACGTGCCTCTATTGGCCTCTATTGCATGCCAGGAGATCAAGTGGATTAGTCATTTTAATCCTATTAATTGTTGAAATATATATCAATATATCTTTCTCATTTGGGCGTCTGCATATGTTGCTTCACAAGGTCAAAACTGCAACACAAAACAGAAATGCATTGCGCTGAAAGAAGCAAGAGACGCATTGATATGGGGGGGGGGGTTGGAATACTTGGGGGGGGGGCTAAGCAGGTCTTATTATCGTCACTTGGCTCCAGCAGGTGACAGAGTGATAAGGTGCTTGGATCCCTGGGAGATCACAGAGGCAATAAAAGGCTCGGTGACTGAACCGTGGATTGTCATTGGCCAGATAGTCTTTGTTTCTGGAGAATGATTAAGAGCCAAAAATGGCCCCCTGCAGCTAAAATGAACCCTTTGATTGAAGCAGAAAAGCCCAGGTGTAAAGGAGGCAGTGCCGGAGTAAGCAGGTCGGGGAGAAAGTGTTACTCTGCTTAAAGAGTAAGTGTATTAGGTGTCCGTAGATTGGAACCCCCGCTGCTACCGACTCAAGGTCTGTCAAGACTTCCCACCAGCGTTCCGACGACCTTTCCACACTTTTATTGCAAAGGCGTGCTGCCGGTATTTCACCATTTACCAAAGCATACGTATATAAATGGCCTTGTATAGCAAGAAACTCACTGTATGGAAAACATCTTAGCGTTTCAATAAAGCCATTTTAAGCAGCCGTAGAAGTGAATTTAGGGAAGACATGAAACTACATGTAGAGGAAATAGGTTCTATGACTGATATTTCAGCATCTCCAAATAACTGTATACTTATATAAGAGAGAGACGAAAGATTTTAAATAAAACCTAGAGATAGTCATTGCAAAAATGGTGACCATGAAATGGAGATAGACAGGCTTTTACACTTTATCTAAGAATGAAATCATATGGCATTCATGAGTCGGAGTAGCGATAATGGCCATTCTACTACAACTGATAGAAAAGAACAGTGTCTGGCATTTTCATCACTTTGCCACTTGAAAGTTTCCCTCTCCACTGGGTACACACTCAAATCCAAACATGCGGCACTTGGTCATTTCTTGAAACTGTTCCTTGGCTAATCCCTTCTCATCCCCTTTGCCGGCTATGCAACCACATCTAAAAGATGCTGCTGAGATGTTAAAAGCCTCCTTGTGCAGCGTTCATGGATTGTCATCCTTGAATCTTTCTTGCCCAAATGCAAGCGCCATGTGTTTCACTTTTCACTTAGCGCTGCTGTCATTGTCAGAAACCGGTTTTTATCCTTTTCACACACTCTTTTTATGCTCTCCTAATTCTCATTTTTACCACATCTCCTGAGAGTGGAGCTCTAACAGCAATTTTGCCAGCCAAGCTTTGAAGTTGCAATTGCCCCATAAACATGTTCACAGCATGTTCCATTTCAGGAACGACCAGACTAGAGTGGAGCTGATTAAGAGCGTCACTTTGTTGCCCTCTTTTCAACATTATTGATCCCTGGGCTGACATGTTGGCTAATTGGATATCAACAGGAGTCTTACATGTACATGCAATGATCAGTGTGGTCATCTTTCCAAACAGTCATCAAGATGTCATCAAGATGTCTTGGCAATGAGCCACAGGTTCTGCCTTGTGATCATAAGAAGATGTATGATGTTCTACTTAATTTCAAAAACTTAAACAAACAAATCAAACTAACCATACTGTTCTAACACCAATATACATTATGGAAGTTCACAGAAATTTATAGTTCATCAACAATATAAGAACATCATCCTCTTGGTAATCATGATACTTATTTCAATAATGGTTGCAGCCATGCAAGTAAATATCAATCATTTGGCGTAATCATAATTCCAAATTGAATGCCACTTAACCACTAAATAACCAGGTTCTGTTGTGAAAAGACAGGTCAGTTTGAATTTTCTATTACTTAGCTTCTCGACAGAAATTGACATGATATTTTTTGGTTTCCTCAAGATGTTAGGCAGGATGGAATGGTTTAGCTATATTAATATCATAAATGTGGTTTAGCGGGCACCAACAGCACATTCCATATGACATTAGGATATATCTTAGTTGGCAGGGAAGCCCTTATGATGAAACTTGAAAGATATGTGCTATTTCTTGATTCCCCAGGATGATAAATCTATAATTGGAACTCTGCACCTGAATATGACATCAGTAATTTGACATAATATATAATTTTACAATTTCAGTCACACTATTCATTCTTAAAAGAAACGATTGGCCTCCAGGCTCAGATATATTTAAATACACATGTGATGGAAGGTGACGAAATTGACTTGTTTGCACTTTAGATGACTAACAGCATAAACAATTATCAGATTCACATGTGAAAAAACTAAATTGACATGAGATGCAAAAATTCTATGTGGCAAAAAGAGGCTCTCACCATGATCTTGAAAAGTAATCTGTTATTTATAAATACTTCATATTTATATGGAGTATTGTAAATTTCTACAAAGACGATACAAGAATATCAATTGGAATTTAATTCTTTTTCTTCTTACATTCTCAAAATTCTGAGAAAGCACCGCAGAATTTTATATTAAAGTAAAATGATATCACATTAATAATCAGGTTAATGGATATTGACTGTTATTATTTCCTGACATACGTAATTGCAACTCCTTATCAATCCATTAACTTTCTTGTTTATGATCTCAATGGTACAATCTCTTATTTTTTCAATTGATTATTCTTGAAAGCAACACCTGAGCTGAGACATTACTATACGTTAGTAATAATAAGATTCAGATTCACATAGATCCAGTTTGAAGACTCTTTACTGATCAGTGACATGCTAGTCTAATCTCTGCTCTACTTAGTAAAAATGAGAATTAGGAGAGCATAAAATGAGTGTGTGAAAAGGATAAAAACTGGTTTCTGACAATGACAGCAGCGCTAAGTGAAAAGTGAAACACATGGCGCTTGCATTTGGGCTAGAAAGATTCAAGGATGACAATCCATGAAAGCGGCCCAAGGAGGCTTTTAACATCTCAGCAGCATCTTTTAGATGTGGTTGCATAGCCGGCAAAGGGGATGAGAAGGGATTAGCCAAGGAACAGTTTCAAGAAATGACCAAGTGCTGCATGTTTGGATTTGAGTGTGTACCCAGTGGAGAGGGAAACTTTCAAGTGGCAAAAGGACGGAGTGGTGAAACTATCAAGCACTTTTTATTGTGGTGCATCCGCCATGATATTTTCTCTCATGGTTATGTAAGATTCACAGCAGCTTAAACGTAAAAGAAATTTCTATAATAGAGTATTGCCTTGTTGTTGAAAGGATACAGTGATAGAAGTCTTCTTCATACACAGAAAAAATATGAGTAAACTTTCTTCAAATAAAGATTTTTAATGCTCTGCTATCAAAAAGCAAATCCGTTCCAGAATGCTACGTATGCTATAATTTTGCATCATCTGAAGACGTAACGTGTATGATGAAGATAATAAAAACATGTGGCACATGTTGATTTTCATACAAAATTTTGACAAAACGGAATCAGTTTTCACCATATGGCTACATGTTTTGCTATGGAATCGGTCATATATGTGATATTCAAATAGCTTAGAAATATACGATGTGTAAAATGATGGCTTCACATGGAGCCAGGCATATATCATTTCTCTGCATTTGATTTAATCTTCCTCCACTTTAATTCCAGTCAAGGGACATATGACATGTTTGTTCAGCAACAAGTTCAAGAATAACACTAGTTTCTCAGAACCGATCAGAGAATCTGGCTTCACATTAGATATGACATGCATAGTGCTCTGAAGGACCCTCATGACACAGCTATGCTGAAGGTCACTCCTGCAATTCGCAACTGAATCAGATCAAATAATAATTTCGTCTGACTTATATAATCGTCTCATTACTTGTAGATGTAAACAGAATACAAATTGATAACGAACGAAATTACTAATGAAAATAGCAGTTACAAATGTTATTTCTAGTCCTAACGTAACAAATATTGGGCTACTGTCATCTCAGACTATAGGGGATTTCATCTATATGTCAAGAGAGCACATGGATTCATAACTTACAACAATCCCTGCCTGTTCTGCATAATTATGTTCTATATTAAGATAAGTAAGCGCATGAATACAGAATGTAAAGACCCACTTCACCATCTGTATACTGAGTATAAAACCACACAAGATGTTGATTCTCATTAACTTTTTCTTAGCTCTTTCCATTTCATATTTCATAGATAAAAAAACTTGCTTGTCAAAAACTCAAACTTAAAAGACTGCACCATTACTACTTTCAACCTCTGCAACACATATCTTGTTCCTCTCAGTGTAACTCAATCGAAAACAGATCTTAGACTAGTTTTTCACTTGGACTTGAGCAAGTTAATGATCAATTGTGTCACACAGCACTTGGCTGTGGTTTCGTGTCAGTATACAGTGTAGTTTGTTTAAAACAAACAGATGTATTGATTGAAGTAAAATCAATTGGTAGAGATCTTGAAATTGGAACTTGCAAACAATGTCATGAAATGAGTTCAAACTGGTATAAGGTTCTACTCAATCAGTTTCTTTACTTGAAAAGGTAGGGTTGAGAGAGAAATGGTGTGATGATATAAAATGATGAATGTATTGTTAAAATCAAAAATGTCAACTGTTACATGAAGATGCCCCTAAAAACGTAAATAGATAAAGGAGTGTCTGGATCAACACAAGTGTCCGATGATAGAGAAAAAAGTGCATTCTTAAGAATATTATAGATAATAACATTCAACACAGAAGTGGATGGTCACATTTTTAAAGTCATTCTTGCAACAAGGAAACCTTGCAAAGACATCTTTTGCAACGGCATAGTATGTAAAGGAAATTATGTCCTATTACTTTTTCAAAATCATATATATGCACTGCTGCATCCCTATTCTGAAAGTGCACTCTGTATATAGTGTAGATGCACAGTTATTTTGGATTCCCTGTCATCTGCAGTCCCAATTTAATGTTTTATGGCTAAATCCGTTGGCATGTTTTGCATCTTTTTCACATTTGAAACTGATATCAGTGGGATGCCATCAGCTTTCAATCCCAATTATGCATGTAATAGTCAGACATGCAGAGCGCTTTCATTGATTAAATTGAATTTCCCTGTGCACTATCTCCCCCAAACATTGGGGAGTTTTACCAATTGTTTGCAAACATAACCCAGTTTGACTTCCAGATCAAAGATCAAATCATGAAAATGCCAAGCCTAATACTGATATCATTCCAATCAGATCAACCTTTTTTTGGTCATTTCATCAAAATGTCAATACTTCATCGAAGTTGATAGCCCTACCAATATTGAAGCCTGTTAAATTGTGATAATGGCCTCAAATGAATGATAATTGGCTTGGGTTTGCAACTGACTCCAAATTACTAAAAGGAATTTCTTGTTGTACCTCTATATATTATCCATCACTAGTTCTGTTTAGCATACCAACTGGGTTGATAGTGTTTGGAATTCTGCTTCATTGAATGAACAAATATTTGATAATTTACTTAGAATGTATATTTAGGAGAGAAACATCATTTCAATATGGAATTTGTAAAAGTTCATTGCACTGCAGTAGCATGAACCTGATTTAAAGCAGTAGAAAGACATTGAAACAGAGACTGCTAAAAATCATTCTGCGCATGTCTGGTGCATACAACATGTTAGTGCAAAGAAAAAAAACTCACTTGAAATTGTGAGATTAAACTAGGCCTTCATGCCTTTTCTTTTTCTTACTTGATGCCTATACAGATATACATTGTTTAATGGCAAAAAATAAGTGAGAATGTTGTTCAGACTTCATGTATGACCAACAGTGCTGCAGTTAATTCTCTATCTTTTTTAAGCTGCAGTGTTTGTTGATTTGGCGGACACTATTTCATCCGGAAGGAACAGTTTGTCACAAATTCTTCCACTGGAAAATATTAGTTTGAGAGTGCACTCTATAAGTGCCAACTGGTCTAGGGTTGCAAGAGAAATAAAAGAGCCATAACATGACAAATGCCATGCTTAGGGATTATGGACTTCAGCAAATGATAGAGGATACCAAGTGACACCAGGCTCCTGTCAGGGCAAACAATCATGTAGTATGCTTTATGCTGCCATCACTCTCCCTCTATGCCACCAGCAATATGTAATATGTCCTCAATCCTTGCATTGATCAATAAGCCTAGTGGGGCCTGATTGTTGATTCCCATTTATTTGTATTTGTGGTGGGCATATCGTATGTTTTTGATGCATGGAATCAAATAAGGTTTGATGAAGGCATAGTGGGCTCTAGCATTGCTCAGCCATTATGCAGATAATTCACACCAGCCTATCAGAATATCATCAGCATACTGGCAATAGCCCATCATGGCTTGGTGACAGTTATACAGCATTTTCATTGTCGTGGTCTATCATGTTTTTCCAGGTGTAAGGCAGACATCAGTTGACATTCACTCTAGTTTTACTTACTATATTTCACTAGAGACATCCTTTTTTATGTAGTTGTTTTCCTATATGAAGTATTAATAGATGTAATGGGCATGAGAAAATACAGCTGTGAAATAAAAAAGATAGGCCTACACAAAAAAATGTTTCAAAACTGGGAGTAACAAAAGTTATCATTGCCTTGATAAAGATATCTAAAATTGTGCACTTAACATTCAACATCAGTGGTTATGATTTCTCATTGACCAGATCAGAATTGGTGACCTTTTGAAATCAAAGAATAACCGCACGTTCCAATGTAAACTGCTCACACTCAAAAACGCACACTTCCAAAAAGGTTAAAAACAGTACTTCCTCTTAAAGTATCAAGATGAAAGTTTGCAAAAGTACTTCTAGAAGTTGCCATCAGGTATATTACCAAGAATTTTCAAATCTCCAAGTGCAGTATTTTTGTGTCAAATTAATTTGTCCTGGTTACTGTCGAAAACGCAAGTCACAAAATTTCAATATCCTCTGATCATTAATTTCAATAATTTAGCTGTTCCTTTCACAATATTTTTTGATAAGCCAGGAAAGTTTACATTTTTACTGGCTTGATGAATTTTGGGAAAATGCTGACCCGCCCCCTACAGGAGACTTTTGTCAAAATCTTCAAAAAAAGATGTTTTATTCAGGTTTTTGAGAGTATTGATATGGAATAATTGTCTATGTATGTATTTCTACCCTGGGTAAGCAAAAAGCCCATAATTTTACAGTTTTGGTTCACATGCTTCATTTCCAGATGCTGAGTCGTACATTTTGAGTTTTCAATTCAAAATCTGCTTTATCATTCTTTTTTTTTTTTTCAAAAACTTCCGTGGGACAGTTTTTGAATGTCCTGTGCCTGTCATGGTAAAATTCCATAAGATTGATCCATCCAGTATGCCACAAAACCAATATTTCCATTGGTGCATTTTGTGTTGAAGTACAGTTTGCGACTTGCGTTTTCGACATAGAAGTACTGCACTTAGAGATTTGTAAATTTTCATGAATCTACCTGATGACAACTACTAGAAGTGCTCAAACTTTCATCTTGATACTTAAGAGGAAGTACTACTTTTTACCCTTTTGAAAGTGTGTGTTTTTAAGTGTGAGCAGTTTATGTATTACATACAGCCAACCTTTAGACATTTTACGATACATTGCCATCGCTTAATTCCAACAAGAGGTTAGAGTTCCGTTGGGTTCTGAAATATGACAAGAAGCCCTGGAGTTTTAGAGAGCCAGAATTGGACAGAGCAATACAACAATCCTTCATCCCCTACCCAAATTTGCCCCTGTCCCCGACACATATGCAGAGGCAAAGCAAAAGCAGCCAGTGTATTTTCCTAAATGTTTTGTGTTGTCACAACCATTGCTCGGCAGGCTGTTGATCTATGAAATGTGGTTTGCCAAGATGACCCAGCTTGTTCTGTCTATATGCCTGTTGACATAGCTGTCCCTTGTGGTATCCTGGCCCTCTGCATATTATCACCCATTAGTGGATGGGAGCAAGGTAGTGGGGTGGAAGGGTGAAGTGTTCCTGTTCTGCTGTGAGAGCCACAATAACTCTGTTTCATGGTCATAAACATATATTCCTCTATACATGTATCTCCTTCTGTAGGAGTGTCTGTAATATAAGTCAGATATCCATGCACAAAATTTCAACAGATCAGATCAGCATTATCATGTAAATTTTTGTCTTTAATTGTTGGCATTACAGCACTTGTCTTAAAAAAATCTCTACATTGGTCGAACTTGATGGAATTGTGGCTTGAGTCTAAAAGATAATATTTATCTTTTAATTAGGCAGAATCAAATGGAAATCATCTCCATCTTGAAACTAGAGACGAATCATGTTTTATGAATTATACTTTTTTCTGCTTACAAGTAATAACTTAGTCGTATAGCCTATGTGAACCTAACAAGGGAGAAATTTTGTACTTTAAACCAATCCCATTTAATCTCACCAAAATGATCTTTTGCAGCACAATGCCTGTCCTACAAACCAAGGTTCTTCTGCGGACTTCCTGACACTTCCGTCCAGTTATGAGTTGAAGAATGACACTGTTAACACACAGTTGAGGAGCAAAGCAGCATTTACATTAGAGGTGACGTGAATAGTGCTCTAAAAGACCCTCAAGACATGCCCTATGACTTTCTGACGGCCGTCTTGCAGAAGGTCACACCCCCGACTCTCAACTTAATGAGATCATTGCCCCGCCCTTTCTGACTTGCAGGCTATGGGCTTCCCCTGTTTGCCAAATGGAAATGCAGTCTAGCCACTCACTGAGTACAGAGATGTTGCCACCAGGCAACTGTTTGATGATACAGTGTATATACCTTACATTGATACGAAATATTTCCTGTCATTCAATTCTTCATCGGCTGAAATATTTGCCAAAAGAATCTGCAGACTGACTGCTGGGACGGTAACAAAATTTGAAGAATATGGTCATGTTTATCAAGACATACATGTAAATTATATCAGTAATCTATCTAGTCACGTGTCTCTCTTATTTCTTAACCTGTGTATTGACCTATATCTGTAACGGTCTCTGTTCATTGTATCTATCTTCGCATCTACCTGTGTATCTCTGAATCTATCTCTGTATCTATCCATATCTACATCTTTATCTGTGTCTATCTATCTATCTATCTATTTATTTAACTACATCCCACCCAAACCGTTATGTAGTACTTCTTACAATATCATTGTATTGCTTCCTGGCACCCACCAACATTATCTTCTTATCTTCAGTTCTTTAACAGACTCCTATTCCATCAAAATACAGCATATTCCCTCAGGTATTGTTGATGTACAAATGATCCTATTGAACCATGCTGCTATAGAATGATGATTATTGAAGGTAGAAAATAAGGTCTGAGCTTGTTCCTGTTTGTGTGTCTATCGAACAATAAGCCTGTTCATAACAACCTACTTCTGCTGTAAGAACTAAGTCTAAATGAGTGATGGATGAATTCCTATTATATCTGGCACTGATGCAGAATCATACCATAATTACTTGGGAAATTCACAAAGAAAAAGAAAATAGGTAGGATTGTTGAGGACCACAGCACGTGATGCTCCTGTAGCACAAACGGATAACATGCTTGAAGTATGGAAGTCTCATATCATTGATGACAAAGAATAGGAGTATCTTGAAAACCGAAATGTATCGATACCACCAGTAATTATGATTATGCACCTGATCCTTCCTTGATGACTCTAAGGCTTATTGTGCAGGGCAGCTATTTGGTGGCAACAATGTTGTCATTTGCTATCGGCACTCGTACAGAAAATTGCCCCCATGCAGTGAATTGGAGTCAGTTGCAGACCTCAGCCAATTATCAATCATTTGAGGCCATTATCATAGCTTAACAGGCATTGATATTGGCGGAGCTATCAACTTTGATGAATCATTGGCATTTCAGTGAAAAGGAGAAAAAGGTTGATCTGATTGGAATGATATCAGTATTAGGCTTGGAATTTTCATGATTTGATCTTTGATCTGGAAGTCAAACTGGGTTATGTTTGCAAACAATTGGTAAAACTCCCCAATGTTTGAGGGAGATAGTGCACAGGGAAATTCAATTAAATCAATGAAAGCGCTCTGCATGTCTGACTATTACATGCATAATTGGGATTGAAAGCTGATGGCATCCCCCTGATATCAGTTTCAAAATCCAAAAAGTTGACACATGCAAAATAGTTTTACAGTTGAATGATTTTTTAGTGTGAAGGGCAGGAACGATAAATAAATATCTTCACATTTCATTGCAGTTTGCACTAATGGAATGGGGTTGCAGCAAAGTTCATAGCATGAAAAACTCCATTTCCTGATTGCGAACATTTATGATATATGAACTATATATGTTGAAGAATATTCAACACAAAATCAATTGAAAGCAATACAAAATGTGATTGCACCCCTAAATGCCACTTTGTGATACATATAGTGGCAAAAAACCAAGGCATTGCCATAAAGTCACATGATTCCCTTACTCAGAAAAGACTGGTCTTCTGAGCCTCAAATAATAGGCTATCCAAGCAAAATCAGATCATTTGATTATGGGAGAAAAATATTAGGACTGGTCGCTAGAACATAATGATAAATTGGCAGAGTGGTCAATCTATCCTTTTTCCCATCTATTTACACACTAAAAATATAGCTGCTTGAACTAATGACTTGTCAAATATAAATGAAAAACCAAAGGAATATCTATTTAATTATATACATCTTTACTCTATTACTTTTCATGATGCAAAATATTCTGGTATTCGGTCACTTACTTCTTGTGATGCTTTACCGAATATGATGGCAGAAGTTAGGCCAATGATCTCATTAAGTTGAAAGTTGTGGGTGCGAAACCTTATGCAAGGCGGCCGTCACAAAGTCATAGGGCATGTCTTAAGGGTCTCTGAGAGCGCATACACATCACCTCTAATATGAATTCTTCCCTCAACAATTTGTTAACAGATTTATTCTTTCGTTAATTTCATGATAAAAATTGCAGGATTTAGGGTTTCACTGGGGATATACACTAACTTATTAACTAAATAGCCAATTGTAAAGTACAATGTAGAGCACATATAATCGAAATGCTGAGGATAACATATACCACAAAGTAACAATGCGTTATCATACCAAGTCTGTCTGTATAACAGACATAAATAATCCCATGTACTTTTGACATCTCATCTACAAACCCTTACATTAAAACGAAAGGTTGCATACTATTACACAACACACATCCTTTTGTAAAACCAGGATATTATTAAAGCTCCTGGAGCAGAAAGGGGACACTTTGCCCTTCCACCCCAATACCTTGCTCCCATCCACTAATGGTTGATAATATGCAGAGGGGCAGGATACCACAAGGGACAGCTATGTCAACAGGCATATAGACAGAACAAGCTGGGTCATCTTGGCAAACCACATTTCATAGATCAACAGCCTGCCAAGCAATGGTTGTGACAACAAAACACTCAGAGAAAATACACTAGCTGCTCTCACTTTGCCTTTGTGTGTCTATCAAAGGGGAAGGCAAATTGGGGCGATGGGGAACTGAAAGAGTGTATATGTCTGTCAAGGCCCCCTCTCCTCCAAACTCAAAACTCTTATACTTATTGTCCAATTGTGTTACCCCAGAGGCATCCAACCTGCCACAGCATTGTATGCATATGTTTCATCATATTACTAAGCTTTGATAGTGTGTATTGCATTGCATTGTGCGGTTTTCCTACTCCAATTTCAAAATGACTCCAAACCTGATCTAATTAGTGCAGTGTTCTGAACTACAATGTTGCACTAAATATCAAAGAAAAAGAGAGAGTCTACCTTCCTGTCAGAAATAATGTTAGCACAACACTTGAAAAGGACATTAAATATTTTGATTTGTAATCCTGGACTGAGGAGATTTAGAAAATTGATCTAAAACCTATATGTAAACTACAGGCAAAATAACTGTCACCGAACAACGATGGGCTATTGCCAGTATGCTGATGATATTCTGATAGGCTGGTGTGAATTACCTGCATAATGGCTGAGCTATGCTATTGCTCTATGCCTATGTTAAAGTCTTTATTTGATTCCATGCATCAACAACATATGATATGCTCATTGTCAATACAAATAGATTGGAATCAACAATCTGGCTCCACTGGGCTTATTGATCAATGCAAAGGATTGAGGACATATTACATATGGCTGGTGGCATAGAGGGAGAGTGATGGAAGCATAACCCATACAACATGATTGTTTGCCCTGGCAAGAGCTGGTGTCATGTAGTATTCACTGTCATTTGCAATGGTCTGTCATGTATATGCAAGAAGTTGCCATGTTAGGTCCCTTACACTACATGCCAATGGTCACATAAACATTTCTTCACCAAATGACAAAAAAAGTTGATCATGTGAATTAGGCACATGAAAAAGAATTAAATTATTGTATCGACTTAAAAAATAAAATCAAAGGTTATAAAAGATTCCCAAAAAAGAAACATTACTTCAATATTGACTGACAAAAAATAATAATAATATTTATTTTTCCGTAATCACTTAATATGTCAGAATGAACTGTTTGGATCTTTTAATCCACCTTATATTCTGACTAAACAGAATGAGTTAACTTAAAAACATGATTCGCCATTTAAGACACGTATTGATATTGTAATTTGCCAGTTTTAATATTATTGGTAATCTTTCGAAGGAGATTTTATTCCTCCATCAGATTTACTTTCAATTATGCAGAAAGAATAATTCATAAGCAAATTACCCAAACATAAAATAGCTTTTATCAAATTTAGAATCGATTACAGACCCTTGCCTATTATCATTCATCTGAAGCCGTCATAATATACTTGGGCTATTAAATAAATTGTTTGTTTTTTTTAAAGAAATTGTTGATATATCACAATTAGCCACAGTGCTTAGTCATCTGATCTTCAATCTCTAAGTCAAACTAACTTTGTGATGCTGGAAAACAATGGAGTAAAACTATTCAATGTTTGCAAAACATATTTATTACAATGTACATCCACCAGAGTTACAGTTCAATCAATGGAGGTGCTCACTTTATCTGTGAACTTGAAAAGCTGAAATATCATGCTGATATCACTGACATTTCTCTTTTTGAGACTAAAATAAAGTGTATCGTTATATTTATCATTATCATTATTTTTAAAAAGAACATACTTTACAGGTGATTTCATTAGCATGCGATTCTTGTCATTCACACTTGGCTGTGAGGAATCAATGCTAAACCAGCACTTATTACGTTTGATAAATCAAATGTGTGACGTTCTGTTGTTTCTAAACCAATCAGATTAACTAAAAATGGCATCTATTTGGTGGGTCTAGCACAGAAGAATCGCGTACTAATGAAATCACCTGTAACAGCTGCTAAGTTTTGAAGTTGTGACCTCAGCAGAAACAAATCAACAGCATGCCTTATTGTTGTACGATAACCGTGTGATGTACACAATGGTGGGAGAAACATTCGCAGACATTGAATGAAAAACACTTTAATGCAAAAAGGTCTTTTGATTTTTATCCTTCTATGACGCACCTTGATCTGATGTAATAAGCATCATCTTCAACAAAAAATCATTTGAAAGCCAAATATCTTTCATGCACTTTCTCACATTGAATGACATTCAAGGAAACACCCATCCCAATTTTTGTTTTGTGTATTTTCAGCTTTGTATGTTTTCAGTTGATTAAATCATGTTTTCTTGTGCATGTATATGACCATATTTTCTCTTGTATAACTGGTATTTGTACGAGACGTATGTCAAGGAAATTGTTATAATAAACAGAAACTTGTTTTAAAATGAACAGAACAGACAATTAGTCATCGGGCTTCTTCTGCATAACGAAGTGTTAAGTGCATACATTTTCGTATTCATGAATATCTTTATTTTGTATATATCCGTACTAGGACACAGAGCGGGCAAAGTTATTTCGCCAATTCGCACAAGCCATATAGATGAGGAAAAAGGTAAAGGAAATGGTCAGGAGAGCAATATTGGTAGGTGATATTAATCATGGTGCTAACAAAACCTAGCAATATCATATTATAGTGGTGTGACATAAGGTACATGAGCACATTCATTGGTTGTTCTGATCCGAGTGGATATATTGCACACTCACGGGGTAGAATCTACCATAATGATATTGCGGCGTAGCAATAACAAAAGTGCATGAAAGTTGTCTTAGATGAGAAAGTAGGCACACCCAAAAATAACAAAAGACCATTTGGGCAATAGTAAGACTGCACAGTAGGCCAGGTTGCATTATCCTTGTATGATGAATAATGTAGTGTGCATTAGGGCAGGCCCTATATTGCTTTTTGCCAACTCAATGCAATACCCAGCAAAATGGCATAAAGGGATATTCAGAGAGAAATAAGATGCAAAAAAAACCTGTCATCTTGATTCCATTCATTACAATAGAGGGCAAGGGGAGCAGATAGATCGTTCTATTAAATTGGCTTTGCTCCTCAGCTGACACAGGCCGACACAGGCAGCCTGTATACATCACCTGCTATTGGTGTTGATGCTAATGATACAGAGAGGCCCACTGTTAGCAGAGCAGGTGATCATGGTGGTTATACTGACATTGAAGTTTGTTATTCGGTTGGAATAATAGGTAAATTTGGTTTGTATGTTGGTTGGTTAGAATAACAGATGGTAGATAATAGATATATCAGGTCAGCCGGTTGTTTGAATTGATTGATACAACAATTTGGATGTTTGATCACTTGGTTGGAATAACTGATTAATTCATTTTTAGTTTTCAGTTGGCTGATCGCAATAATAAATGAAATCAGTTGGAATCAGTGATGTAATTTGCTATAGGCTGGTAGATTACTTTGTTAATCATTTGCCCGATTGCATCTTTTTTATGGTAGGTAATAAATGATAAGTTGAGGTAGAATGCATGGATAATTAAATTGACAGACGAGCACGTAAATATCGACGATTCAGGTAGATGTTTCAATTCATTCTAGGTGAGGGATGACTGTATATAGTAAACTGATGCCAGTGCTTATGTTATTTCTGTGAACAGAGGGAACTGTTTGGATCTATGGGCTGCCCTTAGATTGCATTTGGCCACCTAATTGCAATGCCATGTCAGGATAATGCACAAAGATTTCAGCATTCTGTCAAAACAAACCAATCCTTTTTTGAAATATTGCACAGCAAACATGAAGAAGTAGATAAGCATTAAAGCATGAGAGACATTCCGTGTCTAACAACACAGGCAGGTTTTGTTAATTGGAAAAGGCTGCTCTGGCTATCAACTCAACCACAATCCCAGTTCTGTTTCCTTAATCGTGTTATTGATGATTTCATTATGGCAGCCTTCTTTCATAAGCTAATCCCATTGCGCTCTTTAATGTTATATGACTTGACATACGCGCTGCCAACCGCCATGCCTGACAGTTATGTGCGATTTAATCATTCGGTTCAGGAGGAATCTGATACAAGATATCAGCATTTTGTGTCATATGACATGTAACGATTATCATTGCCAACTTGGTTAATCCATTAGCCTTATTGTCCAATGAATACCACATTATTCAGTAAACTTGTTGAACCTTATGTTTTCATTTGTTCCTTTCCTTGATAGTAATCGACGCCAACCTATCCATACAAAAGCTAAATAAGAATTTGAAGTGAAAAACTCAAAGGAGCATTTGTAAGATACATGCATACTGCGAAATTTGTAATGTTGAGTCTGCATAAAGGATTGAATAATTTGTTTGAGCTGAAATACATGCAGCTTGTCGTTTAAAATTATGATAATCTGACCATTGGCAAAACTTAAAAGAACAAGCTATGTCAGCTCAAAGGAATTGTGCAACCATCTCACTCAATCATTTAAGCTGACTCAAAATTCTAATTTACAGTGCATTTAAATTGATTTTAAACAAAACTGATGTTTAAGAGATTGTCCTTTTTTCTATTCTCTCCTTAATGGTGATCAGCAAGATATGACAAGAAGTTAGAGATGCTCAAAATGCAATTCATTTCATCTTGTCGTTAACATCTGCAACTCTATATCACATGTATTTCAAATGCATTTCAGAATAATATGGCTACAAGATTTCAATTCTCCTGAACCAACCTGGTTGTTCCGCATTCCTTCCATTGAAATGAGGGTGGTCGTGTCTGTGCCTTGCGCTGAGCATTGAGGAGACAAGCGAAATCCCAGCCCGAAGGCAACCCGCAATATTGTTTGAACCTCCCCTTCTTTTCACGTCTCATTAGACAGACCCTTGAGGGGGGCAATAACTGCTCCCTGAGGGAAGCACTGTGTCAATCAATATATCCCTTAACAGTGTTCACGCTTCTATGAAATACTACCCCCAAGAGGGAAATCTAAAATGGCTGGAAATTTGCAAACATAATACTACAGATCTACTCTAACAACACTGAGAGTCTGGGACTGAATATCAGAACAAGACAAACACATGTAACCTGAAGGAAAACAATCTTGGCTGGTGTGAAGCAATAATAACAGAATTTAGATAAACAAAAACAAGGACATCACGTTAAGATGCTAGATAATGAGAGATCTATATAAAGGTATAATATGGGAAATATAATAGACACCAGATAACATCTAAATATTCATCTCCAAATGGTGATAGGTGGCAGACACTTCTATATTAGGCTATTGTTAAATACAATAATTAAAGCTTTCTCCATTTTTAGAAATATATGTATCATTATCCATGCGGCCATGCTCTATCCCTAGTACTTGGAGCCAACAGGACGTCCTTCGAAATAGACATAGTGAAACAGTAGCAGGAGTTCCACAAAGCCTACTTGTGACTTTATCATATTCCTGGCCTTCTCCAGACTTGACCTGAACCCACTTGACTATGTGATGGATGTAATTTTGCAGTCAGCTGTCAAAAATATCTTGCTCAATGTTGACCTCCTGAAGGCTGCCATACAAAGCAGTGTTTCGAATTTTCACATTGTTTGTAATACTGGATAAGGGTATGAACTATTTAGTATAAAACATTGCAATTTCCTTGTACAGCACTTCTCTGGATATTTCATATCACTTACAATTATTTTGAAATATTTCGAATAAAGTCACGAATATATAATCAATCATTCACATATTCTTCCATGACTGCCAAGAAGAACAGAACAACGACATCAGCAGAATCGTTGATTTTTTTTTCTTTTCAAAATAAACCAAATCAACTTTCTTTGAAAGAATGTGTTTTTTTAATATTGAAGATCAAAAGTTAGCTGTCAGATAGAAAACTAAGTCTACCCTTTTCGGTTGCAGAACCTTGTCGATTAAATCCTTAAGTAAAAAGACACTTTAATTAAAATCATCTATTCTACAAAATGACAACACTTTAGCAACCTTATAATCTACCCCAAATTACATCAGCTGGTATGCCTTAAATTCCATCGATTAAAACATCAGAGATTAATAAAAGAATTCACATTTCCAATCATCATCTAGATGAAACGGTTTTCTTATTGGACTGATAACAGCGACACACATAACGTAGTAATATATAATAGAAGAGAACTTTTATGTGTTAATGACTTTTTACTCCTTTTTCCGGGAAAATTTAAGTGCATTATTTTGGCTTACGGAATGGCTTATACAGCGTAAACTGCAGAGGTAAGTTTGATGGCAAGATATAGAAGACACCCACATTTCCAGGTCTATTTTGGATGTTCAATGTGTTTTTAAAGTGAGTTTGTCATGCACAGAGTTCTAGATCTGTGCTATTTATCTAATATGAAAGTAAAGATCAAGTTTAAACTTCATTCAGCTTTGGTATGGCTGTTCAAGGTCTATCCTCCAATTCTCCCATACTGACATTTGATAATAACTCGATATCTATCTATCTATCTATCTATCTATCTATCTATCTATCTATGTTATTTTCTTTCTTTCATTCTGCTTGTCGATTTATTGATCTGTCTATCCGCCTGTCTGCATGCATGACGGTGTGTCATTGTCTGGCAGTCTATAAACCTGTGATAATCATGAATATATATATTTCTTTATAATAAGTCACCAAATCGCCTGTACTGCTGTCTCGATATGAGAGTCTACCCTAACATTCGTTTGTCCAAGAATTTCTATAACCACCTTCTAACCACGAATGTTACTTGAACAGGTCACTTACTTTAAGTGGTTCACAGCTGAGCATCTCATCAACTATATGGGCAGCTTCATGCACCCTAAATAAAGCCCTCGACTGTGACAGTGTCTTGATATATATTCAATGAACCAGTGACGGAAATTGAAAATTTTCTTCGGGGGAGCTCTCAGCTCGTGCAACAGCGGCTCGCTATTCCAAATTTTTAAGTCGGAAAGAATTCTTCCAGTTACCAGAGCATAATCATGGCTACAAAGAGCATGAGGACTGAAAAAGTAATGTGATAATTGTAATTTCACCACTGCTCATTGGGGAGCTGTAGCAGGGTACAGCTCCCCCTGTTTTTTGGTCAAGGGAGCTCAGCTCCCCCGAGCTCCCCCCCCCCCATTTCCATCACTGCGATGAACAAAGGTGTTTTCATATACAGTACCAGTCAGTCAAATGACCACTTCAAACCAAATGAGACACACAAAATAAGGTGCTCATTGGTCGACAATACGAATACTGTACGACAGTGTACATAACTAAAAAGTATGATGTGGAAGGATGATGCTGCATTTCACAGGCTGTTTTAAAAAAGCAGTTTGGGCAGATATATCTATAGATGGAAATGTAAGTGCAATGTAAGTACACAATTTAGAGTATCACTATATGATATATATTGTCACAGTTTCCTGTGATTGTATGTTATGGCTGTTGAAGCGGCCAACGGTCTGAGACTACTCGATCATACCCATGCAGACTGCCAGCCTACAGCAGCCAGTGCCAACCAGAGCAGGGCATGGAATAAAGCAAATATGGCAAGTTATTCCTGGCACGGAGGTTACCAGTATCAGTCATTTCTGAAGCTTCAACTTGATCCTAAACTCCAGCTAAACACCATCTGCCAGCTGCTTCAATCCGGAGCACTAGACTTGTGATTTGCCTGTCCGGTCGATAATGTCGTTTAGGGTACAGATCTCTCACCAAATGTGGAACGGTGTTGATTCTGACTTTTACAGCAGACTTCCAGCTGGCTTCTTAAAACGCTAATCTTAAGCTGATGTTACATACATCCAATCATACAATGTATATAAATTGTGATTTAGGAGATACAGGTATGCTTCATTTAAAGTTGAGTTCAATGAATATATCATTCTCAGTAAGCATCACTGTATGTAAAAGAAAAGGTCAGAATGTACAGTGTTATCTTGTAAGGTTTCACTCGTCAAATACCAGAATGACGCATAACGGCAAGACATGCATCTCCAATCTATGGATTCATTTATTTGCTGCTATAGTAGATACAAAAATCTTTCTTATTTTCCAAATTTGGCAATTTGCACAGATCAACAATTGTGATTGTTACAACATCGCACTGTGTGCTCCGTTTCTTTACAACCAACACACATTGACTGCAACTTCTCTGTGTGGTAAAGTTTCAACATGCCGCACAAGTGCTCATATTTTGAGGTAATTTGTAAAAATCAAGGCCTTTCGCTTTGTATCTGTTATGGTATTTGTTTAACAGCATACATTCAATAAAATGAACCTTATCTTGATAATGAACATAAGAAAAAGCTTATTCAAGGACAGGCAATTATAAATACAGAACTTGCTATCAATAGTATCAAAAGCATATTCCAGGACATGACCTACCATACATTTATATTCTTAGCAGTTATGATGATTTATAAGAAACCAACTCTTCTTAAAAGGAACCCAGCATCAGCGTATGTTAACAGCAGGGTCCTGCAGCAGGGGGCCGGTAGCTCTTAAGCCAAGCACTGCTGGCCAGCCTGCCCCCCTCGGCCCGTATGCGATGGCAGTGCCTTTGGCATTTTATCAAGCATACCACAAGTTTCGCAATGTGGGTTTCCATTATTACGATGCCATCTCCTCAATATTATGTTTAAAATTGAGAGAGCTACAATATTAAAAAGATAGTTTTTTGATTTCATTTTCAATGCTCATTTTAAAAACACCACCCACATTAAATCAGTTTAGATAAATTTTCTTACTCCATATTTCCTATAAATAAAGGGTTGGGCATCAGGCAGTAACTTCCATATACTTTATGGCTGTGTGGTACTCCTAAAATCTCTTATATATAGTTCCCCAAACTATATCCAGGATACACTATATTATTTCTGGGTCATGAATTGTCTAAATTTTTAATGCAGCCGGCTGAGGGAGTAGTAAAGATGAATTAGGCTTACCTGTTTCCCACAAAGAGCAGATGATTACTAGTATGCCAAATCCTATCATAGTGACGAAGCAGAAGACATCCTAAGTCCACAATATTTTGCAAGTGTTAGTATCCTATGCTCTGGCTGTTGTTGTGTCTTCTTGGCTAACAGAAATTTCTGGAAAAAAAAATCAGTATTTTAGAACATTGCAGAAATGTACTGTAGCCATAATACTTTTATATATATGTTATTGTCGACGGGTCATACATTTATGCATACGCTTAATTGAGCGTATCATAATCATGCATATCAGGATATTTTCCTTCAGAGGATTTGAATCGGTCTTTTCCTTCACTTCTTGACAAGGTTCAGTTATATATCGAATCACAAATTGACCAATACCTAAACTTTAAACAAATATTTATTGCATTTGTTGAGAAAAGCAGATTTGAGGCCAATCGGAAACAAGTTGGTTGGCGAATGTGGCACCTGAAAGGTAACCATACTATCCAATGTTCACAGACTGTCAATACCATGAATGTTACTTGTTTTCATTTTTGTCACTGTGATGATGTTTTTTCCCAAATTCCATCTGCTGTCATCATTTTCAACTGGGGTGGTCCCACCTACAGCTCCTGGCATAATGTGTCAATAGATTAACTCCTGCCCACTGGCACATCATAAGTTTATTGTAACCTGCATTGCCTATTGCTGGGCTTCCCTGCATGTGCTAATGGCAAATAAATCAACATTCAATTAAAGGAATTATACAGCAGTATGGAGACTGGTCTTCAGTATGCTTTCTTTTATTTTGAGAAAACTTTTGCAAATATCTTGAAAGTGACTGATAACAGCTATCGAATCAAAATTTCTTATTTAAAATTGTCCATGGTTTATAATAATATTTTAATCTTTAATTCTTGGCCTGGACTGGTGAATTCTGAATAAAATCGGCTAAATTGCAGCTAATCGATAAGTTAAGATTTGGTGTATTGCCCCGGATAAAAGGATGCCCAGTTCAGGCTTCTACATCAAAGGGACCGGATTCAAATCAAGAGATGGAATCAAACCTTCGATCTACTTGATCTATGTCACGATTAGGGTGTCAAGATAAGAGAGATAAGATAAGATAAGATAAGATATTACTTTATTGTATCATCAATAAACATATGTACATGATGAAACTCAATTTGGCATAAATAGACAAGCACACCAAGCAGTGCAAATAAATAAATATGATATGACAAGAATAAATTATAATACTGAAGTAGATATATATACAAAGGATCACAGACTAGATTTATGGTTGTATAGTTTGATGGCATGATTTACAAATGTATTAGCATATCTAGTGGTGCGATGTTTTGGCACACAGAGTCTTTTACCAGATCTCAAGAAATTAAATTTACAATGTAGTGGGTGCTTTTCATCTTTTAGTATTTTTGTCAACAAGATTCATCATATATTCCATTTAAATTTCTTGTTTCTACACCCATTTTCCTAGCTGCTCTGATTATCTTTACAAGCTTATTTCGATCTTTGTTGTGTGATGATCCATACCAAGTTACAATAGCAAAATTCATTACAGACTCAACAATTGACTTATAGAATAATGACAAGATGTTCCTATCTAGATGCATATTATAGAGAATTCTTAGATGGTGCAGTCTCTTTATACATTTGACATAGACATGATGTAAATTGTCTTTAAAGTTCAGCTTATCGTCAATGACAACACCCAAATATTTATAATTACTGACAAACTGTACAGTTTCATTTGATACAACAAGTGGATCACATTCGTCTTTGTCGCGTCGGAAATCTAGAATCATTTCCTTAGTTTTCTTCAAGTGATATGCTATCTTAATTTACTTGGCACAGATATTGCTGGCCAGCTTATGATTCATGGTGTTAAATCAAAAACCTCGAGAAACAATATCCAGAAGCGATTAGTATAATTCAATTAATGAAACAGCAGTTGCCTGAGTGGTTATTGCCAGCCTGGATGTTTGCATGACAGTCCCAGGTTGCATGAAATGACTCATTGTATCAATGGCCTTTGCCTAATTGCCATTGACAAGAGACAAATAGAAAAAAGAGGAGGAATAATAGGGATAATCCCTACAGCATTTGCAATAACAGAAATACTAGACGATTATAGAAAAATACGTCCAAAAAGAAAAACGATATCAAGTGGGCAATGAGCAGGAGATTTTCAATCAAAAACAAAGAAATAAAATAACTGGTTTCATGTAAACCGGAATTGTCCCCTCCCTGATGATACCACTTATCACAATACAAGAGAGACATTTAGAAATGTTAGCTGTTTGTTCCAGAGCGGTTGTGTTCAATGAAAACGGGACACCCCCAGCTATTGTTTCTAATTTGAAATCTGCTTCAAATATACAATTTCTTTGTTATTTGCGTATTTCTCATTATCCCGTCTGTGCAACTGAATATCACGCATTGATTTACTTTCCATCGAACATTCGGCAGAGTATTACAGAACTTCAATCACAAGAAAACAATTTCTATCCATATAGGCCTATGTGTTGAAGCAATTGCAAACTTTTTAAATTCTGTAACTGCAGTCATACATAATAAAGAAGAAAAATGAAACCAGTTAAGATTTCCAATATACCGAGAGAAACACAGATCACTAGAAGAGCTCAAACAGATATTTCAACACATCTGTGTAACTAAGACACAAGGTAAATTGATAGGCAGGTAGCTGAGACTGGTCCATTGTATAGAACAAAGAAGAGAATAATTCTTACTATTTTAGTTTGTTATTGAATAATGGACACGAATGAAGAGCTTAACAAAATCCTACAATCTATTCTGGTTGATTACCTGTCTAGACATTTTCTGAGAATTCTTAAAAATTGGTCTTTTCATTTGCAGAAATGTGAGTATGGTTGTAGTCAGTGTCATTCACATGATAAAATGCTGTGATATGCTCAGAGTGATTTCTTTTATTATTGATGACAACACCAATGAGGGATAACCATAAAAAAATGAAAACCGAAAGTTCGACTATAAGTTTGAATACATTACAATTTTGTGCAAATACAACGCGAACACCTTAGTGTGTTGATTGCAATTGAGCGTTTTGAGATGGAAATCAGTCAAAGATGTCTAATATATTTAAAGGGGCTACCCAAGTTACAGTTTAGTTTGTAATCATGATCTAAAATCTCAGCAGGATGACAAAGTGGTTGGAGGCCAGGCCTGCTCCTCCGCTGAAGGACTTTGATTGCATGAGTTCGAACCCTGGGTGAAGAACCTAAAATTTACAGTGGACCTCTCATACAACATCCCAGTTCTCTACTGGATGAAGCTCCCAAAAAATGAGTAGCCTCTCCCAAAGGGGGGTTTTGAGGGCGAAAGACCTGAACGCCAAGATTATCACCATTGGAGCTTGTCAGTCTTGAAGGGTAACACCTGACTAAGAATACCATTAATACGAAATTTAAAACACAGTGGCGGTTACAGGGGGGGCCTAGGGGGCCGGCCCCCTCCCTAGACCATCTAGAGTAATAGTAGCATTTTGAAGAAAATTGCGATAACGCCGGCCCGCGACAGCCAAAACGCGTCCGGGCCGCCCAAGACTGTCGTATCTGGATCCGCCACTGAAAAACTGGTGTTCATTTTCACATTGTAGATAAACATTATGATATCATGACGAATTATACATTTTGATACCGAATATTATACACTTATTCCAGTCATGAATTTTTTTAGACATCCCTTTTCTTTAAAGGTTTCTATCAGGAACATCACAAGTCTCAAATCCTCTGCTCAGAAACAATAATGTACCAACTAGAACCAGATGTTTGGTGACCTGAACATGAGCTTTGAGACAAAATCAAGTCAATTTGCAGACACAATGTTAACTTTCATAAGAAGGACTGCCTCATCGGAGTCCCTTTATTACCTTCTGTGAAGCTAAATCCAACAGTGGGCGTTATGCAGTTCGGATTAGATGTTAAATTAGTGGACCTTGTATCAGTGTCTGTACTGAGCAAGTAAGATTTCCCTCATATGGCTTAAATGTGTAGCATGTTGAGGACTCCCGCTCTCTCTCCCGTCTCATCAATCATCCCTGGTGAGTACCCATAACTGGGCTTAGATGGCTGCACTTACTATATCTATCTGTCTGTCTGAAGGTTTGAGTTTTCTGCAAATCAATAACCTAATTGGTTGAGAAGAAGTTCAACATTTCATTTACATTGTGCTGTTTTTTTTGTTGACAAATTGAGAAATCAACCAACCATACAAATTCAGCACAGAAACGGCTAAAATGTAATCAAATTGTGTCATTCCCTCAAGATCACTAAGGGTCTGGACAACATTAGCTGTGAACTGTCAGTAAATATTCCGATTGGAAACAACATTCACCAAACAGTGACCATTTGTATTGTCCACTGCTTGCTGTTGATGGTCAACAAGATCCACACGGTGTTCAGTGCAACACAAACCTGGATCTGCAGCCAGAAACTACTGTGGACAGAAATGTTTCTGAAGTGACTCTTCAACAGGCTGTGTTCAGAAAGCATTCCTCAATTGTAAAGCTAAAAGCTATGTTTCGATCCACTTCAGTGTCCCTTCAGTGTTCAGTATCACTACACTGTTTTCAACGCTGGATATACAGTGCAAACTTGTATCAGGATCATTGTGACAGGCTAGCTGATAATTATATTTTTTGTGCAAATTCATATATATTCGTCTTAGTTTTGAATCCTTTTAATCTACCTGTCATGTGCTCATTTTGTCTGTGTCCTTTTCACAGTCTTGATTTAATCATATTAAGTTTTATCTGCTTGTCTGGCAATATTTATTTGAATTTCTGTCTCTCCTTGTATACAAAATGTTGTTCAATGATATCTGCCTGTATTACATTCCTGAAAGAGTACACATTTTGAATTTAGACACATGTGCATTCATCGTCTATACTCAGGTGAACTTCATAATCATGTTGTCAAGTATTGAGTGTATTCAACTTCCAGAATTTGTTTAACTTTATAGCAATAACAATAACGGTATTAGACCTGCTGCTTCTGTGTGGAATTCAACTTGCAGTTTTAGACTATAAACAGGTACATTTTGATTATATAACACATTTCCAATTAACAAAATTGCTCTCTTTTTTCGGATTAAGTGAGTTTAATTGATTTTAACACTTAAAATCACTCAAGGAGAGCTTTGCAATGCCTGCTTGGCAGACAAAACAGGCACTTTTAACCCAATTAAAAACTATGTGTTTACACTTTCAAATGAATTATCTCCATACAATGACAATTACAAAAAATAACAATATCGCTCATATCTTTCTTTTAAGCAGCTTTGAATTTGGAGATAATATAGCTTTGAAACTTGAGCTCCATGCCATGGCGTCTCATTAGTTAAGCCAATTGGCACATAGGCCTATGCATTGTCGTTAATATGAAATTATAGAATACCAGTAAATAAATCGACTGCATGCAATGCACAAAGATGACAATAAGATGTCATGCATAATTGACGAGAATGGTAGCTGATGGTTAAATAACAGGTAGATTAGTGGCGTTAAATAATTGATAATCATTTCATATGAGGTGTGTTGATCAATTGTCACTTTTATTGACTGAAAAATTTATTCAACACAATTCCCTGACATATAATACACATCTGCGTTGATGCAATATTGAAAAAGTGGAGCCAGTCAAACAGTTTGAATTATTAAGCTGCAATGAAACTTAGATGGGATGGGATGACTCTGTGAACACATTGAGAAGTTCTAAAATTAGAAGTCATTTGACTCTATTGTGAAGTTTCAAACACAATTTGGAAGAATCACATGATACAAACACTTCAAAGGAATTTTTTGGGGAAATCATAGTAATCATAGAATTACGAGAGCACATGTATACTTAAAAAACCAGCCAGTGCACTTTGCTGTTTCCGAAGTTAAATATGGTGTACATGTGTGATCGTGGGTATGCAACAGAGAGTCAGTGGCTCTGAAGTTTGCCTGTCTTTCCAATCAAAATCCACTTGGATGTTTCATAAATATATTTATCTCAGATTCCGGACAATAAACTAGACAACTCCTCTGAGATTAGGTGATATATTTCTTAGATAATAAATGTAGGCTCCGAAAGGCTATGAGTGGAATTGAACTTTTTCTTTGAATTACGAAATAATTTCGGCCTACTGGCAACACAACTCACATAGAATATAAATTAATTTACAAATGATAAACTGAACACTGGGAACCAAGTATTATACTCGGAAATTAGAACATAATTACAGTAACTATATATTACGATGTAAAAAGAAATGCATACCTTTGCTTTTCTACCTCATACTATAGGTAAACCAGTTGTCCAAAGTTATCGTGGTAAAACCATTGTAAAACTGTTCAAATGTTGATTATGATTATTGCATGTATCCACACAACAACCAGATTCACTTCAGGTGGTTTTTGACAAGTTACGAAGTAATTCAACTAGTCTATAAAGTTTTTCCAGATGAAGGAAACAATTCAGTATCACTCTCAAAATGTATCACATTTCATATATCCAACTTGATTTTTGTCCTTAGAGTAAATCCTTTTGTTCTTCAAATCACACTTACAACCAAGAGGTGAATCCAAACTCTCTTGTGAAGTGATTTCAACTTGACGGTCCAAGTGCTTCAACTTACTAGTGTGCAAACTTATTCTCGCTGCAGGAGTGAGGCTGTCTGCTCTCTGCGAATGTCAAAGCCACACTGCAGCGCATGGTAATGACAGTGCTGGGTATGCATGGTCCCAAAGGTGCGCCCAGCCATACTCCATTCCAGCAGCATGGGCCTGCTCCATCCAACACGCACTACACAGCCTTTGTTACCCGACACCATCTCATATCATTTTGTTGGCTAAATATGCAGGGCAATCAAGCTGCAGTTTTGTCTGCTTTTTGGCTCGTTTTGTTCATATTACTCCTGCTTGTTTCTTTTGCTTTTTTTGCCTCGTTTATCATGTTGATCTTCCATGTTATTTTCCGGTTATTTGGTTCATCTGATCAGTTTTCCAATCCATAAAATTTAAAGGTGGTTTTCTTTAAAGGTATGTATCATTTGATACCATAAATACAATAGCTGTGAAAGCTTATTTTCTGCACTAAAAGAAACTTTCATTTCAGAAAGCTCATTCATGCACTGGCATTTCCAGGTTTGTGACATTGATAGGAAGTTTACGATTTATGGAATACTGCATTTTAAAATACATTAAAGAGTAGAGTAGGTCGGGGCATGCGGCCCCCCTTAACTTCGAGATGCGATTTGACCTACTTTTTATAGGCGAATGTTTGAATGCTTTTGCTGTCAGGAAGGGATCACTTGGCTCTACTAATAGCTAGTGAAGCAAATGTCTACCAATTTTAATAAAGCAGTTATGGCCACTTTTATAAAAAATTTAAAATGGCCTTCTTACCCCACCCATCGGGCAAGAAGCCCCCCTATTATAATCCTATGGCAATTTTTTTTTTGCGAGCGCATTCAGCCTAAAAGTTATTTCTTAGGGTTCTTCTTTCATTTTTAAGGCATTCTATTCACTTTTTCTGAATTTCAGAATTTTTTTGTTCATATATTTATTTTTTAATATTTTTTGCCCTGTTTCAATTTCCGCCCAAATTTTTTCTATTTTAATTAGCTATTCTATCAATATTTTAGGTAAAGTACACGTTATTAAATGGTTCTTGAAGCAGCTTCGACCCCCAGTGAAGGGGGCCTCATGCCCCATATCACGTGGGGCCTCTCGCCCCAAACCCACATATTTTAATTTGACCGCTATATTTTGAACCAAAATGCAAAAAATATGATCCAAATCATATTTATGTGATGGTCATAAAGTGAAGCAATGCAGATATCCATTATACTTTAAAAAATGTCCAAAGTTATTTCTGACAACCCCTTTCAAAGAATTAGTCAAAGTTACAAAAACCACGCACACTTTTTTGTTTCTTTAATTTCTACTAGGGTTTGGTGCTGTTTGCCCTGTAAATTTGTGACGTCACCTAAAACGCCTCTAGCTTCAATCCTATCAATAGATAAACGCACCAAAAATGTAAGTTTGGATATAACCCTGGGGGGGCCTTTCACCTAACCCGGGCTTCTTGCCCCGACCTACTCTACATTAACTGTGATGGCCTTGACAAGAGTCATATAATTCCAGTTATTATATAGAATTTATGTCTCTCTTAGACTTAGACAGTTTTGCTTAAAATGGAACATCTTTCCATGAGTCACTGTAGTCAGTGTAAATTCTTTATTGATCATCAGACTTATTGCAGGTGCGTCCATCTCCTAAGCAATGGTATGAAAGCTTGAGAACATCCCCATCAAAAGACAAAACCATCATTCGCAATATAATTTTTTAACTTACGTTATTTGTGTGTGTTTAGATATTTGAAAAATAAAACTGATCAAAAGAATAAAGTCGCACCAGTATTTTCTAAATCTGTCAAAAAATTAGTTTAATCTTTGTTACACGTGTATCAATGAAGGTCAGGTCACTCGTATGAGCTGACCAATCTGCAGTTAGTCTACATCGAGACAGTATCTTGCTCCTGAATGTAGACATTCCACTCTCTGCCAAATTACAATACACAATTCAAATTTTATTAAATTCATGGAACGTCGATTTCCATGAAACGGTGAATGACCACCTTGTATGAATGCACAATAACAGGGAATAGGAGTTTAGGCTGTAATTATTCACTCCCTGTACGTACAGAACTATGCTATGCGTTCCTAATTCGGATTGGTGGGCCCCAACACAAATATGCATTGTCTCCCCAAAAATACGTAGTCATAAATAAGGAATTAGTCTTGGCGGAACATCTGTACAAATAAGGCATATAACTGCTACACCACGTGTGGCTAAATATTTTATAAATGACACAAATTACAACCAGCACATAAATAGAACACAATGTTCTGAAGAAGATGTCTGGCCAGGTAATCCTCGAGGCTGATTGTTAGACTTTTTCGAAAAGCTTCATTCCTGTCTGTGTCTGTCTATTCCAGGTGGTGTCAGCCTACACTGTAAAATTTGAATTTTGAAACAGCTGACATGATTGAGTGAGATGGTTGCACAATTACTTTGAGCTGGCATAGCTTGTCGTTTCAAGTAATGATGATGGGCAGATTCAAGCTGCATGTCTATTTATGCCAAATTGGGTTTCATGATGTTCATATGTTTATTGCTGGTACAATAGAATAATATTCTTATCTTATCTTGGCTGGAAACAACATGCAATGCTACCAATGCGTATAATCTATGTAAATCAATTTCAATGTTGCTGCCCTTTCTATGTATTTTTGGGGGAGACAATAAATGACAAAAGAGTAAGAGGATAATAACTTCAAGAGAAATATTGAGAAGGACCATATCATAAACGTAAAGCAATTAGTACATGTCACTGGAGACAGCCAACAAATAGTGAAGAGCAGATGGTGACACACGGCAATGGACATTGCCCTCAGTGAATAGAGAAGGCTCAACTTCTGTAAGCACCTGGCAGACACTGGTCTTCGGGTTGTGACAAGTCTGGAGTGCTGTTGCTGAAGAAAGAATGAAATTCCAAATCACATGATCAGTTTTGCGTGGCAATGCCTGAAATTCTAACTTTGCCCAAAGCATTGACTAGCATTTGATAAAACCTTTATCAAAATGTCTACACTGTTTCACTATTTCTTTGAACTAACATGTAGCTTTTTTTTAGTTATGACAACCAGCAAATTACCCGAACTAAAAACAACTAACTATATCTTAGCTCCAACTTCCAAGGAGTTGTGCAACCATCTCACTCAATCATTTAGCATTGGCTTGTCAATGTGCTGACCTAGTAAAAGTCACTGACTTGTCGTTTCCAAGACATTTGTTCCTGACACTCCAAATAAGTAAATTAGATTTTCTACATTTGATCGTGGACTTAGAGATAGTTTATTTTTTAAGTAAGTTCGAAAAGTCTAGATCTTAAGTTGCAAAAGGTCTGAGAAAAACAAATATTAGATCCAAAGCCTGCATCAGGCAATGTGACTGAAAATGAGGATAGGCTTTTGTTCAGAGCCTTGAAACAAACATTTTGTTACCAGGTTTGGCTGTAAAGTATACTAAAACAGAATCGAAATTTTTCAAATGGTAATATGGATGTATGAATGTGTCACCATATTCTTCATTTGATCAATTTTCACAAGATAGTACAACATTTTTAGGTAAATGAAGGATTCACAACTTGGTTAATACTATAAACACCATAGAGGAAATGGCACTGCTTGCCAAAAGTTACAGTCACTTGCAGAAAAAGGACGGGAAAGAAAACATGCAGCTTACTGGCATCAGCAGCCAGCCAAGGTAATAAATCCTGGCAGCAGTGAGAAACTAGAGCAAAATGTTGGGACAAGCAGGTCTTAATAAGGTGAGAGAAATAGACAGAGGTCTTGACAATTATCCAGCATTAGCACATCTCATTACCAGACATCGGCTCGGTCTGCGGGCTGGCGAATGTTACCTCAATCCTTAACGGGATGAGATGGCTATGTGATGATGGCGCGTTGACTAATGAGATAGCAGTCATCCAACTGCCACCCCCCCTCCAGAAATACTTAGCAGCTGTGGGACTTATATTCTACGGGATGTCCATAATACCTGTCTGTTGCATTTTACAGATTGGGCCTATCAATATATTTTTGATGTTCTTACAAATATATATGTACGTGCGAGATACTATTGTGCGTTGCCGACTGCAGGCACTGAATGAATGATACTAATAAAATATATGGTACATGCAATATTTAAGCAAATCATATGTTAGTGTCAACTGGATTTCGATCAGTCTTACACTTAGGGTGTATCGAAGTGGCTCTGAATTATCTGAACCAGGCAAATCAAAGAGGGATAGAAGTTTTTTGAATAATATGCTTATTTCTATGAAAAGGCCATAAAATCTGCAAACCATACCACAATTCTTCTGTGTCCTACTGACTGACTCCTAGAGATATGTAAATTTTCTTTTATTACTCAATTTGCAATATAGTTTCCGTATATTTATGTTTATTAATTCATCAACTGTAACCACTGTGTGTAACTCTCTCACTGCTGGCCTGTGACAAAGTAACTATATATATATTATTAAGTTCAAACTGGGTGGCCTCTCAATAGCGGTTCTTCATTGTACCTTCGAGAGGTCTCCCAGCTCCATTACTGATTCCATTTAAAATCATTTCTATTGTAACTAATTGTAAATGTATCTGGAGCCAATAAAATAATCTTGAATCTTGAATCTTGAATCTTGAAAAAAAAAAAAAAATCAGGGGTGTAGGTAGAAATGGCCTTAGGGAGGGGGGCATAACCTTAATTTAAGAAGAAGTCTTTGACTTTCCTGTAAAACACCATTTGCCAACCTACAGTAGGTTACCGTGAAGCAAATCACGGTAAACAGCTGACTGACAAGAGTCTGCTGTATAAGCAGGTGAGTGAGCGAGGCAGATTGACGAAATTCACATAAAATTTGGTATCGAATTGGCTCTTCTAAAGGGCAGTAGGACAGCTGCCTTTCAGATTCACACTCCCAAGAACACGATAAAAGCAGAACTGTGCTTGGTTGCTTAAGTTAAGAAATGCATGTAATAGCGGGGAGGGAATTCGTCAAAATCTGTAAGAATTGTGCACTTGGTGACAAGTTTTTGCAATTTGGCATGGGTGTTTATATGACCAAAGGGGTTTCAAAAACCACCGCACACAAAGTGAGACCGCCCCCTGGTGGCCGGTATGCACAAAATCCAATATGGCCGCCGCAAAACACAAAAACTAGCATATCTCCGTCACTATTTGTGCTATATTGATGTGTAATACATCATTTTCCACTACATTTATTATGGAAAATGCGTTCTTGCTGTTATTTTGTAGCTCAAATGTGAATTTCAATGCCAAAATCAATGTTCATAGCAGCAGCAAGATGTAAAAAGACGTCACTTGGTATTTTGTCCCTTTTGGAATTTTCACTTGTGCCTGACTTGAATGAATGTGAATTAACTGTACAATGTCATGACTAATTATTGGCATGGAAATTATTTGGATGAATAGGTGCTATAATTGTGTTATTCATGTAAGAATGAAATAAATGGATACAGTTCTGTCTGGTGTGCAAGGGGCACAAATGCTATATGTATGCATGTTTTAATGCATATTTAATAACCTATTATGTACATCAGAGGCTTAATAATTGCTGATGTGCCCTTATTCATTAAATATTTTGCCATGTGACTGATATGCAAGTCATTCATAACTCTCAGCTCTCTTTACTCTGTTTAATGTTTTATAACAGAGATCTTGAAACGTTTTCAGTGTGATCTATAAAAGGGCGAACCAATGATATCAAATGTTGTATTATCAGTCATTAGAACTTCTGATCAATCACATCAATTATAATTGAGAATTGTTAATTCAAATCAATATCAGTGTTCTGGATGAATCCTATATATATATGATTATATAGGCACACAGACCTCACTAGAAAACTGGAAGTTGAAGAACCATCACTTCTCCTACTCACTGATATGAAGATGACACGATCAAACTTCAGCAAAAAATGTCTGTTGTATTTTATGTTATGAGTATGTGGGTTGATATGGTAAGGGGAGGCAGTATGCACTGCAATCCCTTGTGGAAACATTCCTACATAGTTAACCCTTTTACTAGAGTCCTTGCTCTTAGCCAAAGAGTGTTCCTGGCGGTGGCTGCCACATGTTCTGGTTTGTTTTCCCATAGTCAGTCAGAAAGCTTTATCCACTGCAGTGCAGAAGCAATCTCAGCTTGAAATGAAGAATTCCATCAGTTTATAAAGCTAAGCAGGTTCTAGTCATAGAATTAAGCAGCTCAAGGTGTGCACAGAGGAAGTAATAAAGTTACGTTTCAGGATAACGTTAGGGACACAAAAGTCAAGAGGTTTGAAAATGGGCTTCCCTAATAATATTGAGATTGGTATCTCAAGACCTGAGACCTTGATGAGCTGTTGGTCTGCTCTGGCCTCAAGTACATGATTGTTTCATGCGAAAGTTTGGTGTGTATACTTTGTCCTTTGTGTGGTTTCTTGAAGAAACAACACAAAGAGGACAAGGTATGCACACCAACTGACATTTACTTAGCTCCATATCCTAGAGCCCATGAACATCTTGTCCATGTCTGATTTTGCTTAAGTTAAGTGAGAAAAGCAATTTGCACTCACTTGCCAACCAATCTCTTACTAGTCTTTGGTGTGATATCACCTTCTCATCAACAGCCAGTGGCAACAATCAATCAGCTGGTCTCTTCTAGAATCTTGCAGTGGTCTCTTTCCATGATTTATGTTTGGAGACACAAACTATGCATTTTGGATGCCTCTCCTTCTGTGTGAAACATCCCAAATTCTAAACATCTACCCCTCCGTATAACAGGCCTTCATAAAAGATGTGATTATTGTCTAGCAAGGAAGTTCTCTCCGAGACTGTCAATGCCATTGTCTAAAGCGATGAGCATTGTGTCAAGTTTAGAAAGAGGATGGAGAGCAAAAGGATCTCTATGGGCAACAGAAAAAGAAGACAATGATTCAAAGTCTGAAGTCCTTAAAGCATTTGAGGAGTTCGGAAAAGTTGCTGATTAATGATTTCTTCAGCCATGCACGGCTCCATCTCAATCAATGCAAGGTAAATGTAGCTCTGGGCCTTAATCTGCAGAACACCAAATAGCACAGCCTGAGCAGATGCATTGTTATTCAGTTGGACACCCAAAAAAACCAACGTCTCAAGTTCCAGACATTAGCAAGGGAGGATAAGTTCAGAAAGTCAAAGTCTTACCAGATGTTCCTCAGTTCAAAAGAACTTAACCATGGCTGAAGTTCTTGTAAGACGGCCAAAAGGCACAAGGAAGGCTTTGTGCAGTTTATGGGCAAAGGGCGACACAACATCCAGATTTGCGCCTGTTATCAAAAATAGAAGTCAAGTGTGTTCTGTTCTGAGCACCAAGACTTAGTGTCTTACATTTATATCACAATATTAGCAGGAAGAGGCTGACACTCCTTATATTGCACTTACATCATATCACTCAACAAGGCTATTGTCTAAGCCTTCTTCAGCACTTTTCTGGTACTGCCGATCCTATTTTCAATAATTTTGGCCAGTTTGAATTGTTGTTTGGGTTTAGCCATGACCAAACCTTTAGATGTTTAAGTCTGAGACCTCTGTTAGTCACTGTGCTCTGATAATGTTTGGACTTCATGTCATATTTGGAGAGGTATTCCTGAAGTCAATCTGTCACTTTTAGCATTAATCCATAAATCAGCATGACTCAAACTTGATTCTCAGCACATACAATGAAGAGCTGGTGCATGCATGATGGAGTTGTACTTATGAACAGCTTAGGGAGACAGAATCTCCCTGAATGATACAGGAAGGCAGGCTTTTATAAGCTGTCACTTCCTGTAACATTCAAAAGTGGCCACTATGTTGTGTGCTATTCATCGGACAACAGTCACTCAGCAACATTCCACTCCTGTACTGGATTGTATGAACACTTAACACGGGTTATCCTAAAGTGGTTAACTCCTATAACTTATCTTCTAGCCAGGTTATTGGCAAAAACTTTCGTCATGTTGTAGTATGACTTCAGTTAATTAAAATTAGTTATCTAACTCATGTTCAGCATTGACCAAATGTCACTAAAATGACTTAACATCTTTAGGTTAACCCATGTTGGGCTGGACATGCTGTCAGATCAGAATAGTGGGTCCCACACTGTATTGACCTGTCAGATGTGGTACAAGCAAGTTCTCTGTCACTGCATGATGGTTTTATGATAACATGTTGGCTGTCTTTGCACCTCCCAGTGTTAATGCACTGGAGGTGGTCTGAAGTCAGAAAACTACAAAGAATCTATTTTTTGGCACATTATCTTGTTATTGACTTCCATCCAAAAAGAAAAGTAAGTTGCTGTGCAGCAATTATGATTTTGTGCCAAGCCCTTGATCACTAGTTACCATTTACCTCCAGCTCTAAACAAATGGAGGTGTCATGCTAGTTCTGACAGTTCAGACATGGCATGGGCCTGAGATGAATGTTCACTTCAGATGCGAAACATTCAGTGAGGTATAACAGTTGCCATGTCAATAAGTTCAATAATTGCTTATTTATTTCAGGAGAGTCAATGTATTTTATGGGAATTACATTTCAATTAACATTGTTGCACAGTATGCAATGATCTTCTAAAATTAATGAGAGTCGTAGCAGTGAGTGAGTGAGTGAGTTTGTGTTTTATGCCCCATCAGCAGAGTTGTAGCAGTTTGCCTCATTGTTGAGTTCTTAAAAAGATAAGGCACCATTTAAACAAGACAGGTTATAGTTTGGACTTTGCTTTCAGCTCAGAGAAAATAATCTCCAAACTTGATTGAAATTCAAATACCTCACAAAAAATATGTTTAAGCCTTGAAGGGCAAAAAATACAAAAATCTGTCAAAAAATCACCTGGAGCTGTACCATAGACCCATTAAATCAAAATTTACAACCAAACCAACCCCAGAAACAGATTTGGCATTATCATAAACATTGGAAATAAGGTATTGCACTTGAATTTAGAACCAATAGTGACGAAGATATGGCATTTTTTGTTTTTCGCGGCGGCCATATTGGATTTGTGCATACCGGCCACCAGGGGGGACCCCCACTTCGTGTGCGGTGGTTTTTGAAATCCTCTTAGCCATATCAAACAACATGCCAAATTGCAAAAACTTGTCACCAAGTGCACAATTCAGACGGATTCCCTCCCCGCTACTGATCCTTTGCAACATATGCTCAGGTGACCCGGAAAGAGGTGCATTTGAACCCTGCCCTGGACTCAGCAATAGCCAGCCTGGCAGGCTACCACTAGACAAACCTCCCCCGTCCAACTGACTGTCTGATTTGCTGATTTTACTCACATGTCATTTTTACCTTCAGCGAACGAAGTTCGAAGAAGGTATTGAAATGCTGTCCGTCCGCCGGGCGGGCGGGCGGGCGGGCGGCGGGCGGATAGATCGTTTCCGGCCCAGCACTCGGCCTCTATTGAATGTACGTGGATAGAATTTGGTACACATCTAGCCTGTATGGTCTAGTTGTGCCTTTTGATGGTCTGATGAATAGATCTTAAATACTTTTTAAAATAATTAACAAAATATAAAATAAAAAAATTTTCGTTTCCGGGCCAAGGCTCGGTCATTATTGCATGTGCATGGATGAAATTTGGTACACATGTGGCCTATATGGTCTAGTTGTGCCTTTTGATGGTCTCATTGACAGATATTCTATACTTTCTGAAAAAATTTGAAAAAGTATAAAAGCATATTTTTTTTGTTTTTTGGTGTAAGACTCGGTCACTATTGCATGTACATGGATAAAGTTTGGTACACATATGGTCAATATGGTCTAGTTGTGCCCTTTGAAAGGTCTGATGGAAAATATTATATACTTATTGAAATATTGAAAAAAAGTTAAAACTTAATTTTTTGTTTCTTGCCCAACATCCCGTCCATATACTTGGATGAAGTTTGGTACACATATGGCTTATATGGTCTAGTTGTGCCTTTTCATGGTCTGACAGATGGCTGTTCTATAGTTTTTGTAATATTGAGAAAAAATATTTAAAATAATATTTTTTATATCGGAGCCAAAACTGGCCCACTATTGCATATACAGTAATGCAATTTTCTAAACAAATCACCTACGCAATGTAGCAGTGCTCATTGGAAAAACATCACAAAATTGTAACAGCATTATATTTTTTGGTTTTTAACCGACACCTCATAACCTGTACTTTGTACATCCATGAAACTATAACATAATATGCGTAAATTAGTCTAATAAGGCCTTTCCCTGATTTTACAAATCCTGGCAAGCAGATGGGAAGATGGTACGGCAGCTGGAAAATAGAGATAATTGAAGACTACAACTCGACCGCTATTGCATACCTATAAGCAATTTCGTCAACGCACAAATTTTATGATATTATTGTAATCTTCTAAAGGTGTTATTCGCTGAAGGTTTGCTGCTGCGCAGCCTATGTTTATATTTGGAAGCACGTCAAGGAACAGTCAATCATCTGCATGCAGAAAATAAAATGAGAGAAAGTGAACACTAGGAGCAGGTCAAGCAAAGTTCCCTGCACAGATCTGTGTAGATTTACAGAAAACACCTAGACAATTAAAAGCTCCTTGAGATAATGTTAAGAAAATGAATCCATCGACGGACATGCTCTTTTAATTTCTATATTATTTTCATCAAAAGATATTTTGTTTTGTACCGAAGATTGCACTATATGTGCGACTTGAAAAAAATATATTTTAAGATCAATGTGCCATTGATATCACAAGTCATCTACTTGTTTGTCTATCTGCCTGTCTGTCTGTCTAGCTGTCAAGTTGGTCGGACCAGCACTGGAAGCTGAGCCAGTTGTAGACCAGGTGGATTGATGGCTGCAGTGCACAGTTTAGACATATCCCATTGATGGCAGATGTAGCATTGTTGTTGTGTGTTGGAAGTGGTCAGAGCAGCTCAAGCTCTGGTATAAATCAGGAGACAGTGCTAGCACCAACACTAAGGCTGGGAGATCTTCTTAATCAAGTCCTGCTCAACACTGTCAATGTCAACATCCATGATGACCCAGCATGGTCATAAACTCCTTAAGCCCTGTCACTTTTACTACAAAGGAAAGGATGTCTGTCACCCCAACAGATCTATCTGCTTTTTAAAGGGGATTAT
Organism: Platynereis dumerilii; assembly: GCA_026936325.1. Lineage (NCBI taxonomy): Eukaryota > Metazoa > Annelida > Polychaeta > Phyllodocida > Nereididae > Platynereis > Platynereis dumerilii. The sequence continues at coordinate 50,002,751 of JAPTHN010000001.1, forward strand.
TGTGATATATGAAGGTTTATACAGTGTAAATGCTTAGTTCTGTTGTCCCAGTCTCTCTCAACTGTATTTCCAAGGACTTACATTTATGCGATATTATTAGCAGTGGTTTTCAGATTTGTTTGTTTGTTTGTGTTTTATGCCTCTGCAGCACCTTATTGGGCTATATCGAGGCAGGTGATCGTCGTATGATGATGAGATGAGAAGACTGTGAGTCTGGCACACACCCTATTAATTCAGGGATGCCCAGGGTCTTTTAGTTGCCCCAACATAGAATACTGGATACAACTGAATAATACACTGACCAAGGTGCGGTAAGCACTCTGATAGTTCAGGCATGAGCCTGTAAGCTCCTGCAGTTTACCTTATATTATGTTCAAGGCTGCTTGAGAATATTTTGAGGAAAATTTCTAACCCAGAATCCAAACACTTTATTTGTATGAAAACCAGACTGAGATAGAATATCATAATATGTGAATTTGATTTATGGGATTAGCAACAACTATGGATAAGGCAAATGGAGAGCCCTTGAGACACATTCTGTTGCTACAGAGCTCGCACATGCTGTACAGCTGAGCAGCAGAACTTTATGACATGCCTTGGCTAAATACAGCGAAAAGCCATGCACCACGACATGACAATTGTCAAATTATGTTGGTTTTATGATTGTCGATGAGCTGCAATTTGGTTTCCCTGAGATAACAGGCTAAATGAGATCTTGAAGCCTCTCCTTTTTTTTGTCGCTTGTTCAGAATGTTTGGACTTGCGTGCTTATGCTTTTTAATCAGGACAAGTGGCCTCAGAGACAACTGAGGTTAAAGGCCGCGGCATGTGGTAAATCAGAAGAGTCCTTGTGCTCCTTTGTAATTCATATGATGTAGATTTTGTTGTTGTCGTTGAATGAAATACATTGGTACCATTACTTATGATTGACTCTTTGATCATTAATTCAAGTTTTCAATGCAGTTCTCTTTTGGATTCGCGAGGATTTGGAATATATAACATTTTCATAAACTTGGTCACTTTATGCCTGTTTTAGGGAAATGAACGAGGCATATACAGAACTACATGAAACATAAATATGCCACATATTTTTGTGTAGTGATGACTTCATTCAGAAAATGTGTGATACCGGTATACAATTATTATTGCTAAATTTATCTCATTACAAAGAATTGGCTGTATTGCATTTTATCACCATTTCGAATCACTCTGTTCATCCCAAGTGTCTAGTTTGTTTCAAGGCTGGTTTAGCAGAACACAGTTTAGTAAATCAGCAGTTTTCCACGGTTTAACAAGCACTGAAAGCCAGATCCTTTTTTACACACTCAAGAATTCTCCTAGCAGTAATTTATGCAGTTAGCAAGGCAGCCTAGCTTTTTTGCTTCTAAATACTGCCTTTGCCAATGTCTTGAAAGATCCAGCATATTGCACTCAAGCGACGTTCTCCAAAATTGGTTCATGATCTAATCACTATTTGCTTAACTATATGGAATGCACACAAGCCCTGAATCATAACAAGCCTGTATAGGTTATTTATTATGTGTAGCATTTGCCATGGCTGTGTCAACATGTAGAATATAAATATATCCTTGGTCAACTTAATGTTTGTGTCAGTTATCTAATTTATGTAACAGATGAGTCAAATTAAGGTGGCTCGCTACTCATGCAAAGTGGGAGTTAGCGCACATTCACTCGCAGCCAGGCAGGCCCTATCTATCGTAACGTCACCATTGCAGCCGAGGACTTCAGCATCTTTTTTTTTATTCTGAGAATTTCATAAGTTGGCCGCTTCATTTGCACTTTGCACCACTTCTATTGGGGTTAGAGACTTCTAGTTTGGAGCATTAGATGTGCGATGAAGAGTACTACATATAACCTGATCCCTAGACCGCAAATTTTTTGCTAGTGATTTTCGGCAAGCAGGTCTAATTTCTCAAAAATGACTTGTTGATCTAAATAAATTTGTATATCAATTTTAAGTATGGCAGGAAGGTCTGTCTATATCATCATATTGTTCCCCACTATTTTTGGAAGTAAATGACAAAGAAATAATAAAATCCTATCTCGTCAATTTTTTTTAGCACTATGGTTTATAAAAAAGTAAAAATTCACAAAATCAAAACTTTTATTCCGAACCTCTTGGAAAGTCCTTTAAGCTAAATATATATCTTTGAAATTGTGATCAGCTTTTCCGTTAAAGTGTCTTCTTTAATTTCATGCTTCACTGAATAATATGGGATGCATGACCACTGAATGGCAGGGCAAACTTCACAGTAAAAAAGTTAAGAAAAAAATTGAATTTTTCAGGTTTGCGTGGATGGACTTTCTTGTACATAACCTCAAATATTTTGAAAAAAAGGCTGGTAGCGACCACTTATATTTACACAATCTTGCTATTAACTATAATTTGGATCATTCTAAACTATTTTTAAAAAATCCTATCTTGGAAAGTTCACGAGTATCGAGCCACCTTAATGGCCAGTAATTTTCTAGTTCGCTGATGGTTAAATTTTTGGAAGATTGCAGTGAAATGATTGACCTTTTACTGAAGGATAATTAATAGACGTCCTACTGTTTCAAGAAACGGGGTTAGAATGTATATTGTTACGCCTCAAATGTAATTCAGAGGGCATCAGTTCATCTAATTCACACTGAGGCTGACAGCTGCATGATGAAGATGACAGTACAGAAGTTGGTGGACCCACAGATGTTACCTGATCCTTTCTCATCTGATGAAAATGCAAAAGACAATTTGACCCGAAACATTGTTCCAGCTTCACTTGTTTATTTCAAGTGATTGTGTATTTGTGACCATTGTGATGCCACTCCATTGTAATGTCATCCAGATCGTTGCTCTTCACAACACTAAATGACAATAGAAAATGTCGATAGTATCATAAATATGCCTTTTAAATCTGGATGACTACCTGGTCAATGTCAAAACTTTTATGGAGAATTTTTCTGACTCTGCAAAGTTATCATTTTTGTATCGAATTGCATTCAAGGTATAACAAAACAATTATTGACTTTTACTTAATTTGGGCAACAGTATCATCTGTTTGACCTTTAGCCTCGTGAAACAGCAAGGTGACTGTCACTGTCTTGGGTCAAACAGATTGCACTGTTGCCCTCGTATCAGTCAACACTTGACTGTATACTGTAATTATTAGGAAGTGAAGGAGAGACCGACAAATCATTAAACAAGCCATCCTCAACACGAGGAAATTTCATCCAATTAAGGAAACACTGTGGCCTACTAATGTGAGGAGTTCATAATGTACCATGTAGTTAGGATACATTTCAAGACACTTCGTTTTTTTCATCCATTATCTGCCCATCCAAACATTTTACAAAGTATCTCACTTGTGCAATTACACTATGATTGGAAACAAATAAAATTGCATCCTTATTTCTTTCTGGGCATGCAAGCTAACTTTTGAGAGGAGCATTATCACATTCAACAATAACATTACAAAATTCAAGACATTGTACTGGCGAAAATACCTCTGTCTGCCAGGTGCTTGCAGGAGTTAGGCCTGCTTCTTTTGGTGAGCGCAATGCTCGTTTGGTCTGTGTCACCACCTGCCTTTGCTTTGTACTTGCTTTGTGCTATTTGTAAGCTGTCTCTTCTGGCAAGTGCTAATCACTCTTCTTTTACTATTGCTTCCTGTTCAACTTTAAGTTGGCACTTCCTGAAGCTAGCTTTGGTTCCCAGGAACAACACAATAAAAAAAAGAAAACCAGCGGCATACTATAATCATGAAATATTCGTTTTTGTTGTATCCTTTAATATGATGCAATCTCACATTGAAAGTGAAGCCGCTCGACTAGGCGAATGCTAGAAACAAGCCTTTTACTTTGCAGTTTTTTTTACAGAGAACCAACAATGACAGTTTCACCCATGTCATAATACATTTCTTGGTATCGTCAAATACAGGAAGAGTAATTTCAAAAACTCTGGTGATCTTTTCTTTTCTGATGTTAATGACTACATTTTCTCATGGTTAATATGGATAACTCAAGTGCAATTCACCTATTATTTATTATGAAATGTCTGTTCTAATAATTTTTGGTGATTTTTTCTCCTGCCTAGACAATTGCATTGTATAGTCAATATCATATTGTGGCGTGACCTTAATTAGATATATTTGTTTTCTGCCAGTCAGCTTAACCTCGACTGACCAAAATATCAAAGGAAACCAGAAAAAAAAGAGGTCAAGGTACTGCACATAATCAAGTAATCTTTAGAATATAATCAGGAAAACATTTGCACAGTCATCAAGGTTAACAACCATTTTTTAAACTGCTATGATATTACGCATATCTTATATAGCACAGTCAAGCACTCCTGAAAATTTGATGGCACTAATCTTATAATCCTATATATGAATAGATCATACACAACAACTGTGTCAATTGTGTAGAATGCAGAACTGCCATCATCTTGGAAATTTTTACAGGAATCTGGAGGTTAATATTCAAGGAGGTTGTAGTTTGTGTATGGGTGTAAAACAGTGTTGCTGTGAAGAAATGCTGAGCTTTGCTGAGTATATTTTAGGGAATTTACACAGAAAAAGCCCCATTGACAAACAGCATTCGGCCCATGGTTTTTAGTGTCATGCACAAAGTATAAAATCGTTGGGTTGTGTCACCCTCATACCTAATAGACATAAAACTGATTTTTTACACAGGACATACTCATAAGTCAAAAGCAATTTCTAGAAATATTAGTCCTTTATATGACGTTGAATTTCTAGCATGTTGGCAAAAAATATTATTCACAGATTGTGAATACAACCAAGCTCACCCTAGAATAGCAAACGCTTTGGTACCACTTGAAAACAAAGGCAGACTAGCCTTTCAAGGGTGTCAAAATTAGCGAGGAGATTTATTCAATGATGCATCAAGGTCGAAAAAGAGCTGTAGCTGTGTGCTCAGCGTGAACTAATGGCCCACCAGAAAGAATGTTAGACCAATTATCTGTCTGATCTACTGTGTTGTTCGAGTCATCCTGTTTGCACAACTGGGCTGATCTTGATCTGTAGTCATTCTTTGACATTATGTGCCACCAAATTTCAGTTGTTGTTGGATCCTCCAGCGGTTGGTCTGCAATGCATGTTGACGGTGTGTGAAGAGTATGGACAGGAATATTGCATAAGTTACATTAAAAAGTTTTTAAAAAGTTCACAAGGAAGATTAGGATTAATCCTGATCCTACTGAAAACAGGCAAAGCATCTGGGGAATGTTATCACTTGTGATTTACATGTGAAATGCAGAGAAACCACAAGGGAAACTAGACATGTTTGTCGATAGTCTGCATCAAATATCCAGTGACATTTTTTCTGGAATGTTTCCAGGCCTGTCTTGTCACTATCATAAAATTTAAATTCATCAGCCAAACATACTTTATCAACATGTGGAACATATGCAGAGGGCGATTACGATGTCTCGAAAACCCAATGCACTGTCAATTTCTTCCAATTTTGGCAAATATGAATGATCTCACTGAGAAAATCTGTTCAAGCCTCCTGAGGCTGTTTCTGGCTAGGATGATGAATAGGAATGAAATCAGTGATGCCAAATGGTGGTAAGGAGCTACATTTTCTCAAATACAAAACTGTCAGATTAATTCTCAACCTAATACAATTTCCAAGAATTAAATTTATGAAAGGAAAAGAGAGTTCTCTCTTCAGAGTGATGGAAACATATTTATAAAGTTAAAAAAATGTTCCTGGAATAATAAACTGATCTCATTTGTATCTACTGCACCAGATGACTTATTGAAGAACGCAACATAGGAACAAAACTGAAAATCTTTACAAATTAAGATAGTTGAATGAATGGCTTACAGCCAGTGAGTCGGACTAGCATTGGAGCCTGAGCCAGTTGTAGCTGAGGTGGATTGATGGCTGCGGTGCACAGTTTGGACAAATCCCATTGGTAGAAGATGTAGCATTGTTGTTGTGTGTTGGAAGTGGTCAGAGCAGCTCAAGCTCTGGTATAAATCAGGAGACAGGACTAGCACCAACACTAAGGCTGGGAGATCTTCTTAATCAAGTCCTGCTCAACACTGTCAATGTCAGCACCCATGATGACCCAGCATGGTCATAAACTCCTTAAGCCCAGTTACTTTTACTACAAAGGAAAGGATGTCTGTCACCACAACAGATCTATTTGCTTTTCAAAGGGGATTATTGTGATATATGAAGGTTTATAATGGTTAGTTCTTCTGTTCCCGTCTCTTTCAAATGTGTTTCCGAAGACTTAATCTTACATTTTGATACTATAAGCTGTGGTTTTTAGAACCCTGTTGAAGTTCGCTAGCCTGCTTGACCACAGATAGACACTCTCTTGTGATAGAAATGATGATAATATGTGGTAAACAGTGCGACTTATTTCTGTCCAGTATGACTAATATACTTTTGTTAAACATGTGCGGCATTTCAGTGCACTTTTGGTTTAAAGTGTTTCATGCAAACAGGAAAAGGCATACCAATTATATGTTGTCAAGGTGGGCCCTTAATAGCTTAATAGTGATACTTGTAGGTATCATTTCACTGTGTATTGATTTTGTAAACATAAACTAATGATCAAAATAAACAATTGAATTGAAATTGAATTGAATTATACAAGAGGGTTAAATTTCAAATCTGTCCCACAATATGAAAGTAAAGAAAAAAGCCAATCTTTCTAAACTACTGCATAATAAACTGAGCAAGGTGTGAGTAAGCACTTTGATTGTGCAGCCTGTGAGCTCCTGCAGTTAACTATTATAATTCAAGGATGCTCGGGAACATTTTAGTTTAGTTTTTTTTAGTTTAGTTTATTGATCAACACCCAATTGGCTCGAGGCCGCTGGTATGGGCGTATTTATACAAAACAAATGTATATAAGAAATAACAAAAATTTAAACATTTTGACAAATATAGCAGTTTTGAATTGTACATGTATCGTTATATTGTTTCAATAGAGTTATTTTAATATAGTGAGCAAACCCTTCAATACAATGAGTGTAGACTTTATTGATTATAATTTCTTCAGCAGTATTAATAATTTTTATTAATTTCATTTGAATACAGTTGTGAGTTATAGTTAACTTGGTGTAGATTGGTGGAATAATGTAGGTTGATCTTGTATTGTATTGTTTGATAGTTCTATTATTTTGAAAAAGGTGTTTGAAATATAAGGGGACTTTCCCATTTTGAATTTTATAAAATAATTTATATAATTGGACGACATACAGATCTGTCGTTTTGAGAATTTTCAGGGCCTTCAGCAACGGATCCGTGTGTGCATTATACTTGGAGAGCATCACTATTCGTACAGCTCTTTTCTGGAGCTTCAGCAGACAATTTGCTTTCTGTCCCCAGACCGTGATGCCATAATACAGTCTTGATTGAATCAAGCTGTTATATATTTGCTTTAGTGTTTTTTGCGCAACAAATTTCTTTATTGAATTCATAGAGCCTATAGTTTTTGCTATTGATGATGCCATAGATTTTATATGACTGTCAAAAGTAATATGGGTATCTAAAATTATTCCTAAACAATTAAATGTATCTACTTTCTCAATTTGTTGACTACTGAAATATATATTGTCTAATTTTATCTTTTTTTGTCGCGGGTGGAAAGTCATGAATTTTGTTTTTTTGCTATTTATAGTCAATTTATTTGCTTTAAGCCAGGTAGAAATTTTTCCGAGATCATGGTTTATGTGATTCGTTTCTATTAGCCCTTGCTCAGTGGTATCTGCTTTGTAAGTTAGAGTTGTGTCATCAGCATATAATAGAATTTCAAAATTTGTGTCAGTCATCTGGAGGTCATTCATATATATAATGAAAAGAAGGGGTCCTAGTATTGATCCCTGTGGTACACCAATAGTTATTTTTTCAGGAGAGGAGTGCACACTATTGAATTCAGACAGACAGACAGACAGACAGACAGAAATATTTATTTGACATGAATATACAGTTACAATGAATAAAAGACATAGTTCAATTATTTTAATGTCAGGAGACATTTACTTTGCCATGAATATGGCGCTACCATAAATGCCACCTATTAGAAAAAAAAAAGAAAAACAAGATTACACTTTTAATTAATTACCAAAAGTCATACATTATGTCAAATAAATTGAAATCAAAATTTTCTTAAAAATAGGTGCTGATAGGTGAAATGATAAATGTAGGTGAAGGGGGATGAATGAAAATGGTATGAGGGTTGATGGGATGAAGTGAAATGGTCAGCAAAACAAAAGGGATGAAACTATATAATTGAGGATTGACATATAAAGCAATTTTGTATGGAACATTGTTCCTGGTATTGATGGATCAAAGAATTTTTGATATACAAGGAGAAGCCAAACTCACTATGAGTTGAAACCTTTTCCAGAATGGAATTTGATGTACTATTTAATAACTTGGGTAGCTGGTATCTGACACTATTTTCGGCATAGGCATGATATAGACGTGGTAGTCTAAAATTCTTATTTCGTGTATTGTATGGATAATCATTCTGTGGTTTTATTAAGATATTTGTCACTAAAAAATACTTGGGAATTTGATTATTTATTAATCTATAAAAAAACTTATATAATTTTACTTTCAAAATATCATGAACAGTAAGCAAACGCAACTTTTTGAATAAGGGCTGTGTGTGGGCATTATATCTACTATTGGCTACAGCTCGAATTGCCCTTTTTTGTAATTTAAATATGGAATTTGCTTTGTAGCCCCAGCATAGAATTCCATAATTCAGATGAGAATTAATAAGGGAACAATATATAGTTTTCAGTGTGTCCTGGGGAAGGAATTTCTTCAATCTATTCAATATACAAGTACACTTAGCAATTTTTTTGCTTATGTTATCAAGGTGATCATTCCACTTGAGATGCTCATTAATAGTTATACCTAGAAAATTAAAGGTACCAATATATTCCAGGATTTTATCATCAATAAATAAAGCTGGGCGATTGATAACTTTACCCGGTGTGTGGAAAATCATACATTTTGTTTTATCTACATTCAAAGATAGCTTATTAACTTTAAGCCAAGACAATACATTTGCTAATTCAGTATTCAAAATCTGAACATTGTCTTGAGAAGAATCTAGAGAAACAAATAAAGTGGTATCGTCTGCGTATACAATGAATTTGAAAAAACTGCTTGATCTGAAAACATCATTTACATAGATGAGGAACAGCAATGGACCCAAGATTGAGCCCTGTGGGACACCAGTAGATATATTTAGATGAGAGGAGCAAAAGTTTTGATATTCGACATATTGCACGCGATTACTGAGGTAACTGGACAGGAGGGCCCATGCGATGCCACTGAAACCATAATAATGAAGTTTTTCAAGGAGAATTTCATGATTAATAGTATCAAATGCTTTTGATAAATCCATAAAAACTGTTAGTGGTACATTTCCTGAATCCATTTCATTCACAATACGATCAGTTAATTCTAAGGTAGCAAGTTCTGTAGAATGAAGTTCTCTGAAACCATATTGGCTAACATAGTAAAGAATTTTGCTTTTAAAGTAATCATGCATTTGAACAAAGAGAACCTTTTCAAATATTTTGGAAATGGTAGGTAACACAGATATAGGTCTGTAATTTTTTATATCTGATTCAGGACCCTTTTTATAAACCGGTGTTATTTTGGCTATTTTAATTTGTCTGGAAATATTCCAGTGTTAAGTGTCTGATTAATTATTATAAGTAGAGGTTCAATAATTGTACCCTTGATTTTTTTCAGTAGGATTGAGGAGATATTATCACATCCAAAGCTGGTTTTAGATTTCATTTTGTTAATCATACCATCTAACTCATTAATTGAAACTTTTCTAAACTGAAAAATTGAATTTATCGGAGGAAATAAATATTTTCTAAAATCAAGTGACGGGGGAAGTGCACTACCTGATGTCAAAGAAGAGGCTACTTCAGTAAAAAATGTATTGAATGCATTAGCAATTGTTGCTTTGTCCGCCACATTTTTACCATTGATTTTAAATATTTCAACTACTTTGTGTTTATTTTTCGTTCGATTGACTATTTCTTTAATAGTTTTCCATGTGTTCTTTATGTCATTTTTGAACTGCTCGAACTGGCTGTGATAGTATAGTTTTTTAGCAGCACGGATTGTCTTTTTCAAAATATTATTATAAGTGTTGAGATTGGTTTTAAATTGATTGTAAAGGGTTGATGATACTGGTGTTTTCTTTAACGTAAGATACAGTTTGTCACGGAAGGCAATTGAATTTAAAATTGCCTTGGTTATCCATTTTGTTTTTTTAAATTTGTGCTTATTAAATTTTAAAGTTCTCGTTGGCATATGCTTTTTCATTCCTTCTGAAAGAATTTTAGCCAGAATATTGTAATTTCTGTTTGGATCAGCTGTAGCCCCCCTGTCCAGTCGTTCTACTATGCCTTGAGAAGTAAGATATTTCTTAAATGCGTCAATTGCTTCGTCACTTTGGGTAGTTATAGTAACAAATTTCTGATGGGATTTGGGTAATGCAAAATAATCTAAACAGACAAAATAAGGTTGATGATCTGAGATTTTGTGTGTTAACACGCCAGAGGTGGTCTGAGAAAAACTATGTGATATTTTACAGAAGAAATTATCTATCAGAGTGCCAGTATTTCTTGAAAAACGTGTTGGTACAGTTATTTTAGGTATAAAACCAGCACTATGAATAGATTCAAAAAACTCATTTATAACATTCCTTTCATTTATTTTAAGCAAATCGATATTAAAATCACCAGTAAGAATTATTTCTCCATGCAAGTTAGATACAACAGAACTAAGCTCTTCAGTAAAAGTGGTGTAATTTTCAATGAGTTCACGAGGCGGGCGGTATATATTACCAAAAATTACATTTTTTTCTTTAATTTTAACTCGGACAAATTGTCCTTCCCAGGTTTTTGATGGACTGACATCAATATTCAAAACTTGACAAGGAATTTCATCTCTGATATAGATGGCAAGTCCACCATGGGGTGTAACTGAATATGGTTGAGAAATCAAAGTATAATTATTAATTTCAAACATGGAAATATTTCTTTCATAATTAAACCACGTTTCTTGCAAAAAGATTATTTCAAAGGTACTATTATTTATGGATAGTCGTTCTATAAAAACTTTTAGTTGATCTATCTTGGCACTCAAACTCTGAGTGTTGAGGCTCAAACATTTAAACACGTTCATTTTACTTCTCAAGACATCAAGTAACATATCATTGTCCATATATGGAGAATGACTCAGTAATTGAGGTTCTTCTTCAGACATTTCATTTTCTACAACTGTAGAAAGTGTGTATGCTGACGACCCAGTGAGGTTACTCAAGATTTGTTGATCAAGAGACATACTTAAATTAGTAAATAGAACTGCACCAAGTACATAATTAACCTGAACACACCAGGATCATAAATTAAAGTGGTTTCATAATATCCTCCAGATGATAAAACAACTGCTGACCTTAGATGTATGATTATAAGACTATTGAAATAAAAAAGAATCATGTGAATCAGGGGTGAAGTATGATGCGATTCACACATGGAAAAAAGATGACAATTGGTGTAAGTGCTCCAGAGTGTCATTTCAAAATTACACTGATTCAAATGGTTATTAGTATTCATATACAATAAGAAATCAGAGCAAAACAAAACAAGAAGAAAACAAATTCGACAAAATCATAACAATGTTTTGTAGAAAACAGGAAGTCGATAAATCATTAGGTTAATTTATGTTCCAAAGCAGGTAGTCTAGTAATGTCCCAATTTTATGCACATCCTCCAAAAGTTATGTAAAAAATATAAAAGAAATCAAAACAAAAGATTATTCAAATCATTACAATCACACGTAGAAACAAACTATTGCAGAATTAACAGGTAAACCTTGCAATGCAAGTAGTCTAGTAGTGTCCCGATTATATGTACACGCTCCAAATGTTATATACACAGTTCTGAGCTGTTGGTTATTCCAAGTGATCAATTGTCCATAAATCACACATCCGATTTTGCTCGTGATAAGACATAATACGTTACAGTTTCATTAACATCAGCTGTAAGTTATTTCATTGAATTAACATAGATAATTTATCAACATCTTATTTTTCATAATGCACATTATCATAAAGGACGAATGTAACATACCACCATCATCATCAAGTAATATCATCAGATCATCAATAAATATAACATGTCACCATCATCATCAAGTTATTTCATCACATCAGCAATAAATTTACTGTGATAACTCCTGTTTTTAGTCCACACAGCCCTAATTGAAACCTCATACTCATATCATCATCTCATCACCAATGACAAATAAAACAGTATCGTGCACTGCATAAATATTTATATTTTCACATCATAAGACACAATACAGTTTCATTAACAATTAATCATTCAGTTAATCATCACATAACACATTAGCATATTCACATGTATCATGACATCACATCATATAGCTTAAGCATTTTACCCACTTTTTGTATTCGCGTAGTTTATATTCGCGTATGTACATAAACACGAGAAGTGGTGCACCAAGCAAAAACAGACAGAATCTTCAATATGGAATTATTGACAAGACTGTCATGTTCAAAAATGTAATCAATGTGACTACATAAACATTAGAAAGAAAAATATGATATTGCACAAATGGTTTGCTCATAAGCACAAATTGTGGAATCATAATGTCACCAGAGATATCTAAAAATGACTTAAGGTATATTCATAATATAAATTGAAAGACCTGTGGCTAGCCTAGCTATAGTTGTATTTACCTCAATTAGATAAGATTCACAAAGCATCATCATCGCTTTTTTAAACGCAGCTGCTTAAATACTTTGGCCATTTTGATTTTCTAAGAAATGTTAGTTCATGTGACTAACACAAAAAATTCTCATGCTCTCCTATATTCCTCTTTTTTTATACAGATTTGATGTTATTAAGTTTTTCCCTTTGTAATGATCTCATACTGAATTTTGGAAAAAGAGACAAGATTAAAATAACCACAGCACATTATGATGACATGCACCAGCACATTATAATGAAAATCACAGGACATGACAAGTCCTTTTTTATTACATCATAGAAGAGGAATTGAATATTCGAAAAAGTAATAATGTCTGGAGATAATCCACATTTTCATTGCTGATAAGGGAATACCACACGCCACAATATACAATAGCTTTTCCATAAGCTTACTAGTTGATTATTAAACTTTAAATTCAGAAACTGCAGGAGTCAATCAGAGATAGAACAGTATTACAGGGTTAAAGTCCCAGGTTATTATTAAGGCATTAAAACATTAATAGAGTAGTTGATCACAGAATTGTTATTCCATCACACAGATATTAAAGCAATAGTCCAACACACCCAATTTGCAACACATCCAATTTGCAACATTGTGTTTTTCATATTTGTGAGTCAAGAGTATACCTTAAGGGTATAAAAAGCCAATGGTTAATGTGATAACATATGTTCACAAGGATAGTTGTTCTTTTTTTTTTTTCCCAACCTAATTAATAACAAATTCAAAATAGAGTTTGCCAGAGGATAAGGTAGTAGTCAGTGTCATCAGTTAAAATCTTTTAAATGCTGTTTTACTGAACATTATCATGAATTAGACAAGAGAACAGTCACTGAGCTAAAATGTCAAATGATCACGGACTTCCTCCAGTAAATGTCCCATATGATTTTGGCCTTGCCAGCCCCCATGGTTCAGAGCCAAAGAATTTGAGAGGGCAACCCCAGTTCCCCAAAATTTATCAGAGGATGTGGCTTCACCCAACCTGCGATTCCCTGTGTCAAGTAAAGCAGACTTGCAAGCATCGTCGCTGTTAAATTTCAACTCTAGACCCATTTTCATTATTGCAGGAGCCTTATTTTGCCAGATGGCCTCATCGATACCTTTGATCTGGTAAGACAGTGCTTTAGCTTGACCTGGAGATTTAGACATCAAGATTTTGCGGGCCGTAATCTCATCTTCGAAGAGAATTGCCTTTTTATACTGGAGGTACATTTCTGTTGAATGAAAGGTTTTACCACCTTCTGTTAAAGACACTTTGTAAAAATTCGACAAAGGGGACCTTTCCCCGAAGAATACAACGGCGTCATCATTTTGCTTGCAGCAAGAAGTGACATGTTGAAGGTTGGCAGGCAGATTACCAAGATCTTCAGTGCCAAACATTTTCCCATCGATGGAAATTTTGTCAAATTTTAAGTAAGATTTCATACCCAGCTTTTTTGCAGTCAGATGAACTGGAAGTAGCTCTTTTCGTTTCTTATACACAGAATCAGTAAAGTACTCATCAATGAAAGTGTTAGTTCCTTTCAGTTTGAACCTATTTTCAAACACTTTCTGTCTGTCTCCAAAATAATGAAACTGACATAGGATAGGCAGTGCGGTCTTTCCAGTGCCCAACCGGTAGCACTTTAAAAACTTGATAGAGGCAGAATTTTCAATTCCCATAGATGTCATAATGTTTCGAACTCGTGTCTCACAGTTCTCATTTTCAATGAAGGGAACACCCAAGAATAAAAGATAGTCTCTTCGCAAAGAATTATCCAGAACAGAGTTATTTTCTTTAATGGATTTCAATTCAAGACCCATCTTTGAGATTTCAGCTTTAGCCTGAGAAGCGTCATCTTCAGCTTGCTGCAGTCTGTTCTCAAGAAGATGTACTCTTTTCTCAAGACTGTCAATATCATTTGAATTTGAGTCCGCATTCTTTAAGGCTTCATTAGCAACCCTGCGAACATCTGTTATCTGCATTTGCATGGATTTCAAAGAATTAATCTCACCACGTAAAGAGTCAAATTGTGAGTCCATTCTATCAACAAATTTCTGGAAAGCAGCATTTGAGATCGTGAGGTCACCATCAGCAGGATGCTTTTCAACAGTACCTGAAGAATTTGTAGGGGGAGGAATGGAATGCTCAGGGCCAGAAATTTGTAATTCAGCATTAGATGCAGGAATTTTCGTAGAGTCATCTAAACTTTTCGTAAGTTGCTCAGTTGCAGCATCCTGCATGACAGATCCGACAGAATCATGGAAATGTTCATGTTCATGGACAACAGATTTCTCTGAACCCACTGCGGACAACTTGTCCACAGAATCAACACCCATGGACTGACGACCAGTAGGAAGTAAGAGATAGTCAAAATTAGTGCTCTGTAAATCAGAAGCAACTTCAGTAAATTTTGTAGACTCACTTGAGCTACCCTTTTGAAGATCTTCACCTTGCGTATCAGAATCAACAAAATCATAAAAATTTTCAGACTCTTCTGAAGGATATTTCACAGGAGCATTGTAACTTGCCATTATGTTACTCTTTTTGCGTGTCGTCACAAATGAATCAGAGTGGGTTGACATCGTTTTTATCGATAAGTTTCCAAATGGAAGAAGAATACTTTGGATTACAAACAACCAAAAAACGACTGGAGAAAATAATGTGAAATTGTCCAACAAATCAGCTGATTTCTGTTTAGAGTTTACAGTGCAACAAGATCAATTTAGAAGAAAAACAATCAAACTCTTGAAACATACAAACAGTAACAGAGATTCAACAGCTGAGTGAGCGCTCCACAAACACAAGGATTAGAGAAATAGACTGTTTACAATAAGCAGAGCAAATAGATTTAAGCCAGTCTTAAAATAGAAATAGAAGATTAGACCCAAGTATAATTCAAGAATTAGATATAGGCCGCAGCAAAATAACCAAAATATATTTCCCCCAAAAAACTGCCAAGACGTGGAAATTCAAATCAGCGGTGATAGCAGCAGAATTAAGTAAAAGTCCCAAAAAATGCAGCTGAGGAACTGCTGTAGTTATGACATGATTAGAAGAGATATATCAAAGGAATAAACGTAGTTTTCTCTACAAAATTAAAGAAATATCTCTTATAAACTAATAAATATAAGCCAAGAACGGGGAATAGCAGGAATATTAGGAAAACAGGCTAGAAAGTAAGTTCAAATGATTTTAAATAGTATAAGTGACAGAAGCCAGCTATTCACGGCACAACCAAGCCAAGCAACCCAATACTGAATGGATAAAAAACGAATTTTCACCCAGAAAATGAAACAAACTGCTCAAAAACTCAACGACATATCAATTGTTATGACATTAGACAACCATATTTGAATGCAAAACCAAACCTGAACCACTTGAAACACAATAAACCAGTTAAAAAGCAGGAGCACTCACAACAACGTGTCTCACTCAGCAGCCATCTTGAAATGGAGTTGCAACATATTGTTGTCTGTTAAAAAGATAGTTTCTGAATAACTTAAGTTCTTTTCCCTTGATACCATAATACTCTAATTTGGAGCACATTATATCATGGTTGATGGTATCGAAGGCCTTTGTTAAGTCAATGAAAATATTTATGGGAACTTTGGCTGTTTCTATGGACCAATAGATAGTGTCCATCAGGTCAAGGACTGCCAATTCCGTGGAGTGGCCTTTTCGAAAACCGTATTGTCTATCGTAGAACAGATTATTGGTTTCGAAATACTCCTGTAACTGTTTGTGCATTGTCTTTTCAAAAACTTTAAAGAGGACAGGCAAAACAGATATTGGCCGGTAGTTTTCTACATTTTCTTTTTCAGCTTTCTTATAAACTGGAATGACCTTTGCCATCTTTAACTTTTCAGGAAATTTTCCAGTTGATATTGCCTGGTTTACGAGTAAGGTTAGAGGAGCAATTATTTCTTCAACTATATCTTTCAGTATTTTATTTGACATGCCATAGGGATCTTTAGAAGTCTTACTTTTTAGCTCTTTGATTATTTTGGAGATGTCCTGGATATTTACCTCTCTTAATTTAAAAACCTTGTGAGTAGGATTAGTCATATATTGTCTGAAGGAATTATACATTGGTGGTTCTATTTTACTAGCTAATTCTTTGCCTATATCAGTAAAATATTTATTAAAACACTTTGATATATCTACTGTATTGCTATATGACTCACTGCCATACTTGATTTTTTCAGGGAGTACTTTAGAACTTCTTGGTCTTCCCAGGATTTCATTGATATTTTCCCAGGTTTTTCTGGTGTCATTTTTAGTTCTCTCAAAGCAGCTGTTATAATAGTCAGCTTTAGCATTTCTGATAAGCTTTTTCAGTATGCCATTATACACTTTGAGGTTTTGCTTCAATTCTCCATATTCTTTAGAACTAATGTCAGTTTTCTTTAGTTTTCTAAAGAGTCTGTCACGGTAATTAACTGAATATATAATACCATTTGTTATCCATTTACATATTTTATGTCTTCTTTTGTTGAAACGTACTCTTTTTGTTGGGAGGTGTGTTTGTATTAGAGATGTGAGAGTCTTAAGAAACTTCTCAAAATTGTTTTCAAAATTAGCCTCAGAATCCTGATCAGGTCTAAATTCAAGCATAGATTTGAAGTCAATCTGGTTAAGTTCATGTCTGAGCTTTTGTATGGCTTCGGCATTATAGGTGGAGATGGTGATATATTTTTGTACTTCAACCTTCTGATTTTTCATTTTAAGCATCATGAAGTACGGATAATGATCAGAGACATTGCTTTCAATAATACCTGCAGTGTGACAGCATGTTCGGACACTGTATTTGCAGTAGAAATTGTCTAACAGTGAGCTATTCATCCCATTAAAGCGGGTTGGCATGGTAATTTCAGGTTTGTAATCATAAGACGTCACCAATTCAAAGAACTTATCAATGGCTTTGTCTTTATTAAGTTTAAGCAGATTCATATTAAAGTCACCAGCTATTACATGTGGTGCATTTAATGAATCAAATTTATCTAAGACCATTTCCATATCTTCCATGAAGTCATTGCAGTTTTCAACTAGGTTTCGGGGAGGTCGGTATGTATTTGTGAGTGTTATGTTATTCAGACATTCATTATATATTTCAATTGATTGACATTCCCAAAGATGGCTGTATTTTTGAGGTATTTCATTTAGTTTGTATGTGAAATTTTCTCTCAAATAGATTGCAAGGCCTCCATGTTCACCACAAGTTTTATCTTTAGCTATAAGTTCATATCCATCTATGGCATACATTGACATATTACTATTGGCATTTATCCAGGTTTCTTGTATGCAAATGGCATCAAATGTGACTGATCTTTGTTTTAGATTCTCCAAATATATCTTAAGTTGATCCAGTTTTGCTGCCAGGCATTGTGCATTTAGACTTAGTACTGCAAAATAATTATCAGATACTGTACTTGGAATATCATATTCTGAAAAGTATTTACTTAATTGAAGGGTCCGCACACCATGTGTATTATTTTGAATTTTTGTCATTGTTAGCGCTTTTGTCGTTTTCAATTTCTTTTGCACCAGTCCTAGTTTTTTCCTTCTTTTTTCTTGATGCTCTTGTGATAGCTCCCTCTATCAATTTCAAGCATTCTTGACTTAGTGGCTCATCATCATCTTCTATTTCTTCACTGGCGGTGACTGTAGAACATGAAGGGGTTATGGGTGTGTCTGTGGGTGTCTTGCTAGCTTTATGCGGTTTCTCAGTTGAAGGCGGTGCTTGGGTTCTTGCTGGGTCGACATTTTGTACAAGATAGTGATTTTCATCTACTTCCTCTGCTTCTCCATACATTGATTTCCTGATGAAAATGTGTCCATCTTGTGTCCAGGTGGAGTGAATAATATTATGTTTCTTCAGTTGTCTTGTTCTGTAGAAAAGACTCGATTCTGCGACTGTCAGGTCCTCAGCTATATAAATATTTTTTCCCCGGAGCTTCTGCAGACGCTGGCTGTAAATTTGCCGAGCATCCCAGCATGATTTCATCGTTACTAAGTATTTACCTTGTAATTTCTGTACCGCAAGGATTCCTGCAGGTTGTATATTGAATTCACTAGTAAGAAATTCTTGGATACATTTTATTGGATCCTCCGTACCTGTGTTTATCCCTGAAAGGACAATATTATGTCTTCTGATTCCGTTTTCTTTATTCTGTTGGACAACTGGATTGGTCTTTTTCTCTTGCTCTGCTCCTTTTTCAGTTAATTCTTTCATCGTGTCCTCTATTATCTGAAGTTTTCGAGAGAGTTTTTCATTTGTTTTTTCCAAAGTTTCTATCTTGTCATACAGTGGTTTGTGCAACAGGTTCAGCAAGCTGTGACCCACTGGACTTGTTAGAAATTGAAGTACTTGCTGAGCTTCGTCTTGCATGCTAGTAGTTAAATGCGTTTCTCTTCTTTTTCCTCTTCTTTTATTATTATTATTATTATTTTTCTTCTCTCTGGCACTTTAGGTGGTGTTGGTGTGGTATTATTGGAACTATGGTAGTGTATGGTGGTGTTAGATAGTTGTTGAAGATTTAGAGAAGATTTATGATCCAAAATCCAAACAATTTATTTGTATAAAAACCAATCTGAGATAAAGGATAAGAATATCTGAATTTGATTTATGGGATTAGCAACAGCTATGGATAAGCTGTACAAGGCAAACAGAGAACCCTTGAGACACATTCTATTGCTACAGAGCTGGCACATGCTGTACAGCTGAGCAGAACTTTATGACATGCCTTTGCTAAATACAGCGAAAAGCCATGCACCACGACAGGACAATTGTCAAATTATGTTGGTTTTATGATTGTCACTCAGCTACAATTCGGTTTCCCTGAGATAACGGGCTAAATGAGATCTTGAAGCCTCTGCTTGTGTTTGTTGCTTGTTCACAATGTGTGGACCTGCGTGCTTATGCTTTTTAATCAGGACAAGAGACCTCAGAGACAACTGAGGTTAAAGGCCGAGGTATGTAGTAAATCAGAAGAGTCCTTATGCTCCTTTGTAATTCATATGATGTAGATTTTGTTGTTGTTGTTGAATGAAATGCATTTGTACCATTACTTATGATTGACTCTTTGATCATTAATTGAAGTTTTCAATGCAGTTCTCCTTTGGATTCGCAAGGATTTGGAATATATAACATTTTCATAAACTTGGTCACTTTATGCCTGTTTTAGGGTAATGAACGAGGCTTATACAGAACTACATGAAACGTAAATATGTCATCTTTTTTTTTTGTCGAGTGGTCACTTCATTCAGAAAATGTTTGATGAAGGTTAACACCTATTCTTGCTAAATTTATCTCATTACAAAGAATTGACTGTATTGCATTTTATGACCATTTCGAATAACATGGTTTGGCCCAAGGGTCTAGTTTGTTTCAAGGCTAGTTTAGCAGAACACAGTTGAGAAAATCAGCAGTTTTCCACGGTTTAACAAGCACTGAAAACCAGATCCTTTTCACACACTTAAGAAT
Source organism: Platynereis dumerilii (assembly GCA_026936325.1). Classification (NCBI taxonomy): domain Eukaryota; kingdom Metazoa; phylum Annelida; class Polychaeta; order Phyllodocida; family Nereididae; genus Platynereis; species Platynereis dumerilii. Next base: position 50,023,036 of record JAPTHN010000001.1, read on the forward strand.
TCTCCAAGCTGTCATTGATGCAGTTAGCAAAGGCAGTCTTGCTTTTTGCCTTGCTTTTTGCTTCTAAATACTGCTTTGCCAATGTCTTGAAAGATCCAGCAATCAGACCAGCATATTGCACTTGATGAATGCTCTTCAAAATTGGATGCCTATGTTTTAATCACTAGTAGCTTAACTATAAGGAATGCACACAAGCCCTGTATCATGATAAACCTGTATCACCTATATGTGCAGCATTAACCATACCAATATCAACATGTGGGAAATAAATATTTTCACGGTCATCATAGTTTTTGTGTCAATTATCTAATGAAACAGCTCTGTCAAATTAATGGCCAGTAATTTTCTAGTTCACTGATGGTAAATTTTTTAAAAGGTAACAGTGAAGTTATTTACCTTTTATTGAAGGATATTTACTAGATGTCCTGCTGTTTTAAGACAAAAGGTTAGAGTGTATACTGTAATTATTGGGAAGTGAGGGAGAGACTGATAAATTATAAATAACAAGCCATCCTAAACACAAGGAAATTTCATCTAATTAAGGATTGACTGGCCTGCTAATGTGAGGAGTTCAAAATGTACCATGTAGGTGAGATACATTTCAAGACACTTATTATTATTTTTTTTCATCCATTATCTGCACATCTGAACATTTCATCCAAAAATCTCACTTGTGCAAACACGCATTGATGTGATTGGAAATGAGTAATGTTGCTTCCTTTCTTTCTGGGCATGCAAGCTAACTTTTGAGTGAAGCATTATCAAATTAAACGATAACATTACAAGATTCAAGACCTTTTACCAGCCAAAAAACCTCTGTCCACCAGGTGCTTGCAGAAGTTAGGCCTGCTCTTTTAGTGAGGGCAATGCTCATTTGGTCTGTGTCACCATCTGCCTTGCTTTGTACTTGCTTTGTGCTATTTGTTAGCTGTCTCACGTGGCAAGTACTAATTGCTCTTCTTTTACTACTGCTTCCTGTTTAACTTTTAGTCGGCACTTCCTGAAGCTAGTCCTGTTTCCAAGGCACACAACAACAAAAAGGAAAACCTGCAGCATGCTACGTAATATTAGTATTTATTATATCCTTATATTTAATCCAATCCCACATTAAAAGTTAAGCCGCTCTACCAAGCAAATGCCAGAAAGAAACCTTTGACTTCAATGTTGTCTGCAGAGAAGCAAAAATGCAAGTTGCAGCAATGTCATCATACATTCCTTGGTTTATTTCAATATTGGTTGAGCAATTTCAAAAGCCTTGGTGCTTTGTTTGTTTTTGCAAATGTTAATGAATGCTCTTATCTTGGTCATACGGAACACTCAGGTGTAAAAGTTAATTTACTTCATATTGTAAAATAAGTATGTTCAGATAAAAAATTATATCATTAATAGGGTTTTCTGAAAAGCTCAGTTCAGATAATTTGGCACATTCTTTACTTTCGCAATGTTTCATCAGACATTTTATTTGGCACATCTTAAGTTTTGTGGTTCAAATAATTAAAATTAAAAAGTGTTGTCAAGTCGGCCGGAAATGCAGATCGTATCTATTGTAATATCATTCTGTTGATGATTTTTTCTCCTGCTTGGACATTGGTATTATTTAGTCCATATCATATTGTGGCGTGACCTTAATTAGATATATATGTTTTCTGCCAGTCCATGTAACCTCGACTGACCAAAATATCAAAGGAAACCAAAAAAAAATTAGGTCAAGGTACTACACATAATCAAGTAATCTTTAGAACATAATTAGGAAAAAATGCACAGAATCATTAAGGTTGACAACCATTTTTTTAACTGCTATAGTATTATGCATATCTTATATTAGTAAAACACTCCTCAAAATTCGATGGCACTCATCTTGTAATCCTATGTGAAAATACCGTACACAACAACTGTGTCAATGTGTAGAATGCAGAACTCGCATGGGGCCAATACATCATGTTGGAAATTTTCACAGGATTCTGGATGTTAATATACAAGGAGGCTGTAATTTCTGCATGGTTGTAAAACAGAACGTATTGCTGGGTAGAAATGCTTAGCTTGCCCGAGTATGAGTATAGTTCAGGGAATTCTCAGCGAAAAAAACAAAAAAACATAGCCAAACAGCATCCATGGTTGTTGGTGTTAAGCCCATGCAAATCAATTTTTGATGACGTTGCCCACATACCTAATAGACATAATTTTTTGTATAGGACAAACTCATATAAGTCAATAAAGGTAAGGTGGAATTGTCTTGTATTATTAGACTGCTCCAACAGTCATTTCTTTTACAGTGAGTTTTCTAGCAGAAATTACCATTCACAAATAGTAAACCCAACCAAGCAAACTCTTTTCTAACACTTGGAAACAAACACAGACTGGCCTTTCAAGGGTGTCAAAATTAGCAAGGAGATTTATTCAATGAAGCATCAAGGTCGAAAAAGAGCTGTAGCTGTGTGCTCAGCTTGAACTAATGGCCCACCAGCAAGAAAGTTAGACCGATTATCTGTCTGATCTACTGTTTTGCTCAAGTCATCCTTTTCACATGTTGGGACTGGCATGCTAGATGGCCCCAGTGCTTGTTGTCAGTGTGTGAAGAGTATGAACAGAAATGTGGCAGAAGTTATAATAAAACAAATCGCTAGGAAGGTAAGGATTCATAGACCTACTCCAGATCTACTCCTGTTACTATCATTGAACCAAAACATGGCAGTGAAATTCATCAGCCCTAACATATTTTACCACCATGTGGGACATAATTATGCATCTTACACACAATGCGCTGTAAATTTCTTCCTATTTTAGCAAACAAGAACAGCCATACTGAGAAAAATCTGCTCAAGCATCCAGAGGCTGATTCAGGCTGGGATGGAGAAAAGCAATGACATTTTCGGATTTCCAAGAATATAATTGATAAAAGGAGAAGCAAGGTCTCTGCACACTGTACATAGTAAATTTGAAAAATGTTCCTGGGAAGAAAACCTGATCTCACTGCAATCTATTGCATGAGATGACCAATGGAAAAACTCAAAGTAGGAACAATGCTGAAAATCATTACAAATCAAAATAGTTATGATTTGCTTGTTTCTGTTCAACCCTCTCTGTGGGTACAAAGAAAGACAAATCCAGATTTGTTAATTTGATTGGCCATGGTCACAGACTGAGTGCAGCTCATAAATCTTAATTCTCAGACTGAAAACTGGGCTCAAATTGCCAAAATACTAGCATGTGACAGCACAGATACACAAATTCAAATGTGGTTTACGGATCACTTTATTCCATAATATCTCAGTTATTGATCGAAATCTCAATAAATGATCATGACACTTTTTGGATTCTCTAAGCAAACATGTATCCTATGCTGTCTCTTGTAGAAGTGATTGATATTACAATATTGAAAGGGATGTTTGGTTGTTTTAATGACATGAGCAAGTGTGAAAAACGATGATAAACACAATGAAGCATGGAAATGACAAACACAGAGCAAAGTTTGGAAAACAGTTTAAAATGAAACAACAAACACATTGACAGCTTTTACAGCTGTAACACTGCCCACCCTTGGATCCAAAAGGGATCCAAGATCGAATCCATATAAGTGAATAATTACACATGCTCTTAAATATATGTTAGAGCTTAGCAAATTGAAGTAGACAAATTAAATACATCACAAATACATTTTTATCATAACTCAATGTATAATATGAAAACTTGTAAAAGAAATCATGAGATAAATACAAGAAAAGCAATCCAACTTCTTACAATGTAAATGTTAATCTTATTCAAATATGTGAGTAGAAACATCATTTGAACAACACAAGTTACTAACAAAATCAAACATCTTATGAACTATTTATCTAGTACATTAGTTTGAGTTAGCTTCAAGCAATAACACCAACTTATGAATAGGTCTTTCAAGAAACTTAGGCTCGCTAGACTGACCTTTTTTGTTCCAAGTTGGGTTTCCCATTAGCACTTTTAACTTTCTTACCAACCCATCTTGACTTGGATACACTTCGTGCACCTTGGCAAGTTTCCAAAAACACCTGGGAAAAGATTGATCAACAATTAAAACGATGTCATTGACTTGGAAATTACGCTTTGGTCTTTGCCATTTTGTGAGTGTATTGAGTTGCAAAAGATACTCTTTTCGCCACCTATGCCAGAATTCATTTGCCAAATGCTGAACACGACGCCACAGTTTTCTGCTGTAAATGTCAGCATTTTTGAATTGACCAGGAGGAGGTAAGACCACATTTGATTTAAGAGTAAGTAATTGATTTGGTGATAAAGGTTGTAATGAACATGGGTCATTGATGTTCATTGTGGTCAATGGTTGGCTGTTTACAATGTTTGAAGCTTCTGCCATGAGAGTTCTGAAACCTTCATCATTTAATTGATGACCTTGTTTGTGCAACAGCACATTCAAAACATTACGGACTGATCTGATTTGACGCTGCCATATACCACCTTGATGACTTGCATTGGGGACATTTAACAAATAATCACATGAATATGACAATAAGAACTCCCTAATTGCATCATCATCAACTGCATCAACTGCTTCTTGCAACTGATTGATGCCACCCACAATATTAGTGCCTCTATCTGACCTGAGGGTTCTCATTGGACCACGAACACACAAGAAGCGACGAAGAGCATTAATAAAGGAATCAGTTTCAAGGCTATTTGATGTCTCAATGTGAATAGCTCTTGTAGACAAACAAGTGAAGAGCACACCATAGCGCTTCAACTCCTTTCGATCCTCTTTTATGTAAAAGGGACCGAAGTAATCAACTGCAGAATGAGTGAAGGGAGCGCTGGGCTCAATGCGTTCTTCTGGAAGATTACTCATTTTTTGACCAGATGGATCATGTCGCAAACGTCGGCAAACTACACACCTGTAGATCAAACTTGACACCAGTGAACTTAGACCAATTATCCATAGGCCATGGCTTCTCACTGCATTTGATGTTATGCCTTTGCCTTGATGACATGAACGCTCATGGAAATGTTGAAGGATGATTGGAGTCAAGAAATGGTCCTTGGGCAGAATCACATGGTGTTTCATCTCAAAAGGAAGTGTGCTTGCTTGGATCCTCCCGCCAACACGAATGAGTCCTTCCTTGTCTATGAATGGATCCAGTCGACTCAGCTTGCTGTCAGTCCTCACAAAACTAGCCTCATCTGCAGAACTCATTTTCTTCCGTTCATCACTGAAGCATTCTTGCTGCATTTGCTTCATCAGCCACCTTTCGGCTTTCAATTCATCAGACACGCTGACCTCAGCTCTGACCTTCGATCTCAAGTTTTCTATGAATTTGAAGCAAACAGACACCACTCGCACAATGCGTTTCCAACTTGAGAATTTCTTGAAGGGCTCCAGTGGATCATTCACAATGCAGCTGGCGAAGCAGGAACTGTGTTTGATCTCCGAGGCAGGCAATTCTACACCTGAAACACACTGGGAGACAAGATCTGCAGGAATGTGTTCAGGATTGGTTGCAGTGTATTTGTGATGCCACTGATCAACACTAGAGCAATTTCTGATGTTCGGAGCAGGAGGTACATCTTGATTCCGCAAAGAAAGTATCAATTTGTGATCTCCATCTACTGACTGGTGAACTTGTTCCTGCATAAGAGACAAAAATTTCATATCATCTTGTGAAATCAGTTTACCTGTCCCATTGCCATCTTCTTGATTGAAGAATGGAGAGGGAATTTCCTTGGCTGAAGTGCGCAACGCAATACAAGATCTGGAGACGAAAGAGCATACATGTTGTCCAGCAGAAATTTCATCATCAGACTCAATAAGACCAATCACACCCCATCCAAGGTCCGTTCTCTGGGCCAACGGTCCGTTATCTTCTGGAGGAACTACTTCCCTGGGTACTAGTGCTTGCGGGCAATTGTAGCCTATCAACAGTCCAACTCCGCAGTTGCTCTTAGGCATGAGTTGATTGACGACTGAACGCAAATAGGGCCACTTGTCTGCAACTTCAGATGAGGGAATGCAGTCATTTCCAGCAGGAATGTGATCTCGGCTGAACACAACAGGTAAATGGAGTTTGTCAGATCCATTGTAAGGACGCACAGATAAACCTGAAACTCGTTGACATGAAATTAACATGTTGTCCGAAGTCATTGTAGACAGCATCAATGATGTTTTAGTTCCATTAACTTCCAAATTTGCAAGAACATCATCAGTCACAAAGGTTGTATCAGACTGAGTGTCAAGAAGAGCGTAAGTGAGCACTTCCTTCTGTGGATCATGACCATGAGACACATACACTGGAACAATCATAGTGCTCTTACTTGTAGACTTATCAGACGTGTACAAAACAACCTTATCTTTAGCAACAGCTGAAGAAGATTTAACGCTGGACTGAACAACATTACCAGAAGTTTCCTTGGATTTCTTGTCCTTGGTGAAGACATCCCCATGTAGTGGAGTAGGATGTTTCTTACTGCACTCAGAACACTGCAGTCGTCTCCTGCATTGTTTTGATGAATGACCTGGAGTAAGACATCCAAAGCAGAGTTTCTTCTCAATGATGTAGGCCTTCCGTTCCTCCATGGGTTTGGCCTTAAATTTAAAGCATTTGTCCATTGTGTGGTTGCTCTTTTCACAGAATCTGCACACCACTGCTGGCTTAACCTCTGAAGCACTTGCTGTGGCCAGCGTATGTCCCACCTTACCAGGTGCAGGAAATTTGATGGAGGGAGCAGGAGTTGTCTTCTTGTCAGCTGAAATCAAAGGATTACATGCAATGTCGGCCTCCCTGGACAGAAATGACACAAAATGGGCAAATGAAGGAATTATTTCTGTTTGTTCTTGAACCTTGAATACTTCCCTGGACCTTTTGTGACAAACCAGTCTGGTAATTTGTTTAACATCACCCTATTTTGGGTATCATCATTTAAGACACGAAGACTGGTGTTTTGCCTGGAGGCCACTTCACACTGTTTTAAAAAGTCACTGAAATCCCGCAATCCACGGGCATCACGGGGCAAAACCTTGGGCCAGGCTTCAATTTTGGATTTAAAGGCACAGGCAATGGCATAAGGATTTCCAAAACGTTTGTCAAGTAAGGCCATTGCTTCAGTGTAAGATTCCTCAGAGGGAATTAACAACAAGCTCTTCACACATCGTTCTGCATCCTTTTTGACATACTTTTCCAGGTAATGAATCCTATCTGCAGGACGAATATTTTTACTAACAATCAATGTTTCAAAAGCTCTTCGCCAAGAAGGATACTGTAATGGGTCACCATCAAACTCACCAGGTTCAGGTACAGGCAACCTGTTGTCATGTACAATTTCACTTAAATGTTTGAACAACTCACCAAGGTGGTAGGGATCATGACCAACTTGTTTTACAGTTGGAATGAAAACTGGAGCATTGTAATCTAACTCCCTTTTGTTACAAGTTGATACATTGTTATGATTTGTTGGTGAATTTTGAAAACTGTGAAAATCAATCAAATCACCTTGTGGTGTTTGGGTTTCATGACAAGCTTCAACAATTGGATCACTAACAGCTTGACCAACATTGGGAAAATTGAAAGAATGTGACCCACTGTGTTTTAAGTTCTGATCATTTGGCAAATTTGGCATAGATCCATGATTTACACACAAAGATTGGGCAACAGGCATATAACTTGGAAGTGAATTTGTGACGACACAATTGTGAACAGGTTGTGTGGTAGGCACATAGTTAACAACATATGGAGTAGATGAAACATAAGGTATCACAGTAGGACATGATACATTTTGTGATACAGGCTGTACATTTGACAAAGAAGGCTGAACATTTAACAAAGATTGGGTAACCTGAGGAACAGTCTGAGATACCACTACATTACATGCTACAGCTTGAGATCTAGATACATCAGAAACATGTAAAACAGATTTGGGAACAGGGCAAGTATGTGCGGCAGATGAAACAACAGAAACATTCTCTAATGCAGCCAGTTTGGCTTCTCCTGCAGCAATTTCACTAAGCATTTGAATTCTCTCTAATTGTGCTTTATGTTCTGCCTCTGCACCATGAAACTGCAATTTTGCTTTTAAAGCAGCCGTATTAGCAGCAGTTTCAGCTTTAAGGACAGTGGTAGAAGTGCGTGAGGATTTGCTACCTGACTTAGAAGACCTTTGACTGGTTTTACTCACACTGGATTTCATTAATTGAGATGGTTTTTCTGACATAGCACTGATGTGATCAGTGTCAAGATATCTTAAACAGTTTGTCAACTCATGTAATACTTGCATGTTAATAGTTTCCCTTTCGTTAACCAAGTCTATAAAGTCAGTATAATGATTTGGATCCACTTCTACTAATTTGTGGAATGTTTCAGACACTCTGACAATGCTGCTTTCTAGATGGCGTCTACAGTCTGTAATTCTTTTTAAATTATAAGTGCCATCTGAGAGTGCCGTTTGGCTCTGAGTGACAAAACGTTTGTGACAGGAAATAGCTGACCTGAATGCTTCTGTAGAACTGGCAATGAGGTTTTCTCTTCCTCTGTCGGTCATTGTTCGAATTCTGGTGGATCTTCTGACTGGCGTATTCGATGCAGTATCGTCGACAAAACTGCTTCTTGACAGTGGTCCCGACATTCCGTTGCGCAATGGATTTCCGTTTCCACCTTTAGCCACGAAATCTTCATTTGCCGAATCTCCGTTCGCAGGAAGTGCGGCCGCAACTGAAGAATCTTCATGCGTGGGGGCCAGGTTCTCATCGGAAAATCCCAATTCTTCGTACACACGGGGTCTCAAAGCGGATGCCAAATCATAATCACCACTGGTTCCAGTCACAATTCGGAGACCAGATGTGTTTGATGGACTCGGACCAACCGGTTTAGTTGGTAGCAGAGGAGCCGGCAGATTAGAATCATTAGCTGTTTTCGAGCACCACCAAGGGTCCAACCAGGAAAAGGGATCAGCAGTAAAATCAGCGATTGACATGACTTCTCGCAGGAAAGTGTCACTGTGACAGCACAGATACACAAATCCAAATGTGGTTTACGGATCACTTTATTCCGTAATATCTCAGTTATTGATCGAAATCTCAATAAATGATCGTGACACTTTTTGGATTCTCTAAGCAAACATGTATCCTATGCTGTCTCTTGTAGAAGTGATTGATATTACAATATGGAAAGGGATGTTTGGTTGTTTTAATGACATGAGCAAGTGTGAAAAACGATGATAAACACAATGAAGCATGGAAATGACAAACACAGAGCAAAGTTTGGAAAACAGTTTAAAATGAAACAACAAACACATTGACAGCTTTTACAGCTGTAACATAGCAGATTAGCTAAAATTATGTTTGAAAGAATCGTCTATCTATCAACTCATCTGCGTACAGCCAGTGAGTCGGACTAGTATGGGAGCCTGAGCCAGTTTTGACTGAGGTGGATTGATGGCTGCAGTGCACAGTTTGGACAAATCCCATTGGTGGAAGATGTAGCATTGTTGTCGTGTGTTGGAAGTGGTCAGAGCAGCTCAAGCTCTGGTATAAATCAGGAGACAGGACTAGCACCAACACTAAGGCTGGGAGATCTTCTTAATCAAGTCCTGCTCAACACTGTCAATGTCAGCACCCATGATGACCCAGCATGGTCATAAACTCCTTAAGCCCAGTCACTTTTACTACAAAGGAAAGGATGTCTGTCACCACAACAGATCTGTCTGCTTTTTAAAGGGGGACATATGCAGAGTATACATTTTGTTTCCCTTCCTTTTTCTCAGTATATTTCCGCAGTACTTGTGGGTGCTTCATTTATTCTTGCACTTTGATATTGAAAGCTGCCATTTCAAAAATCTACTTAAGTTAGAATTGCATTCATGACCAGGGATAAACTCATAAGTGAAGAAACTAATGATGTAATTTCATATTTTCAAAACGAGTCATATATTTAAAAGAATGCTTTTTATCAATTAAAATGCGTCCTATTCTGTTATGTATCAGATTTTTATATACACCTAATGTCAAACAACTATGTCAACACTTTTTCATGTTTACAAAGAGATCTTGCTATATAAATTCATGAATAAAGTAATCAAGGCATTGTTAAGCATTGTTGAGTAATCAAGGCATTGCAACATTATAAAGAATGGCGACAGTGTAAGTATAAGACCTTTATCTCCTGCAATAAATGTAATGTTCATGACTGCTCAGGAATATTTTAGGTGAAGGGTGCCAATCAAACAAAAAGCTAGTAATAAGATCTGATTTATTGGACCGGAAAAGTCTATCACTAATAGCCATACAAGGTGTATGGAGATCTCTTGAGATGCATTGTATTGTCAGCAAGCTCACACATGGTGTACAGCTGAGCAGCAGAACTTTATGACATGCCTTGGCTAAATTAAGCATAAAGCCACGCGCAATGACATGACAATTGTCAAATTATGTTGGTTTTATGATTGTCACTGAGCTGCAATTCGGTTTTGCTGAGATAACGCGGTAAATGAGATCTTGAGGCTTCTGTTGTTGTTTGTGGTTTGCTCTGAATGTGTAGCCCAGCGTGCTAATGCTTTTTAGTTTGCCCCATTGGCCTCGAAGCCAATGACACTGGAAGGCTGCAATATGTGGTCAATTGGAAGAGGTTTTGTTCTTCTTTGTGGGCCACACAATGTGAATAGGCTATATATGTTTTGGAATGGAACTTTCTTCTTCCAAAGAGACATGAAGAAATTTGTCATTAATGGATTTCAATGAAATTTTCATGTTGTCTTCCATTCCTTGTTGTTCTTGAAGACTGCAGACACTGTTCAGTCAAAATTTGTCTGTTTACCCGGACTACAGCAGCCTGCTTCAGTTGCAAGCATGAGCGAGAGGCTGCAACATTTCACTGGAGGTGCTGCCAGTCAGGTCCGCTCTTATAGCGGGGAGGGAATCCGTCTGAATTGTGCACTTGGTGACAAGTTTTTGCAATTTGGCATGTTGTTTGATATGGCTAAGAGGATTTCAAAAACCACCGCACACGAAGTGGGGGTCCCCCCTGGTGGCCGGTATGCACAAATCCAATATGGCCGCCGCGAAAAACAAAAAATGCCATATCTTCGTCACTATTGGTTCTAAATTCAAGTGCAATACCTTATTTCCAATGTTTATGATAATGCCAAATCTGTTTCTGGGGTTGGTTTGGTTGTAAATTTTGATTTAATGGGTCTATGGTACAGCTCCAGGTGATTTTTTGACAGATTTTTGTATTTTTTGCCCTTCAAGGCTTAAACATATTTTTTGTGAGGTATTTGAATTTCAATCAAGTTTGGAGATTATTTTCTCTGAGCTGAAAGCAAAGTCCAAACTATAACCTGTCTTGTTTAAATGGTGCCTTATCTTTTTAAGAACTCAACAATGAGGCAAACTGCTACAACTCTGCTGATGGGGCATAAAACACAAACTCACTCACTCACTCACTGCTACGACTCTCATTAATTTTAGAAGATCATTGCATACTGTGCAACAATGTTAATTGAAATGTAATTCCCATAAAATACATTGACTCTCCTGAAATAAATAAGCAATTATTGAACTTATTGACATGGCAACTGTTATACCTCACTGAATGTTTCGCATCTGAAGTGAACATTCATCTCAGGCCCATGCCATGTCTGAACTGTCAGAACTAGCATGACACCTCCATTTGTTTAGAGCTGGAGGTAAATGGTAACTAGTGATCAAGGGCTTGGCACAAAATCATAATTGCTGCACAGCAACTTACTTTTCTTTTTGGATGGAAGTCAATAACAAGATAATGTGCCAAAAAATAGATTCTTTGTAGTTTTCTGACTTCAGACCACCTCCAGTGCATTAACACTGGGAGGTGCAAAGACAGCCAACATGTTATCATAAAACCATCATGCAGTGACAGAGAACTTGCTTGTACCACATCTGACAGGTCAATACAGTGTGGGACCCACTATTCTGATCTGACAGCATGTCCAGCCCAACATGGGTTAACCTAAAGATGTTAAGTCATTTTAGTGACATTTGGTCAATGCTGAACATGAGTTAGATAACTAATTTTAATTAACTGAAGTCATACTACAACATGACGAAAGTTTTTGCCAATAACCTGGCTAGAAGATAAGTTATAGGAGTTAACCACTTTAGGATAACCCGTGTTAAGTGTTCATACAATCCAGTACAGGAGTGGAATGTTGCTGAGTGACTGTTGTCCGATGAATAGCACACAACATAGTGGCCACTTTTGAATGTTACAGGAAGTGACAGCTTATAAAAGCCTGCCTTCCTGTATCATTCAGGGAGATTCTGTCTCCCTAAGCTGTTCATAAGTACAACTCCATCATGCATGCACCAGCTCTTCATTGTATGTGCTGAGAATCAAGTTTGAGTCATGCTGATTTATGGATTAATGCTAAAAGTGACAGATTGACTTCAGGAATACCTCTCCAAATATGACATGAAGTCCAAACATTATCAGAGCACAGTGACTAACAGAGGTCTCAGACTTAAACATCTAAAGGTTTGGTCATGGCTAAACCCAAACAACAATTCAAACTGGCCAAAATTATTGAAAATAGGATCGGCAGTACCAGAAAAGTGCTGAAGAAGGCTTAGACAATAGCCTTGTTGAGTGATATGATGTAAGTGCAATATAAGGAGTGTCAGCCTCTTCCTGCTAATATTGTGATATAAATGTAAGACACTAAGTCTTGGTGCTCAGAACAGAACACACTTGACTTCTATTTTTGATAACAGGCGCAAATCTGGATGTTGTGTCGCCCTTTGCCCATAAACTGCACAAAGCCTTCCTTGTGCCTTTTGGCCGTCTTACAAGAACTTCAGCCATGGTTAAGTTCTTTTGAACTGAGGAACATCTGGTAAGACTTTGACTTTCTGAACTTATCCTCCCTTGCTAATGTCTGGAACTTGAGACGTTGGTTTTTTTGGGTGTCCAACTGAATAACAATGCATCTGCTCAGGCTGTGCTATTTGGTGTTCTGCAGATTAAGGCCCAGAGCTACATTTACCTTGCATTGATTGAGATGGAGCCGTGCATGGCTGAAGAAATCATTAATCAGCAACTTTTCCGAACTCCTCAAATGCTTTAAGGACTTCAGACTTTGAATCATTGTCTTCTTTTTCTGTTGCCCATAGAGATCCTTTTGCTCTCCATCCTCTTTCTAAACTTGACACAATGCTCATCGCTTTAGACAATGGCATTGACAGTCTCGGAGAGAACTTCCTTGCTAGACAATAATCACATCTTTTATGAAGGCCTGTTATACGGAGGGGTAGATGTTTAGAATTTGGGATGTTTCACACAGAAGGAGAGGCATCCAAAATGCATAGTTTGTGTCTCCAAACATAAATCATGGAAAGAGACCACTGCAAGATTCTAGAAGAGACCAGCTGATTGATTGTTGCCACTGGCTGTTGATGAGAAGGTGATATCACACCAAAGACTAGTAAGAGATTGGTTGGCAAGTGAGTGCAAATTGCTTTTCTCACTTAACTTAAGCAAAATCAGACATGGACAAGATGTTCATGGGCTCTAGGGATATGGAGCTAAGTAAATGTCAGTTGGTGTGCATACCTTGTCCTCTTTGTGTTGTTTCTTCAAGAAACCACACAAAGGACAAAGTATACACACCAAACTTTCGCATGAAACAATCATGTACTTGAGGCCAGAGCAGACCAACAGCTCATCAAGGTCTCAGGTCTTGAGATACCAATCTCAATATTATTAGGGAAGCCCATTTTCAAACCTCTTGACTTTTGTGTCCCTAACGTTATCCTGAAACGTAACTTTATTACTTCCTCTGTGCACACCTTGAGCTGCTTAATTCTATGACTAGAACCTGCTTAGCTTTATAAACTGATGGAATTCTTCATTTCAAGCTGAGATTGCTTCTGCACTGCAGTGGATAAAGCTTTCTGACTGACTATGGGAAAACAAACCAGAACATGTGGCAGCCACCGCCAGGAACACTCTTTGGCTAAGAGCAAGGACTCTAGTAAAAGGGTTAACTATGTAGGAATGTTTCCACAAGGGATTGCAGTGCATACTGCCTCCCCTTACCATATCAACCCACATACTCATAACATAAAATACAACAGACATTTTTTGCTGAAGTTTGATCGTGTCATCTTCATATCAGTGAGTAGGAGAAGTGATGGTTCTGCAACTTCCAGTTTTCTAGTGAGGTCTGTGTGCCTATATAATCATATATATATAGGATTCATCCAGAACACTGATATTGATTTGAATTAACAATTCTCAATTATAATTGATGTGATTGATCAGAAGTTCTAATGACTGATAATACAACATTTGATATCATTGGTTCGCCCTTTTATAGATCACACTGAAAACGTTTCAAGATCTCTGTTATAAAACATTAAACAGAGTAAAGAGAGCTGAGAGTTATGAATGACTTGCATATCAGTCACATGGCAAAATATTTAATGAATAAGGGCACATCAGCAATTATTAAGCCTCTGATGTACATAATAGGTTATTAAATATGCATTAAAACATGCATACATATAGCATTTGTGCCCCTTGCACACCAGACAGAACTGTATCCATTTATTTCATTCTTACATGAATAACACAATTATAGCACCTATTCATCCAAATAATTTCCATGCCAATAATTAGTCATGACATTGTACAGTTAATTCACATTCATTCAAGTCAGGCACAAGTGAAAATTCCAAAAGGGACAAAATACCAAGTGACGTCTTTTTACATCTTGCTGCTGCTATGAACATTGATTTTGGCATTGAAATTCACATTTGAGCTACAAAATAACAGCAAGAACGCATTTTCCATAATAAATGTAGTGGAAAATGATGTATTACACATCAATATAGCACAAATAGTGACGGAGATATGCTAGTTTTTGTGTTTTGCGGCGGCCATATTGGATTTTGTGCATACCGGCCACCAGGGGGCGGTCTCACTTTGTGTGCGGTGGTTTTTGAAACCCCTTTGGTCATATAAACACCCATGCCAAATTGCAAAAACTTGTCACCAAGTGCACAATTCTTACAGATTTTGACGAATTCCCTCCCCGCTATGCATACATATAGCATTTGTGCCCCTTGCACACCAGACAGAACTGTATCCATTTATTTCATTCTTACATGAATAACACAATTATAGCACCTATTCATCCAAATAATTTCCATGCCAATAATTAGTCATGACATTGTACAGTTAATTCACATTCATTCAAGTCAGGCACAAGTGAAAATTCCAAAAGGGACAAAATACCAAGTGACGTCTTTTTACATCTTGCTGCTGCTATGAACATTGATTTTGGCATTGAAATTCACATTTGAGCTACAAAATAACAGCAAGAACGCATTTTCCATAATAAATGTAGTGGAAAATGATGTATTACACATCAATATAGCACAAATAGTGACGGAGATATGCTAGTTTTTGTGTTTTGCGGCGGCCATATTGGATTTTGTGCATACCGGCCACCAGGGGGCGGTCTCACTTTGTGTGCGGTGGTTTTTGAAACCCCTTTGGTCATATAAACACCCATGCCAAATTGCAAAAACTTGTCACCAAGTGCACAATTCTTACAGATTTTGACGAATTCCCTCCCCGCTACAGTCAATGAACTGAATCATTTAAAATAGACTGAACCAACTGACAATATAAGAATTTAATGACACAGCAACGTATGGAAGAAAACATGTACAAACTGAAAGATTTGAAAATTATCCTTAGACACAGAAGATTGATTGACATCTTGCAGCAGTTTATAAGTCAAGGTACCAGTAATGTACTTGTGCAGATTTTAGGTTAAGCAGGTGTTAGGCGGATAATAGACAGGTCTTGTCAATTACCCTTAATCAACACATCTAATTACCTGACAGCAACAGCTTGGTTTATGCACCAGACTAATCTTGCCTGAATCCGTAACATGAGTTGATGGCAAAGTGTTTACAGCTGGTTGACTAATGCGATGTCATTGCTTCTCCCCTCTTCTTCTAGACCTTATGTGCACATGACCACCAGTACTTATAATATCACTTGATGTTCATTTTTCCAAAACTGAAGCTACTAATTTGATAAATGAGCTTAAAAAGCGACCACATGTCATGTCATAAATGGCACATTTAAGCATTAAGCTCTGCATTTGTCAAGACAGATGGATGGCAGAGTGGTTAAGGAGCCTGCCAGCTCCACCGAAGGTCCTTGCCATGAGTATGAATGTCGGAAGGAAAACCCTACATTTTCAGTCAATTTTTAAAGCAAAATTCCAGCGGATGTTTGGACAAGATGTTAAATTGATGGCCCCTTGTATCAGTGTCCGACTGCCCGTGCTGGGCAAGTGTAAGGGCCCTCACATGGGAAGAATATGCAACACGTTGACTGTTGAGGACTATTGCTCTCCCTACCATTTCATCAACCAACCCTCGTGAGCGCCCATAACTGCATGCTTACAGGGCTGTTATTACCATATCTATCAATCATTTTATTTAGCAGCAATTATTGGCTGT
The DNA here is from genome assembly GCA_026936325.1 of Platynereis dumerilii. NCBI lineage: Eukaryota > Metazoa > Annelida > Polychaeta > Phyllodocida > Nereididae > Platynereis > Platynereis dumerilii. The sequence continues at coordinate 50,039,519 of JAPTHN010000001.1, forward strand.
TATTACCATATGTCTATCTATCATGTTATTTAGCAGCAAGTATTGCTTAGGATTTAGTAATTAGTTCGATTTTAGTAGGTCTGACAGGCTGAGAGAATAATTTATTGAACACTGTGAAATGAAACTTTTAGCCTAGAAAAACACAGCATATTTACAATGTAGCAATATTTCCTTATGAACTTGGTGCTCTGCTCCTGACGCTAAAATTTGAGAGATGCAATCTACTGGAGTACTCATTTCACTCAAAGTGCTGAATCTTGTACGACATTAGGGATAACAGTAGTTAGATGCTAAAAGCTAGGGAGCATTTACTAATTCCATAAATGACAGCTCAGAGAATTCTCAAGTGGGTGAAAAAAGAGTTGGCTTTCAGTGCTTGTTAAACCATGGAAAACTGCTGATTTACTAAATGGTGTTCTGCTGGAACAGCCTTGTAACAAACTAGGCCCTAGGGTTAAAGACACTGATGTAATACAGTCATAAAATACTATAAACCATACCCTGAAATTGTGTTAGTAAGATAATTTGTCTTACAAATCTGTGACCTTGGTGTAAAACCAGATGTAAGGAGGTCTGAATTGACAATAACAATTCCGACAAACTATGGAACAAATAAGTGTATATTGCACAATATCAAGTTAACTTTTATGTATGCTATTTAAAAAGCTAATGTATCTACACATCTAAACATAATAAATTAATAATAATGAAATAACTCAAATGTTGATCATATAGTAAAGAAACAACAAGGTTTATTACAAACAGACATTATGCAAAAATCTGTAGAAATATGCATTTAAGACAAACCTCACATCGAAATGGACCACATCATGATCTCAAGATGATAAATACGTCCATACGTATCACTGTAAATAGACACTTCCATTTCCGGATAAAAATCCACAACATAAGACAGCACACAGCCTTTCGCCAATAGTCCACCTATTTCGGCCTTCCAGTGTCATTGGCTTTGAGGTCACCCGGGCTGACCAAAAGGCAATAGCACGCTAGGCCAGACATTCAGAACAAAGCCAGAACAACAACTGTGGATCCAAGACGTCTTTCAGCCTGTTATTGGGGCTGACGCGAATTGCAGCTGAGCACCAATCATAAAACTGATATAAAAGCCAATTATTGATATTATTGTCCTGTTGCTTTGAGGCCTTGCCTAATGAAACAAAGACTCCCATTTCTCAGATTGTTTCATATTGCATTGCCAAAACATTGATAAAGTATGCTCTGAATGCCAATGCCTATTTAAGCATACTAGGAATTCTTGCAATTTATTTGCACAGTTTGATCAAACAGTCAAAAACCAGGACTGAAGGAAAGTGTGTCAGGAATGTTGAACAACTAGTGCAATTGATGTTCACTTCATTTCCTGCATAAACACACCTACTCATATAAGCTGATCTCGTGTTTAAAAAGTTTAATTTTGGCAGACAGTAAAATGATGACTAGGCAAGGCTGAAGGATAGAGTTTTGAAATTAAAAATAAAAAGACAAAAGTGATGGAAAAGAAAGGGCTCAGACGTATCCCCTTTGAAAAACAGACTCTACTCTAGTGGGGACAGACAGCATATCCTAAATGTGTAAAAGAGACTGAGATTTAGTAGTTTAAGACCATGCTGGGTCATCATTGGCACTGACAGTGACTACTATGAGCAGGACTTGATTAAGAGGATCTTAGTGTATTGCAAGTGCTCTCCCTGATTTATACCAGAGTTTGAGCTGTTCTGACCACCTCCAACACAAAACAGGAAAGCTACAATGAAGAATGCTCTCCACTCATTTTGATACCCTCCCTCTAAAAGTCAACTTAACTCTGTTTTAAATGTTGCATAAGAGTAAGCTCTGTTTCTACAGGGAGCCTTCTTAGTGGATCCTAGTCAGGTCCACTTTTCTCTGATGCAAAATTTGGTACACAGATGAATATATTTTGGATAATTTAGTTATTTTTACTTTTCTGTTGTGTGCAAATTTCAAGGGAGGGTCATATCACTAAAACTATCATATTACCCAGACAACAGGAGATGGTCATTAATATTCCTACCAAGGAGAATACTGTGGGTGTTTTCCTTATTAGATAATAAAATGTAAGTTTCATTCCCCAAACTCTACTCAAGCAGCTCTGCGCCATAATGCTTTACACCATGTTAATTACTGCTTATAGAATAGCATACAGATTTCTGTGAACATATCCAAATGATGTATTGGTCCCATGGGAATTCTACATTCTGTGCAAGCGATACAGTTTTTGTGTACTACAAAGGCACACACATACGATTACAAAGATTGCTATCAGCAGGAAAAATGTGTGAAGTCATGAATACACAGCACTTAGCTTGACAGTGAAACTTAATATGAAGTCATAATTTCTCTCTGACTTTGTATTTGGGTTCACAATTTAATGAAGTTCTATCTATGTGAGTGCAATAATGCCTACAAGCAGAGTCGGGAGTTGGAGTCGGAGTCGGAGTCATAATTCAGGAGACCTAAGGAGTTGGAGTCACTTTTCATAAAGCCAAAAGAGTCGAGTCTGTTCACTTATTACCTGACTTTGAAGCCCTGATTTTATCAATGCATCAAAGCAGCAAAACAAGTTGTCCTAATGTGGTTTAAAAGTTATTTTACTGTGTCAATGCGGAACATCAGTTAGACAACCAGTTTTAATTATCTTGGCTCATGTTATGACATAGACAAATTATTAAAAGATAAGTTATAACTTATAGGAGTTAGCCAGATTATGATAAAATTTTCTATGATAACCCTTGTTAAGCCTTCATACAATGAGGGACTAGAGGAATTGAAGATCCTAACATTACTTAAAAATTACTGGACTTGTGGTACATATGGTATAAAACCTGCCTTTTACTTCCACATAGCATAACACAAAATTACCAAATTATCTTGTCCAGATATTGCACCTCAGACACTATAGACTACCTCCTGCTGAATATATATATTCTATGCAAATTGTGCATTATACTGTGTGGCTGGCTAACTTCTGACTTTCAGTGATACTAATGAAGGAAATCCAGTGTCAGCATTAATCCATCACTCTAAACCGCATCTCTCACCCCTCTGTCTGTGCTTTTGTCTGCGAGAGCCAACCTCATTGTCTGGGCGATTAACTGTTTTAACATTCCAGAACTTTGTGAAGATTGATGTCGCAGCTTTGTGATTTACCTCGGCTGAGCTGTACATTGCTCTTTGAAGGTGATAAAATCACATGAAATATAGAATTATTTTGTTGTCATATTGTATGGAGAATTGCAGATCTGAAATTTTGTATATCAGTGTTGTTATGAAAATTTCTAGATTAATTATCAGCGTAGTCATAATTAATTATCAAGTCAAATAAACGATTTGTTTCTGGGTTTTTTTAGGCTCCTTACCAATGGCTTTAGTGATGTTGGTCTTTAGTAACCAAGCACTCTTCTATATTTTTCTTGAAATAAAAAAGTTCTGAAATTTATTAATATGACTTTCTCTGACCCTAAAGAATTCATTGAACTTTTTATATGACATTCAATAATCCAAGAGCATCGTGGCTTTTGATTCGGTTCTCTTATTACTTGCAAGTTATGTATGATGTGTTGAGACGTTGTGTGGCGGAGGCAGAATGCTGACGCCATTCAATATAGGCACAATGACGAATATCCTGAACTATCTTTGCCACACATCTGTACAGCACCATTCTACAAACACCTATCGATACTTTCTGTCCTCAACAGTTTGAGTACTATGTTTGCTGAATGTGAATTTGCGAATCATTGGCATCACAATAGAATTGATCCATTTCTAGTTTGGGGAGTGAGGCACTTGTGTATATTTTAGGATCAGCAGGTGTTAAGGTGGAAAATAGGATGGAGCTGCTGTCAGTTATCATGAATTAACAAATCTTATTAACAAACGATAGCTTTGTTTGGGCTCTTGAGTAATCTTGCCTGAATCTGAAACAGGATGTGTGACAAAGTGTTTATGGCTGGTTGATCAATAGGGCATCATTTCTCCCCCCCCCCCTCCCTCTACTTTTAGACCAATGAGAGAAGTAAAGCTAATGTATTCCTGCTCATTCTTTAAACAATAAAGCTGCTTACTTGGTATAACTTTACAGAGACACTGTATGCTGTGTTTGCTATGGTACACATAAGCATTAGGCACTGCATTTGTCAGGTTATTTAACTTAAATTATTATTTAGAATTACTTTGCTTGAAATTCCAATGCCAGTGAGGACATAATAGATCTGACAGCATAAATTGAACACTTTGAAGTGCATTATCAGCATAGTAAACTATGTTACATTTTGCAATATTCCTTATAAACTTGTTGCTCAATCTACTGGAGTACTCATTTCACTCAAAGTGCTGAATCTTGTAAGACATTAGGGAAAACAGCAGTTAGATGCTAAAAGCTAGGGAGCGTTTGCTAATTCCATAAATGACAGCTCAGAGAATTCTCAAGTGGGTGAAAAAAGAGTTGGCTTTCAGTGCTTGTTAAACCGTGGAAAACTGCTGATTTACTAAATGGTGTTCTGCTGGAACAGCCTTGAAACAAACTAGGCTTTAGGGTAAAACACACTGATGTAATATGGTCATAAAATGCTATAAACCATACCACGAAATTGTGTTAGTAAGGCAATTTGTCTTAGAAATCTGTGACCTTGGTGTAAAACCAGTTGTCAGGAGGTCTGCATTGACCGCAGCACCTCGGACAAACCATGGTGAACAAAAAAGTGAAAACACATAGTGCATGTTGTCAAGTCCCATATCTCCCAAAATGTATGCTATTTGAAAAGCTAATGTATTCTTACATTGTAATACGAAAGTTACTTTAAGTTTTATAATATATATAGAACAGAAACAACATGTAAGGCAAACCTCACATGAGTGTTAATATGGGCAAGACCATAGTCTCAAGATGATAAATATGTTCATGTCTCATTGTAAATAGACAATTCCATTCCGGGGCAAGAATTGCAACATAAGATGGCCAAAACTCAAAAGCCTTTCTCCAATAGGCAACATATTTCGGCCTTCCAGTGTCATTGGCTTTGAGGCCACTGGGGCTGACCAAAAGGCATTAGCACGCTAGGCCAGACGTTCAGAACAAAGCCACAAAAACAACTGTGGATCCAAGATGTCATTTAGCCTTCTATCGGGGCTGACCCAAATAGTACCTGAGCACAAATTACAAAATTGACATAAAATGACAATAATTATTGTTTTGTAATATTATGGCTTTGCTTTATGCCAAGACACGTAATTTGTAGTGTATTGCTGTCCTACCCTGCAGCATGATAGTGTGAGATCACTGTGTCATCCTTCCATTACTGTTCTTTTTTGCTATAAAATCAATGTTTCTTTCCCTTTTGAAATGATAAGTTAACAGCCATCAAACAATTTCCAAACAATGGGGCTGCTTATAAGCGGCAATTCTCTACAATCAAGGAGTCCACTTGCTCTTATCTACTACAGAAAACGTTTATTATATATAGGCTTTTATTGACACAGAATAACAATTAATATTTTATGCACAAGTAATAAAAGAGTCGGAGTCTGACTGTGTCTTTAGTACTTGATTGAATTTAACCATACATAGTTTCAGATTTGCAGTAAAAAATATTCTAAGAACCAAGTACAGTGTTTGTTATTGTTTTTGATCTAAACTAATCCTGCATTTTTCTAAACATTTTTGGAGTTTAGAGTTCAGGTCAACACAATAACACTTTACCAGTTATGCTTGACATCCATCCCAAATGAGATGACATATCACTTAGTAAGCAACAGCAGATCACACTGATTGTTGGACTAATTTCCCTGTTTGTCAGGCCTCGCTTAATTCAGTTACTACTGTTTTTCACCTTGGTGCTCCATTGAATAAATCTTCTCGCTAACTCTACTCTGATACCCTCTACAGGTGAGCTTGACTTTGATTTAAATATTATGAAGAAGTTAGTGCTCTACTTCCAAAGGCAGCTTCTTCAGCATGCAATGTCTGGACCACTTTTCAAAGTTCAGGTACGCAGGGGACAGGGACAAACTTGACAAAATTCTGTTACTGTAAGTTTTCATTAGTTCGTGGTGTTTCTCTTGTGTGTAAATTTCAAAGGAGGGTCACATCACTCAAAATATATATAATACAAACAACAAGGCGAGGCAATTCCTGTCTAGGAGACATATGTGGGTGTTTTCCTAATCAGATGATACAATACAAGTTTCATTCCCCGAACTGTACTCAAGCAGCTCTGTACCATAATGTTTTACACCGTGTTGATTACTGCTTGCAGATTAGCATACAGATTTCTGTGGACATATCTAAAATGATGTACTGGCCCCGTGGGAATTTCACATTCTGTGCAAGCAATACAGTTTTCGTGCACTATGTTTAGCATATGTATTACATTACAAAGATTGCTATGTGCATGAAAACTGTATGAAGTTGTGAATATGCAGAGCTTTACCTTATTTGGGAGAAGTGAAACATTCTGAAGTCATCCAATCTTTCTGACAGTGTAGTTTGTTTCACAATTTCATTATGTTCTATCAACTGTATTCTCTTTCTAATCATATGCATGCCTAAGTTGTTACTTGTCTTCCATTTTCATTGTTCTAGTTACTGACATATTCAATACAAGTATTTGGACTTGATCATTGATGTGATATGCAACAACAACATGAAACTTTGAACCTAAAAGACCTCATGACATCTCCTAACTAGTGTGCATTTGGTCTAAATGCTACCTTTACTTCCCACATATGGCTTAAAAAGAAAGAACAATAGCTAACCTAGTCTAGATTTCGTCACAGACACTATAAACAGCCTTTTCCTTTATATAAATATTCAATGCAAATTAAGCATTATATTGTTGGCCTGCTTTACCTCACTTCCGACCTGCGGAAAATCTAATGAGGGAAATCCAGTGTGAGCCTTCATCCATCGCTTTCAACCGCATCTCTCACTCGTTTGTCTGTGCTTTTATCTGCTAGAGCCAACCTCATTGTCTATGCACTTAATTGTTTTAGCATTCCAGGACTTTCTGAAGATTGATATCACAGCCTTGTGACTTACTTCAGAGCTGTACGCCTTTACGTTGCTCTTTGGAGGTGATAAACTAAGGAATTCCTACAGTGATTGCGATGAAGTTATTTGATATAGATCTGTGTTACAAGACATAATACATAATGCATGACGTTCAAGCAAATATCCGGATAAATTTCCAGGGTTGCCATAATTATAACAACTGATATTGCTCTAGAGGAGTAAAAAGAGTTCATTAAACTTTTCTTGCAAAAATATCTCCAGACCTGGCAACCTTTTCTTCAATATGATCATCCTAACTGAGTGAAGTGTGAACCGGTTTCCTATTTCAATCACCAAGTTATAGGAGCAGTCTCAAGCAGAAATATTTTTTGGAAGAATTCTAAACATATAGGATAAATCTTACATATAAAAATTATACACATCCAAATTTGACACGAAATTCAGCAATCTAAGGGCAAGGGGCTTTTGATATTGCTTTCACTATTAGCAGCAAGATATGTGTGAGGCGTAGAGACATTGTGTGATGGAGACAGAATGCTGACTCCATTCAATGTGGGCACAAAGCTAAATATCCTGAACCATCTTTGCTACTTCTCCACACAAATAATAATGTCAAAGGCTTCTTCTTTCTTTATATATCACAATTCCCACGACACCTGTACATTCTGTTCACAAGACCTAGAGTATTATGTTTGCTGGATGTGAAAGAAATCAGCAAAAATGATTATTGGCATCACGCCAGCCGAAATGATTTATTTTCAGAATGAAAAAGATCACCCGTCCTCATGTTCCAACTACCTCTGAATGCATTTACACAATAGGCATTTTCGTTGTATCGGTGGAAATATGTTTTGAAAATTTTTCAATTGTTTGAAAAATCAGACGTTGTATTGGAATTGGAAGTGGAATTAGAATTGATTTATTGAACCCATGTGAAGAAACATCGGACATTGTCTTGCTTGTGAGCAATTCGGTCAACAATTGCTAGTGTTATAAGGCTGTTTTTCAACAAATTGAACACTCAATATTATCACATACTTCAAACAAGCATGACAAGAGCATCGTTTCTGACAGCATCCCTTCACTGGCTTCAGATCTGGTGGTTGAAATAACTTTTACAGGAAATGTCTGTGTGAGTTGCAGCTTAAAATAAAAGGCAGTCATGTCACGTATTTGGCCAGAATAGTCAAACCAAGGTTGCTATTTTAGCTACTAGCAAACGTGCCCTCCCAACACCTCACTGTTTGATCTTTAAATCAATCAATATCACCCAGTGGGTTTTACTATCAGTCCTGTCTTACACTGAACATTGAGTTTGACGGGGTAACAACCTTTTGGCTCCCTACTTATACTTCTTCCAATTTCGATGTCCTTATTTCTGAGAGGGAAACAGTCACAACACAGTTACGATGTATGTTATTCGAACTTGTCAAAGTATTTTGTGTTCTATTGGAAATTGACAAATAGGTGTAATGGCTTGTTTGGTGAATACCAGACCTCCCGAAGAGTGATGAACTACAGTAGGCTGTCACAGTCATTCCTGTTTTCTTAGACTGACTTTAACGTAATATTTAAATACATCCCTACCATCCAAATTAGAAGAGATATCTCACCCCCCACTAAAGACTACCACATGACGTGACTGTAGAAGACTTATTCGATATTTTCATTAATGCAATTCCTGATGGTAAATTCTTGTTAAAAATCCATCATTCTGCAACCTGTGGTATCATGATTGAAAATGGCATTTAAAGTAACACACCTGCACTCAATATGATAATGTGTGTCTTAACGCATCCACTGAGAAAAATATGATAGTGCAAATGCAATTTTAATATATTCTGATAGGGCAGGTTGAAAAACAGGATCACAAATCCGGTTTTACTCTTGCAAAATAATTTCTAAATACAGAAAAGGAAAATATATGTATATGCTACAAGAGTATATTACAACAAGCGGTCCAAGCCTGTAATTAGAATAATTACTTGCTGCGGGTTCATGAAATGCACCAACAATGTCAAAACTGGCTGCTGGAGTATCATTGGAATATCCTTGGAGAAATTGATGATCCCCTGTTCACTCCCCAGATACCAGAAACTCATTCGGATGATAAATGTACAACACTAAATTTTGCCTGTAAATTAATTCAGGGTATTTAATGTAAAAAAAAAATTGATTATGTCAATATCTCTCAAGCTGTGACTAATTTTCAGTGTTTTAAATGAGACATTTTGACAAAAATGGAGGTGAATGCTTTCATATAATAAAAGCAAATGGTTCTTAACTGCACACTTATTTGGGCTGTGCCCCCTTCCCTAAGGCTCAGAATTAATATGACACGATGCGATACAATATACTTTTTTAATCACTTGCGTTTGACAATCAATTATGGAGTGTCAAACGCAAGTGATTAATAAAGTATATCGCATTGTATCGTATCGTATTAATTCTCCATATATGTATACATACTAATTAACACAAGACATGACATATGAATGGAACACAAAACTGAATAGGTACAACACAAAAGTAATAAGTTGATGAGATTAAATTAATGACTGTTTTACAGTCTAACAGCAGATGGTACGGAAGATGAACAATAACAATTTGTTCTACAATAAATTGTTGACAATCTAAACCAGAATGTCATTAATTGCAGTAACGGTTCAAAGGATGTTTAGAATGTTTCATGATTTTTTTTTGCCTTTGTACATGCTGTTTCATGGTACAATTTATATAGTGATTTTACATTTTTGCAACATATACGTTTGGCATATTTAATTGTTGATTAATGGGAAAGATAGGAAATTCAACTTTATTTTAAAGCTCTCTTTTTGCGAGGGTTTTGCTATTTGGAATTGTTCAATATCTAGTTCAGACACGAAGACCAAATGTGTCAGCCTTTGACATCAACATTTCCACCTGGATTGTCGTTTGAAGCTCAAAGGTGAATCTTGTGAATATCAAAGGTCTACATATTGGATAGCCTGTCAGTTGAGACACCTTCAGAGAAATTAAGTCAAAAGATCTTAGAAGAGACTGATACTCTTGTATGGTTGAGGTTTTGTGACAACATCACAGGTTTTCTTTCCACATTGTAAAAACTGCTGTGACTCCCGAGTTCATTCAAATTGACACCGTGCTGTTGTCTCTTTGCTCTTCAGCAAATTGAGTTCTGATTTCGAAGAACACATGGTGGCTGGTCAACTACCCCAACATTGTTTGTTGTAGTGAATTACATTGGGATGTGTGACTGTCAGCCTTAGATATTATTTGAAAATACTAAAGAATCATATAGCCTAAAGACAAGTCGATGAGTTAATTCAGTCTATCACCACTTCAAAAAACTTGCAACAAATTACTCTCAAATATATTTTGATAATTGGTTGTTTTGTCTTTATTTTTAAAATCTGTGAACTAAGACAATTCCTGTTTTACTTCCATTGTCCTAAATAGAATCAAATCTTTGCTATTCTCTGTAACCTGTTATATTTATAAAGAGTTTGCTGGGAGATTTTTGTCAAGAAGTGACTCATGCTTCTGTCAAACATCGTTATATATACAGATGTGACATCGCAGTCGTCAGGGCTAAAGGAACAAAGAAATCTGTGATACAGATGCCAAATGAAAACCTCACCATCTCCCTTTGTATCAAACATTCAATGAGAAAACACCTCATATACTAAATATAGAAACAGTTCTCCCATTATTCTTAGAGCATGAAATGACAAAAGCATACATGCATGGTTTACAATAGCTTTCTCAGATGTTTCGAATCTGTCGAAGTAAAGTATCACTGCAGCTTTCACTGACAAAAGGAAAACCATACTTATAGTCAGCTTTTGTCATATACCAGCTGAGCAGTTATATTGATTTCCAGATTATTGTTATCAGTCAGTTCAAACTTTTGCACCTCTCAGTTTAGATCAACAATGAGGGATTTTTCTGTTTAATAAGCTGAGCAACATCTGTCAATCCAGGAGAATGAGAGCAAAAGAGCTGTTCTTGTATGTTTTTCTTCACTAAAATTAATTGCCTCAATAGAAGTCCTGAAATTCGAACAAAGCAATCAGGCAACTGTTGTTATTAAATAAATCAGAGATGCAAAGAATTTAGTATCTGGCATCGTACACCCCTAATATAATTGTTCATACATTTACTAAAATAAAGCTCAGAATAGTAATCCTGCTCTCTGTGAAACAGGTTATGTGCCATGTGCACAATGATGGCTATATTGGTCAGTGTTTATCTGAGGCCTGAGGGTATCTAAAATAACACAGATCAGACAATCAAACACACATCAACCGCTTTTAGTCTGCTGCAGAGGCGTAAAACACAAACCGCTTTTAGTTTTTTTCTGCTCATTTAGCAGCATTGCCAAGATGGCTACAGGATGTTCGGCAATGCAAGCGACTTGAAAGAGGACGCATCCAGACCCCACTGTCCCCGGCATTGATGTTACAAGTATTTGTCAGCAATATGTCTGGTGGATCACTAAATATAGTGTGGGTATATCACAAAGGAGATTATTACAAAATATTATCAATGTCATCATTGTGCACATGGCAAAATAACCTGTTTTGAAGATAGCAAGATTACCATTCTGTGTTCTATTTTAGCGTGTGGTGCCAGACAACATATAATTAGATGCAATTAATGAAATTGCAGCGAATTAATAAAGTGGATGCTTACTTCATTGCATGTCTGATTAATTTAATTTACTAAACTACCAAATGAGAGATCCTTGTTAATAAAATAACAATCTCTTAATAATATTTCTTGATTATTTCAGGAGTCAGTTATTCATTGACATTACACTGCAGTTTGTGTGAATTATATTACCATTTACATACCTTAAACTTGTTGAGAAAATCTGACAAAATTTATGATGTGACGTGACACAAAATTGTATCTCCACCCATCAAGTTCTCCCCTGGAGACTGCTTTCTGACCCGACTGCTGCCTGTCTTTTATCTGCGCATATCACTCCATCTTTCAACAAAGTGCTCTCTTGAGGCACAGAATTGATGTAGGGCATTATGGAGCTATTTATGTTTGATAAATGGCTTTAGTAGTTCATTTTTCTGCAAGCAATTCGCCAGGAAAGAAATTAATGTTTGGCATCAGTTTTGCTTATTTTAAGCCAAGTTTTTACAGTCATATCAAGACTTAAAGGGTAAGATCTGTTGTGAAGAGAGCTACTTCTGTTACAGAATTATTTATCATGTTAATTAGAACAGATTTATCATGACCTGTTAGACCGAAGGGAACTCACAATGTTTTGACTGATTTTTCAGAGAATATTATGTAGCTCCAGCTCCATTAGTAAAATGGTTCTGACCCCATATGTATCTGTAATGTGCTAAAATGTTGCGATAAAACTGGACTGCACTCTCTAAGTTTCAAACGGGAGTATATAACTCACAAGAAGTGATCTGAACCCAGAAAATATTTACAGGAAAGTGAAATGGTTTTTCCAACATGTTAGGCATTCCATCAGGTCATATTTCAGATAGCAGTAATATAAGTTGCCTAATGCCTATAGCCTGATCAATGAAATAATTTTATTAAAATGCGGGTATAATCTTTTTTTAAATGTGTAAGATAAGATAAGATAAGATATACTTTATTAATCTCGTAATGAGAAACTCTTGCGGAGCGAGCCCATACAATCATTCATGCATCATAATCACAGTCAAAATATCACAGTCAGACAGGGATTACATTCATACATATATGTCATACATTTCTTAAATTTGTGAGATGGTTATATAATTTGATACTAGATGGCACAAATGAATTTTTGAAACGAGTTGTTCTTATTTTAGGCAGAGCCAGTCTTCTGCCTGATCTCAGAGATATATATTTACAGTGTAAAGGGTGTTTGTCATCTTTCATCATTATTTTAACCTGCTGAAGTACATATTTGTTATATAAATCATTGAGAGATGTAACATTAGCACCCAATTTACTTGACACTTTTACAATTTTCTTCATTTTCTTCTTCTGCTGACAAGAAATATTACCATAGAAGGTGGTGATAGAAAAGCAAAGAATTGATTCAATAATTGACTTGTAGATGAGTGTTAAAATTTTTTGATCGATGTTGATATTTCTTAGCACCCGAAGGTGGTGAACTCTTATAAGGTTGTACTCTTATAAGGTTGTATTCTGAAGGCCAAGATGCATCCTACCAATTATATTCAGGAGTATGTAATGTGCTTATAAGAGTTTATATGGAACTGCTATATAGCTTCCAACTTAGAGCTATTGCACTAATGAAGGAAATCCAGTCTGAGCAGTCATCCATCTCTCTGAACCGCATCTCTCACTCCTTTGTCCCTGCCTTTGTCTGCAAGAGCCAACTTCATTGTCTTTGCACTTAATTGTTTTAGCATTCCTCGACTTTGTGAAGATTGATGTCACACCTTATGTGATTTACTTGGTGGAAGTAAAATAGTTCAGTTGTTGTGTGCTTTGTTGGAGATCAACTTTTATTTTACTGCACATGTGCTCTCAGAGCCCTTCATCCTGATCTTGAGTTCAATTTCTAATAATTTACAATGCCACTATTGTTGTAGAACAACAAGTTTCACTCATTGTGGTCTTAATTTCAATATCAAATTGCTGGACACCTTTCTGATATTCTCACAACATTCAATGTTGTGTACTTGGTTTATAATAGACCTCCTTTCAGAAGTATCAAACTGGCTGTTGAAAACATTCCCTCATTGCTGGTTTACAACATGTGATTACCTTGAATAGTGATTGATTTCTAGGTTGCGACTTCGCAGTTCAAATTATTTCCTGAAACAATTAATTTGTGCCTAAATAAATGAGCAGCGATAGGAAGTTATAAAATTTGCGATGACGTCCCCAGCTGCATGCATAGTTGTTATTCAATTTTGAGAAAAAGTTTCACGTTCTACCTGAAAACAGTTGTTTTGATGTTGTATCTTATTTAACTTAGTGCTGTACTGAACAGTAGACCTGATGCCATAAAGTCTTTAAGTAGAGACTACAGCCAGCTAATAATGATGTAGCTGTGGTATTGATAAGGAGCAAATGGTCAGTGTTGATCTAAGGGTGTGCATGATTACACAGCTCACCTGTCCAGACACAAAACTGTTTTTGCTCAAAGTTTAGAAGCATTGCCAACAGGGTCACAGGATGTTAAGCTGAGTCACTGACATGAAAGAAGGATTAGATCCAGTAACTGGAATGTATCCAGTATTTGCTAACATCATAATCGCTATAGAGAAGGTGGATAATCTGAAAGGTTATAGGTATAATCTGGGTAAAGCAAAAAAGTTGCGGCACGAAATGCACATGACATTGCATCTGTAGGACATGAACAAACCGAATACAACCAACAATGGATAACAATGTCATTTCACTCTACTATAGATATGAAATGGCAAAGACCGTCAAATTTGATATCAATCAATTAATCAATTTTGTAATAAAATTAAAAATGTATTGCATGTACAAAATATGATGCTGTTCACACGGAAAGTATACACAAAAAACCATCACAGACAGCCTTGAGTAAAAACATATAACCTGGTAAAATTGATGATGTGATGTGACATCAAATTTTATCTACGTCCATCAAGAACCCCATGGAGACTACTTTCTTACCCGACTGCCACCTGTCTTTTATCTGCACATATCACTCCATCTTTCAACTAAGTGCTCTCTTGGGGTACAGAATTGATGTAGGGCATGATGGAGCTCTTGATGTTTTGATAAATCACTTTTGTGTTCCATTTGTATACAGACTATTCGCCAAGAAAAAATGTTCAAAATTTGCTAATGTGTTGTTTATTTCATGCGGTGAAGCATTTTATTCCAATCCATGAATTAATGGCTTAATGGGAAATATCGGCCACATCAAATGACCTGAATGCAGATATTATTCATTTTGCAAGAGCAGAAATACAGTGACCAGTGTGACAAACTGACTATGTGAAGTGAAATGGTCTTTCTAAAATGTTATGCATCCCATTCTGTCACATTTCAGTTAAAATAATAACAAGTTACCTTCAAGTGAACAAAATATCTGAATGAAATCAAGGTATGGTTTTAAAAAATATTGGAAGTGGTATTATAGCCATGGACCTCACACCCAGTATATCCATGTGTATGTAATGGGCTCATTTATACGAGTTCGTATGGAACTGCTATCTAGCTTCCAACTTAGAGCTATTGTACTAATGAAGGAAATCAAGTCTGAGTAGTCATCCATCTCTCTGAAATGCATCTCTCACTCTTTTGTCCCTGCTTTTGTCTGTATGAGCCAACTTCATTGTATATGCACTTAATTGTTTTAGCATTCCTCGACTTTGTGAAGATTGATGTCACACCTTATGTGATTTACTGGCTAGAGGCAGTGTTGTAGGGATTGTTTGTGTTTTGTGCTTTTACATGTAATTATAGCTTTTCATCCTCAATTTGCTTCAAGTTATCTAAATAGTCTGTCTGTAAAGTATTAATCTACCAAACTATCTTGTAAGAGAAAATAAAACAATGTCATCAATACCACCGACACATATATCACTATGGAATCACACATTACATTTCCTATTTTCTGTGTTGACCTAAATGAAATATCTCTTTGTAGATCTTATACACGATCTTCAGTGATCCCTGAAATACAGGAGTTTGACACTGCTATCAAGGCATAGCAGCAGATGCATAATGTTAGTGTCGAGGCATTATCCCACAGGAATGAACATTGTCACCTTTAATGGTGGTAACAAAGCTGAACATTCACATTCTATTGGCATCTGTGTCCTCAAGTGCCATTGGATTCGCAGTCAAGCGCTTTAACCATTGTAGCAGTTTGTACAGGCCTTGTTCGGCAATATTCGTGTATTGGCCTCTTAAAAAATAATCTCTTTCGATTTTGCAGTCTGCTTTAGACTCCGGACTAGATTTTATATGTTAGTCTCGAGGGCATCCTCTAGACTAATTTGTTGGATATCACTCCTTGAGGAAAGTTTTCAGTGTTGTTTATGAAATACCCTGAAGTATTGACTTTTCATGTTTGCTTCTTATTCAACATCAATAAGGACGAGTTATAATTGTCTTAAGATCAATGAGTGACATATCGATCGAAGAGTCATATTTAAATGAATAATATGATCTTCACAGAACAGGAGTTGGAAAGGAACAATATTTTTCTTGCCGTATTGAGATTGTTTTAGCTACAGGAAAGTATCACACAGCTATATATTTACTGCAAAAATGCAATATATGTAATTTTTTTATACAGTTCCACACTGTGAGAGTTTTCAAACATTTAAAAAAAGCAAACATGCCACATACATGTACTGGACCAGAAAGCCAACCCGAGGTTACTGTTTAGCTACTAGCAAACGTGCCCTCCAAACACCTCATTGTTTGATCTTTAAGTCAATCAATATCACCCAGTGAGCTTACAGTCAGTCCTTTGTTTTTACATTGAATTAAACAGTTCAAAAGCCATTGACTCTCTTATCATGTATATTTCATTCAGTTTTCTACTCTTGCAGCTGAGATAGATCACAATTCTGTTTGCGTAGGTGATCCACATCTACACATTTACTCCTGAAATTCATCGGAATAGCTGTACATTACAATTGCTCCACCGCATGAGCTCATCAAAAGGGAAAACTTGATGTCAACAGGGTGATGACAAGAAAACTTGATGTCAACAGGGTGATGACATGAAAACTTGATGTCAACAGGGTGATGAAGGGGAAAACTTGATGTCAACAGGGTGATGACATGAAAACTTGATGTCAACAGGGTGATGAAGGGAAAACTTGATGTCAACAGGGTGATGAAGGGAAAACTTGATGTCAACAGGGTGATGAAGGGAAAACTTGATGTCAACAGGGTGATGAAGGGAAAACTTGATGTCAACAGGGTGATGAAGGGAAAACTTGATGTCAACAGGGTGATGACATGCAATTTGCTAAATTGAATGGCAAAAGCTTCTACTGAAATGTTCTCACCTCTTTGTCATAGCCAATATTGCCATAAAAAATGATTGTAGACGCTTCTTTCAGGTGATGACCTTCAATATAAATGTTCAGGGAACTTCTGCATAGCTGGAATTCTACACCACTGATTATAAAATCTCTATATGATTCACAAAGAATATTGACCTAATGATTGTGTTGGAAATGCAGCACATTGTATAGACCACGGGCTGAGGGCCTTTAATGGACAAATTTTCTTATCAATCTTAATAGAATTTCTTGTTATAGTACATAATGGGCTATCCGAAAATGTTTTTCTTAAGTGTCAGCGTCGGGGCGTTTCTGCTGTAGCCCTCATTAATGCATTTTTTTTTACAGGTCAATTTTCTCAAGATTGTTGCGTCACATTTTTGTTTACTACAAACAAATTATAAACAGTGGAATCTTCAAACTTGGCACAATGCAAACCAACTTTCTTATACTGATTCAGAAGTTATTTTGATTTGGATTTATACATTTCTCTTGGTTTTATAAAACTTTGAAAATCGAAAAGCTTCAATTTTTTCAAAAAAAGATAAAAAAAGTTTGGAAAAGGCAACCATCTAAAACATACTTATTATTGATTTCTTTGCGAGAAGTAATAAAGAAAACTGCACAATTTTCTAAGCTATAATTTGGTATATAATACGGCGTTGTAGTCCAAACACTAAGCTCACAATACCCAAAATAGTTAAGGGCCGCATTTTTCCTGAAGTGTTTATCGCACTGCCACAACTTCCATGATCAGCAAGACAACAGGCACTGGAGAGTTAGAAAATTAATGCGGAAGTAAATT
This sequence comes from Platynereis dumerilii, assembly GCA_026936325.1. Taxonomy (NCBI): domain Eukaryota; kingdom Metazoa; phylum Annelida; class Polychaeta; order Phyllodocida; family Nereididae; genus Platynereis; species Platynereis dumerilii. The sequence goes on from JAPTHN010000001.1 coordinate 50,057,370, forward strand.
ATCAGATAGATCCACTGTGAAATTTATTTGATTTATCAGATTGTAGTATGAATGATCACATTTATTATTATATACACTTTTGACAGGAAAATATGTATTTTTAACTATACAGAAAGAAAAAAAATAGACTAGGTTTGGTTTTATAATGAAAACATTGTCTTGTCCTGATACTTATAATAAATAGATCTTAAACAATTGAATCGATATGAAGCAGATTCGTATAAAAAGTAATAAAATACTTGTAGATTATCATGCAGTAATAAAGTATCAAACTGGATAGTAGCAATAATATTGACATCCATCACTGGCGATAACCTTCGCAAGATTAGTGAATATTATATTTTAAACCAGTAACTAAAATATTCTCTTCATGTGCATATAATACAGGAATCAATATCTGAACACAGAAATATCTTAAAACCCCAGCCTTGACAATGTTTGCCTCAGAAGCTCGGAGGCCCCTCTCACAATATCTTATCATTGAATGCCATGAAGAGATTCACGAAGAAGCCTACCAAGATTTTGGTAGATAAATTCAATACTTGCACCAGAGTGAAAATTCAAAGTTGTTTTTGGCATAGCTTGACTCCCGGGGCTTTATTATAGCGACCTCGGAGAACAGAAGTCAGACTCTCATGTTCAATTATTCAACTATCATGCAAACACTATACTAGGCCTATACATAATCGTGTAATGTAAGCATGCCTATACTAGGTGAAACATGAGAATATGCAAAATATGTTGGATCAACATTATATAACTTTATACTGAAGATGGTGATGGGATTAATGTAGTGATGAAAAAGAAGAGCACGTCCTTTCTGACCTAACGTGAAACTTGTGCCAAGAAAACTAAAATCCTTCTGCATATTTCCAGGATGCAGAGGTATGCGAACTAGTCCACTGTATGTATCACTGTAGAGCATATCATGTTTTTCATCTTAGAAAACCTTAAATGACAACTAAGGCCCATTGATAAAATTTTTCCAAGCTTTGGGAATGAAGTTGCAGTAGACTGAGACAGCACTTTAAGGTGCAGCCTCCGAAGGTCCGGGCCTCCTCGTGGCGGTGGGTGGCAATACTAAGGTGAAGAACCCTAACCTTAATGGCCAAAATTAGGCAGGGCGCGTACAGGGGAATATCAATGTTTATGCCAAATACCACGTTTCAAGACCAGATCTTATGCTGACCGGTTAACCAAGGTGCACATCCATCAGCGAGTAACCAGGCTGAGATCGAACAGTTTGCAACTGGAATACCAAGATTTCAATGGAAACGGATGCCAAATGGCAGGGGCCCCCAAATTTCAGGGGCCCACCTCAAAAGTAGAGTAAAACATGCGTCTCGAAAAATGAAATGATACTCGCTTTGTACAGAGTTAGACTGCATGGTGCCATTTTGGGCTCCACGGCAGAATAATTTTGTTGGCCCTCATATCATTACATTTGCCAGTTGGCAATTCAAGTCTCTGCAGTTTGCCATTCATTTACGAAATTATGACTCTATTGCATAAGATGAACAATTTGATGGATACTTTTTTTTTTATATTCATTACAGCTACTGACAAATGATAAATTATTACAATAAGAGCAGAATTCCTCCAAAACTTTTCAGTTAAAAAGTAATCCTACTAACAGCTCTGGTGACCAAGATAAAAACGGCTGTAGCCTCAAAAGCCCTGCAGTGTATGAATGTGGAAGCAAGACATGCTCAGACAATGTACTTACGACTGAAAAACATATATCATTCCCTGAACCCAGACAACTTGCAGAACAGGACATGGACAAAACTGAGTCTGACACTAAAGATTGATTTCTGAGAAGGACAGCTTCAATTTGAATAGTTTCCAGCGAAAATAAATGTTGTAATCTGAAATTTTCTTTTCAGTGCATGGTTAGAGATGTTATTATTTAACAAATTATTTTAGGCTTATGTGGTGTGGAAATAGTTTTCAGTATCATAAAAGAACACCTTGATGGAAGTACAGTGCAGTTAGAACGAACACTGCTTCCTATTTATTCACTTGTCGTACAGAAGTACATGTACTTTTTGAACATACATACATGCACAATTTGATATAATTTTCCTTCAAGAACAATGATGTAAATAATCATTGTATAATCAAATGTCAAATGATAAGCAAAACAAGACCACAATTATGCAAAACTGTTTTTTTTAAGCCAAGCTTGAACACTTTAGGGTAACCCAAGGCATATTCTGATCTACTTGAAAATCGACTTGATTTTGCTCTTCCACTGAAGGGAAAATTTTGACAAAGTGCAGGATGCATGCAAAAATATTTCAATTTTAGGGGCATATAATGAACACTAATGTGTGTGTGTTTGAGTTTTGCATCTCATCAGCACCTGAGTGGGCTATTTAGAGACATAGCCTTCTGAATAATCTTTAAGAAGTTTCATGGTGTCAGGTACATTAGCAATCTTTCTCAATTTTAAAATAATGTTTCCTTGTGTGAGTAGGGTTTATCACCTGTACCAATAGATTTCTATTGCATTGTCAATCAACTGACTGTGGTTGTCGATCAACTGACTGGTTTGCCAATCATGTCAATAATTGTCTTGTTAAAATTTCAGGCCAAATTATTCTATAAAATGATAAATAATTGAAAATTGTATGCATTATTGCAAACGAATGAAATCAGAAATAAGATAAATCCCAAAGAAATCAGGGTTTTGGATTTTTTTTACATTCAGATTTTTTTTGTTAAATTTCACAAGGCTAGTAGGATGGTACAAAGAAAAAATACGGCAAAAGTACATGCTGTTTTGAGAGATGAGGGGTCGACAATTTGCATCCTACATCAATTGGTACATTAGCATCCACGTGCTTTTCATGCATAACTAGCAAGGGAGGAGGTGACACTGTTTTGGCTTCTGTGAACTTATTAAGAATAACATCAAAATAAATGATACATGAAATTAAAGAATGGAAAATTCCGCAGTTTTTGATGCTGGTTATTATTAGATTTGAAGAAAATGAATGTGTTCTAGCCGCTGTATAAGTTCATAAATGCTGCAAAATTTGGCGTAAAATGGCGCACTCCCATTTTCAAAATTTGATAAAAGCAAAAATAATAGGTGTATCAATGTAATTATTGCAGAAATTGTATCGTCCAACACTCTAGTTTACATGTGGAAAATTATAGATTCATATACATCTTATTGTATTGGTAATATGACAAAATGTGACACCACCTCTACTCCAGAAATGAACCACCTAAAAAATACAATAAAATGGCCTGTACCCTAAACGCCCCAACTGTGACACTTAAGAAAAACATTTTCTGGAGCCTCAATATGTACCCTAACAAGAAATAATACTAAGATTGATAAGAAAATTTGTCCATTAAATGGGTTCAGCCCGGGGACTATAGTTTGTCCTCTCAAAATAACTGGTTTTAATTATTTACAACCTCAAATGTATTTCAGAATGGATCTAACTAACAGTTTAAGTTTTAAGAGAAACAATTTCAAGGTACTTTGAAAGAGTTTTGGGGCAGCTTTGATCAACTTTACACAAAGTCCTCTAAAATAACTATCCCTACAGTTGTCAAGCTGTAAGTTTAAAAGTATTTTAATGAAGGAAAGGAGGCTTTGTTCCCCCTGCATGTGGTGATATAATTCACCCAAAGGTATAAAGTATATCCGACTATTCGATGTACCCTTGACAAAATCAAGATGAAACAATGCATTTTAACACTGATTCTTTTGTCAAATTATCTCAGCCTTAACCAAGGGGACAGTGAAGACAATATTTTTAGTTGCTCATAAAAACGTTCTCTATGTTGTAGTAGCCTACTTCAGTTTCTCCACGAAACTACACTCCAAGTATGCTGCGTTCATCTTGAGTAGAATATTTTTTGCCTAACTGCAACTATCTTGAGTAGTTATTGATATCTAGATTATTGCTAGGCAATTTAAACAGCCCATGTTAAACACTCTTTTGATGATTGGTGCCTAATAGTTATTAAGGAGCAAGCTAAACAGATGATAAGAACTTAATTAATACAAGATACAAGCTTTTGCTTACATTTTAGATTTTGAAACATTACTAGGCATATTCAGAATATTGGCTGATTATACTTTTCAAGTTAAAGAGAATATATCAGGGAAAATGTGTTTGGACAACAAACTTTCTGATTGAACTGTTTGATTGTATTTAGTGATGCTATCCATAAACCTATGTAAACCGATGCTAGAGCAGAGGCAATTATTGCCATATAATCCTGATATTCGTTAAGACCTAAATTTTGGACAGCGAAGGCCTGCAGGTCTGTTAATTCATAATACCAGGTCATCAGACAGACAATGTTTTCTTGCCCTTGCAACAGGATGTTTGGCTCCCTAAGTGACTTGAAAGAAACACTGTATAATGTGTAAAAGGAATAACTGATTAGCTGGGTTATCACATGACTGGGCTAATGCAGGAAATATATCATCTGATCCTGTTCAATACCTTTCATAGGTCACCAAACAAAAGGTAAAATAACTTGTCTGGTAGACAGTATCAGTAATGCTAATGACCTCACTCGAGTAACATGGCATACAATTCCAGACAATATGTAATTGTCCATGGTTCCATTTCTATTCAGATATAATTACTTTGATTCATGAACTTCAACTCTTATGTCACATTATTTATAACAAGGCTGTTATATTCATTTCAAGACAAAAAGTGCATTATCCTGTCACAATGATACTTATCCTTTAATCATGGTAGCTCAGAATTTTCTGTGAATTACCAAATAGAGATAAGAATTATATACATAATATTGTTTCATGATTAGCCGAGGCATGTAACTCTCATTTCACATCAAAATAATTCATCACGCAAAACAGTTGAATTTTTGAATTCTTTCAAAAGATCTTCGAGAAAGTTTCACTGTACGGTATACTAGGCCTATAGCGTATTCAACAGCTAAATCTGATAGACCAAGTGACCAGGTGAATTCTCTCTGAGTATACTAGACTGTTGACCAAGTGTTCTTTGCTGGTGACAAATCTTTCATTCATTGACTTCTATTGGCTCTAGACCGTTACGCTGCAAATTTGACTTAGATGCAGGAGGCTTAATCAAAACTAAGTAGTTCCAGGAGATTGCGTAAAGAATTCTGAGAGAACAGATTTTCAAGGTTTGCTGAAGAAACATGCAGATGGATAACTGAATAGACATTGTGCCATTGCAATAATAGGAGCCCCCATTGATATTCAGTTGTAATACTCGCTCAAAGCACTTCTAAGAATCTGAACCTGCGCGGCATGGTATTGTTACCTTTCTCACTAAAAGATAATGAAATACCCATTTGCGAGAACGGAAGCGTAATCACTGAATGGGAACTTATATGAGAAAAGATTCATTCATTATATTTTTCTAATAACCAGGAATTTATCTGCCTCACCTATTTATATGAGATTGCAATAAGAGACTGTCACCAAAACCACATCAGCAATAACAGAAGAAAAGCAAATAGCTTGGAAATTGTTTTCTGCTCTGTTACACTACACACGTGTCTTGCACATTGCATTCTATGATTGTATAACCACTGATGCTTCAACCAATTTATGTTTTGGCAATTCATCCAGTAGATCTTGGATTTCTGAACCTATCTCACATTTTAATTTGCTTTGTGAGTGATATTGATTTTCTTAAAGAAAGATCAAACAGTAATGAAATGGGGGGCAGGTTTGGTGATTGTTGAAATACAAACTATTACCGGCTTATTTGAAAATATGACATTCTGATACACTATGTAATTTTAGACAGTTTGTTGCATTATAGGCTACGCAGAATTGGCAATATATTAATATTCAGAAAGATATTTCAGATCTCCATTAATCTGTCTTGAGATTGTATATTTCCTTTAAAAATGTAAAAATGGTGTCATTAAATAAATCAGTCTTTACCTATATTTCTGTGTCCTGTAACTCCTGTTGTCTTCTATATCCAAAGGTAAAATTGTTCCTCCCACAAAATATATCTGTAAAATAAAAAGCAGTCACATTAAAAAAGTTATCAATCATAATTTGGTAACATACGATTTCTCAAATAAAGTTAATATCTAACAATAAAATGCTTAAATACTCAAATTGGCAATTTCGCTTCATCATACTTCCCACACTGTTAAAAAAGGAGTGATAAATGTCAAGAAGTTGAAACTGTAAATTAGAATTTGATATATATATATATCAATAAAATTACATAATTATATGATATCATGTGGCTGTCAATTCACACAGCATGCATCTGTGTTTTTCCAAAGGAACTATTTTCAGTTCGTCCACTTGTGTAGAACACGGCCTTGAGTTCAGAATCTGCTAAATTAATAAATAATATTACTCAACATTAATACTAAAAAAATGTAACAACAATGTGAAGCTAAACACTGCAACAGGAGCTTCATTATGGAAGATTATGAACTACAGTTAACTTCACATTAGGCGTATATCGCTGCAAAATTACTCTTAACGACGATCTCATATGCAAAGTTATCTGTTGTCAAAAGGTTTTTGGGTGTTTGGAGAAGATTCAGCGAAATATTTTGCATCTTGTCATTATTCTATGTATACCAAAATAGAATTCAATTTGAAGTTCATATTTAACTAGGCTTCTTGCTGAGCTGAAAATATCCACATAATTACTGCAAAATATTTTTATGCCATTATAAAACCTAGTAGGATAAATCTTTTAGACAAATGTTCTGCATCTATCATCCAAATGAGTTTTAACTACCTTGGGAGTATCCCTGGGATCCCCAATTTCTCCTGCGGTATTCCAGAAACAAGTATTGATGCTGTGTTGCAGAGTTTCATGAACCCAATACAACAATGAACATTGAACAAACTGGAAATTATTCTTACACACTGCTGTTCTTTACATAAACCAACCAATGCTTTTAAAAGTAGAGAGTAACTGATATCACAGTGTTGATAAGAAATTCATGTTCCGTATTGACTCATAGGTGTGTCTCATAGGTGCTATTATAGCCCTTTCACACTGACGTAATAGCACGCAAGAAACAGTAGACTTGTGCAGTTTCAAATCCGCAACTCAGCACGCAAATGAACTGGAATTGAGCTGCTGTTGACTGTTTGGTGATTACTGGTGTACTGACCACGTTCTGAATGGCGTACAGGCTCGTTCAGGCTCGTACAATTGCGTACAGACCTCGTACTATTTCGTCCAGATCTCGTAGCATTGTGTGCATTTCGTGTTCATAATGCAGAGTATCGTGTGATTATGTATAAATGATCCGCCAGAATCCGCAACAAAAAATTAAACATGTTTAATTTTTTCAAAAATGTTGACGTACTGCTGCTGATGATTGCTGATTGACAATGTATGATTTCGTAAGCCTACTTGCAGGTTGGCGGATTTTAAAATGGCTTATACGAGGCTGTACGAACCTAGGTGTGAAAGGGCTATAAGCACAAATCTAAATAGGCAGACAAATATGGGTGTGTTGTTTTCCTCTTCTGCTGATTTAGAAGCAGCTGGACACATGATTGGCTCTGAAAGCAACTTGAAAAATAATCCCTGTCACAAGTAATTTCTAAAGTCATGGTAAGATCAAGCATTGAAATGCACAGAACGTTTTCAAAATATTAAAGAGGTTAATCTCACAGTTACAATTTCAGTGTAATTTCATTTACATGAAGTAATAATCTAATGTTGCAAACAACCAATAATGAAATATGTCTAACTCTTTAAATTTCTTAAAATTTGCAGCGAGAAAGCGTAGATCTCTAGCGATATGCTTGTTTATGGTGTTGCTACCTATTTGATGCTTAGAACCATTTACGGAATTACAGTGCAACCAAAATAAAGTTAGAATTACCTGTCAGAAGTCCTCCGTTTTCCTATTTTGCTCTAATTTCTCCTCTCCACCCCAAATCTCCTTACAACTACTTTTGACTCCTCACCACAACCTTAGCCCACATTAAGAACTCTTATTAAAAAGCTGTGAATGATATTGCAATTAGCAAAGGGACACAGTGTTAAAGAAATCAAACACAATGATGAAGTTTGAATTGGTATTGGCTGAATGTGAATTAAATGTAATTTTAAAAGGTAGTCTCAGGTAGGAAAAAGTAGGAAGGATTTGTAGGGAGCCAAAAGGTGTGAAAGGGTAAAGTAGTGGCTGATTCTTCCTTCCTGCTGGGGCAATCACACTTTATTTTGGGTTGTACTGTACATGTGTGATAGTGTGTCTTGAGAATTGCGAGGGATGAATGAAGGAACGAAACTTTTGCCACAGAGGCACAGTTCATACAGAATGTTTAGCTTTGAAACTGCCTTGAAGGAAGCTGGCATTCAGATTCCATTGGACAATGTCTTAGTGCCTCATAATACACCTGTGTGCAGCTACATTGTATTATTGTAAGAGCAGTGTCAAAAGCTTTGGTGCTGTGGTGTTGTAAGGATCACTGAACATTACATGTGGCAAGAGATTTTGGCTGATGTCAGCAAGATGTAGATCCATATGTTTGCCCTGCATCTTTTATCTTGAGCTGCTGTAAATAATGGTGGGTATGATTAAGTCCTCATTTTCTCTTCAAACACCTTGTTTACTTATGCCTGCAAAGCTCACATTCCGATAATGAGACCACTCACCCGTATCAGAGTGACATGGGTGGCAAGAGGCCACTGTTGGGTTATTTAATAACTGCTTTTTGCTAACATAAACATATTTTAGCCAACTTCAACATTGTTATATGTATGTTAAGCCCTATATCCTGTCTATAGTTATAATGGTGTGTGTAAGATCAGAATTTTTGCTTCGTGCATTTGAAATGTAATTTATTTTATTTTTTTGTCCCCATCAGGGGCCCCAATTTCGTAGTTTAGGCGACGGATATTTACCGGAAATCTGAACTAAATGTGCTATACAATTTTCCATTTGAGGCCTGCTGTTATCCGAACCTGGCAGATTATAATCTACAGGTTGTACTTGATGAAATAGTCACATGGAGACATTTTTCAGAGAGTTAGCAGGGCCATGCTGAATACTTCAAGATAAATATCGGATAAACACACTGTACTGGATATTAGTCATCAACTGTAACACAAAAAATATAGGAATATGACCTAATTAGGAGCAATAAATATTGGTTCAAATACATTATGAAAATTAAAATTAATGACATACAGTGCCGCCTGTAAGTAAGTGAAACGCATGATATTGTGCCATTCCATCAATGTTAAACATCCTTAATCAAAATGCTTCTGGAAGGACGGATTCTCATCCGATGAGAGGAAAACATTTTGGGTCATAAAGGCCGATATCTGAGGCAAGTGGGATAAAAATATCAGCCAATTTTCTTTGCTGTAGTTGGAGTTAGGTATGGGTCAAAGTCTTTGATAAGTAAGTGAAACGCAGGCCCAATGTTAAAAGATAGGGAAGGGTGGTTCACTTACTTATCAAAGACTTTGACCCATACCTAACTCCGACTACAGCGAAGAAAATGGGCTGCTATTTTTATCCCACTTGCCTCACACATCGGCCTTTATGACCCACTTTGTTTCCCTTTCATCCGATGAGAATTCATGCCTCCACAAGCAGTTTGGCTGAGGATGTTTAGCATTGATGCAATGGCACAATGTCATGCGTTTCACTTACTTACAGGCGGCACTGTATATAAGCAAAATCTTGATTCTGAACTTCACCAAAATGGTCAATGTGTGACATATAGTTTATTGAGTAGTGAGGCTATCCTAGAGCCATATTTGATCCACCATGGAAGGAAAAGTAGGCTTCCAATAACACAGATAACCAGAGTTAATAATAGACTTCCAATAACAGGAAGATAATTAAACATTGCAAGAAATGAAAGAATCTGCACTGAGGGTTGAAAATAAGGATCTTCGAGACAAGTTGACGGAAATTTCAAGAATGGCAGAAAAGACATCACCTACACTACTGGTTGGCGACTCCCTCTTGAAAGACTTTGATTAACGAAAGCTTGAAAATACAGTAGTCAAGTCACATAGTGGTATCAAGGTCGCTGAGCTGAAGACACACGTAGAACGTGCCAAGTCATGCCAAAGCATTGTCATATGTGCCGGCACTAATGACTGTGGTAACTCTGACTTTAGTGGTGATGATGTTACAGCTGAGTATAAGAAGATAATCGATATCGCGAAGACGAAGGTTACTGATCCGGGTGATGTGGTCATCTCCAGTGTGCCGCCAAGAACAGACTGTACGAAATTCCAGGAGAATGTTGAAACACTGAATGCTGGTCTTTGTGCGGTAGCGCGGGACACTGGTGCAACATTCATAAACAACGACAGCACATTTAAATTGGGTGATGGCTCACCCAATGACGGCTACCTTCAGGAAGATGGTCTACACCTGAGCAACAAGGGCTCCAACAGAATGGCTCGTAATCTCAGGCTTGTTGATGATCCCAAAGTGAACATCTGCAAAACTCGGCAGCCTAAGAAGCAGAGGACAGCTCCAGCAGGAGACGAGAAAATAACTCTGGAAGCAGATGCCAATGATGGATGGCAGGTACAGAAGAAGCAGAGGGGCAACCGTCGACACTCAGGCACACAACATGAGCAGGGAAGCTGCTGGTACTGCGGCGAGCATAACCATGTCGCGCACGCTTGCAGACACGGACGCAAGATCATCTGCAACTATTGTGGTATGTCGGGCCATAAAGCCAAATTTTGCACAGCATAGGACCTTGGCCATGATGGGAGTGCCGGCTGTATAGATGAATACGCACTCTCTGTGGACCTCCCCATTTATGAATCTCCAAATGTGAGCATTTCGCCATCTACTGAGGACATGACTGAATGCTTCTCTGATGACTGTACGTTGAGTGTGACTGGTGATGAAATGTATTGCACTGCAGTCTCAACTGGGATTGATGCGACTAGCGATACAGACCAAAGTGACTCTCTTGTGCAAACTCTCAGACAATGCAGAAACAAGCATGGCAAAAATCTTGTATTTGCACATGTGAATGTCAACAGTCTCGGTGAAAAGTGTGATTATTTCAGGGAAATTTTATCAAACAATTTAATTGACATATTGTGTATTACAGAATCAAAATTGTCCAGTGACTATGTGACTCAGGACCTTCATGTTGATGGATTCAAAATGCACAGAAAAGATAGAGAACGTAACTCTGGTGGAATTGTAACTTGGGTCAGATCTGATATTTCTCATTTTAGAGATGCAGACTTAGAATTTTCTGTTGAAGACAATGTACACATTGAATCTATGGTGATAAATTTGACTGTCAAGAAAGAACAATGGTATTTATTGGTTACCTATAAGAATCCCAAGGTGTCAAATCATATGTTTGTTGACACACTGACATGTTTCTATAATAACCTTTTGAGTACAACTTCTGCTAAAGAGATTGTTATGTTGGGTGATGTAAACATTAATCTGCTCCAAACACCTAACTGTTTAAGTGATATGTTTGATGTTTATGGACTTACTAATTTAATCCAAACGCCCACATGTTTCAAATCTCTTAATGGTACACTAATTGATCCTGTTGTTGTGTTAAACTCCAATCGATTTCATGCTCCTTTCAATGTGCAATGTGGTATGAGTGACTGGCACAATCTTGTTGGATGTGTAACAAAGATGAATGTCCCACGTGTGTCACCCAAAACCATTGTTTACAGATCTTATAAGAATTTTGATAAAAATGCATTTATTAATGATATGTCACAAGTACCTTTTCATCTTAATGAAGTTTTTGAAGATGTTGATGATAAGTATTGGTTTGTGAGTAAATTGTGTTGTGAAGTAATTGATAAACATGCACCAATGAAAAAACGTGTTTTAAAGAGTAATAATATCCCATATATGAATTCAGGGTTGAGGAGACAGATGTATAGGAGAAGTAATGCCAGAAACAAGTACCTGAAACAAAGGACAACCAGGAACTGGAATAATTATAAACTGGAGAGAAACAAGACAACAGCATTGAGACGGGAGTCAATCAAGAACTATTTCATGTCACGGTGCTCTACAATGTCACGCCCCAAGGACTTCTGGAAGTGTGTCAGTCCATTTTTGTCAAGTACATCATGTGATCAAGGCAACATCATCTTGAATGAAGACGGCCGTATCATCAACAATCCTGTTGAAGTATGCTCTATTCTCAATGACTTCTTCGCGAATGTAGCCAGCAGTATAGGTCCTGATGACAGCATACCTTTCCAGAACCCGGATTGGCTTGAGATGGCCCTCGCCAAGCATGAGCATCACCCCAGTGTGAAAGCCATACGGGAAGATAATGAAGACAGTGACAGCGGCGCATTTGATTTCTGTGAAATTACCGTGGAAACTGTGAGGAAGAAATTGGAACAAGTGAACCCCAATAAAGCTACTGGATACGATTCCTTTCCTCCGAAACTAGCCAAATGCACAAGTGGTGAGACTGCAGCTGCGCTTACAGAAATATTCAACTGTAGCCTCACTCAATCAGTCTTCCCGAAGAACCTCAAGTATGCTGAGATATCACCGTTGCACAAAAAGAGGAATGACATGTTGAAAGACAATTATCGACCGGTGAGCATTTTGTGTGTTTTTGATAAGATCTTTGAGGGCATCATTGCAGATCAGATGACAGACTTTTTTAGCCACAAGTTCAACAACATGCTGTGTGCTTACAGGAAGCGATATGGAAGCAACCACACTCTCACAGGCCTATTAGAGGGATGGAAACATGCGCTAGACAATAATCAGTGCGTTGGGACACTGCTGATGGATTTGTGAAAAGCCTTTGACTGTGTTCCCCATAGTCTACTCATCTCCAAGCTAAAGGCTTATGGCTTCAGCCATAGTGCATGTCATCTCATTGGAAGTTACCTGTCGGATAGAATGCAGAGGGTCAAGATCAACGATCAGCGAAGCAGGTGGGCACCGATCACCAAGGGAATTCCCCAGGGGTCAGGCCTAGGGCCCCTCATTTTCAACATTTTTATGAATGACATTTTCCATTTTATTGAGCAATGTCAGCTGGCCAACTACGCAGATGACAACACGCTCAGCATAAGTGGCAAAAACTTCGACCTGGTGACTGCAGCACTACAGCTGGATGCTGAAAATGCCATCCAATGGTTCACATCTAATTTTATGAAAGTGAACCCCAACAAATTCCAAGTTATGTATATGAAGTCCATCTATAGTTCCTGTGATGTGCCCCGGCTTATGGTCCTGGAAGAAAGTGAACTCAGAAGTGAAGATCATGTGCAGCTCCTTGGAATTACCATCGACTCCAAGTTGAGTTTCAGCCGGCATATTGATGAGATCTGTCATAAGGCATCCAGACAACTAAACATCTTACGCAGGTTCAAACATGCTCTTCAATTAAAAGACATGAGGAAGATCTTCAACGCTTTTATTCTTGCGAACTTTAATTACTGCCCAGTTGTTTGGCATTTCTGTGGCCTTGGCAGCATGAAGAAAATGGAAAAGATCCAGGAGAGGGCACTACGTCTCATGTATTCAGATGCCACATCATCATATGAAGAACTCCTGAAGAAAAGTGACAATTGTACGCTGCACATTAGAAGACTCCGCCTGATAGCCACTGAAGTCTACAAGAGTATACATCACCTCAACCCTGTTTTTATGAGTAATATGTTTACACAAAAAGTTTCTAGTCAAAATCTTAGAGATCCCCTAAAACTAGTCATGCCTGCTTTTAAAACTATAAGATATGGCAAAAACACATTTTCTTACCATGGTGCTCACGTTTGGAATTTTTTGCCTTATGATATTAAGAAATGTACTGATTTTAATGCTTTTAAGATAATGCTGAAATTATGGGAAAGACCACAATGTCAATGCTCAATGTGTTGCTTTTAATGATTATGATATTTTACCTTGTTATTTCTTTGGTTTTTTTTTACTGTTTTATTGTTTGTTATTTTATCGACTAATAGCTTTGAGCTAATGTTTCTTGTTTTTACTGTCGATGTAAAATAAATTTATCTATCTATCTATCTATCTATCTTAAGTAATAACTCCAATAATAGACAAGTGTTAGGCGATGAGTATAATTATGTTATGGAATGTCCTTTTTTCTCTCGTGACAGAAAAATGTTTCTAAAACAATACTATTATGAAAGGCCAAATATGTTTAAGATGGCTCAACTTTTCAATACTAATGAGGTCTGTCAACTTTTGACAATATTATTGCTGAAAAATTCAGATGATTCCATATATGACCTGTTCCACCAAAATGAGTTCTATGTCGGCAATTTATATTTCCCAGAAATGGGCAAAATGTGTCAAAAGGTCACATTTCAATGTTTTTTAGCTGTTGGTACCACCTTTTAGCAAAATAAATTTTCTTTGAATTATTAAGACCATTTTACAAGAAATTGATTTTAAATAATCTAAATCAATTGGGTGTTCATCCCGATATTTTTAGTTCTTTCATTGCAATGGCGGGAAATTCAAATGCCATTTTCTCAAAGTTTGATGTTTCGCATCATCAATGTTTGAGGTGCCATATATTTGGACTGAATGGAGTTATCAAAACATATGAACCATCATTTTAAAGCCCATTTCCAGTAGAATAAAGTCATTTTCACAACTAAATATGACAAGGGGAAGACTTTGAACCCATTTTGGTGGAGAAGGTCACATATGTACCATGTACACATACCAGTATGTTAAAGTGTCATAAATATATATATACATATACATTTAATGTTCATTCTATTTTAATATCAATGCCTGTAACAGTATTGCTGCTATGCTGTTATGCTGGAGGTGATATGAAGCTAATTTTCAGTGTTGATCTGCAGGTGTGTCTGATAACATTGTACAACACAGACAGCCAGTATTGCAACAGGATGTTTGCCTTTGTACATGACTTTAAAGAAATATCTCAATTCTGAGTAACGCTTTTAATTTTTTCCCAACAATATATCAAAGGAATAACTAATCAACCTTTATTTAATATGACCTGGTCATTGGTTTATTTCCGGTAAAAGACCTTTGCCTGAGGTATGAAATACAACTCTGATGCTATTCATTACTTGGAAAATGCTTAAAATAACCTGTCTGGTCTGGCTTAGAGCATCAATAATGTCAATGACCTTATTCTGGCAACATGGAATAAGACACCAGACAGAATGTAATTACCTGCGGTCGTTTTTCCTGCAATTTGATATATCATTGATTTTATTAACAGGTACTTCAAATATGCCATTATTGTTTACAAGCATTCATGAATCTCTTTAGTTCTACTGGAAAAGGGTGGGATATTTTGCTTCAGTAAACCATGCATGTCAATTTCCTTACATATTATGTAATTACTGCTTGTAAAATCTTGAAATTGGGGGATATTTTGGTGAACACACGATATTTTTCATAAGCTTTTAAATTAACACACACAATTCTAAGGTAAGAGGCCTCTTCTGTGTCTCATGTATTTTTCTTGGTTCTTTCTTTTGTCTCCTTTGCTCAAAGCTATTTGGGCTTCCTTTGTTTATTTGTAGTAACTTAACCACAGCTGTTTCTACCCCCTTAGGGAATCTGCAGGTCGAATTGAGACCCTGTGTTGTAGAATTACCTGAGGTGGCATTTAGAACTGAGGTGTCCTTAAATAAACTCCTGTGGAACCTTGAGTGTCTGTTAAGAGTACAGAGAAGCAGCCTTGAAAAATGGATATAATTTTATAATGGATCATAAATGTGTTTCACATTGGAAAACAAATCATAGCAATTCTGAATTAAAGGTTCTTGACAAAATTGCGTCAAATATGGCACAACACAGAATTTTGGATCAGCATAACTGAAAAAAAAAGAGTTCGGCTACATCCTCATAAAGGACATGGCTCTATAACAGTAATCTTGAAAACGTCTTTCTCAGGTATGTCGAATTAGAGCCAACTGTCACTACACAACAATTGTTCATTGAAGAACACATAGTAACAAGTTATCACACAATTTACGAGTGTCTTCTTCCTGTACACACATTTCCTTGAAGTAGTTGAGTCTGGTGGTACAAATTGCCAAATAGCTTCACTCAAGTATACTAGACTGTTGACCAAGTGTTTTTTTACTCAGGACAAGTGTTTCATTCATTGACTTCTATGGGCTTTACACCATTACGCTGTGAATGAAAGTTTTATGCAGGAGGCTTAATCAAAACTACCTGGATCCAGGAATCTGTGCAGAAAACTGAGAGAATAGACTTAGAAGTTGTTGCAATAACGCAAGTTTGCTCGAAATTGTGTTGGTATGTATTGCATCGTGTATTGCAGATATTTAATGTCTGTCATTTACATAAAATAATAATCACATGAAGAATAAGGTAAATAACAACTTGTAAAAATGCTTTGAGACAATTGTAAATGACTTGGGCACATACTTTGCATCTAGTTCCTGTGGAACTGGAGTAATAATTTAGTGACTTCTCTAATTTGCCCAGAGCAAAATCAGAAATGCACTCCATACTTAACTTTGGAAGGGTATTACAAAGCTGAACACGGATGTGCTCAAATTTGTTATGTACGCAGATGACACAACTTTGTTAACTATGCTCTCTACAAACAAGAATGAGATCAATAGTCACGAGTCAAAGTTAAATAATGAACTTGAAAAGATTAGTACTTGGTTAAAGCTTAATAAGTTATCTCTCAATGTTTCTAAAACAAAATATATGCTTTTTCGACCTAAAAACAAGTTTGTTAACGATATGAATTTATTCTTAGATGGTGACAGACTGGAACGAGTGATAACTTTTGATTTTCTAGGCATTACTGTGGATGAATGTCTGACTTGGAATGAGCATGTACATAAAATTCAAATGAAAGTGGCCAAAACATTAGGTGTAATGAACCGTGTCAAATCATACCTGCCATCTGAAACTTGCTGAATATATATAACTCCCTCATTTACTCGCTCCTATTATATGGTATTTTAACATGGGGAGTAAGACACAATATGAACTTGTCAAAATTCAGAAAAGGGCTGTAAGAATTATAAGTAAAAGTAAGTATAATGCTCATACTGACCCTTTATTTAAACGAATGAATATTCTGAAATTAAAAGATATTCTATACATTCAAGAGTTTAAATTTTATTATAAATTGAGAAGTAGAGATATCCCAAATTATTTCCTCAACATGAATTTTCCAAGGCAGTCGGACATTCATCCCTACCCTACCAGAGACCGACATAACTTAGTTATACCACGACTACTATACAATATATCAAATACTAGCTCAATCAAAAATAGAATACCAAAAATTGTGAATGATGCACCCTCTGAAATTCTAGATAAATTACAAACCCACAGTCTCTATGGTCAGAGTTTTTATTTGAAAAGGGTAAAAATCAGAGCCTACCCAACACAATGTTCTATTCAAAACTGTTATATTTGCGGTGTTAGGTAGCCCACGGCTATATGATGTGATGCTAGTAATGTATTATAGAATTTGTTCCCCCCATGTAGTAATCTACAAATCATATATGTATTCGCTAATACTCTATCTTAGGAGTAGAGTTTCCAATGAGAGCGAGAGTTCTCGAGAAGTCTCGAGATCAGCAATGACTCAGCATTTTCTCGTCTTGCCGAGCAAGTCTCGAGAATTGAAATGTTGATCATTGTTTAACATGGTGTTCATGTGTTTAATGTTTATAACAGTTACAAACCATTGGGATGTTGTTTTGTTTTGCTTGATATTATTGTTATTGTGTAATTGCTCCATTGTTCAATTTAAATATCTGTTGATGATAATCCCCATTGTATACCTGATAAATGCTGAAGTTGCACTTGTACAAATGTTTTAAAATTGTATAATATCTGAATGTTTAGCTGTGATTTATAGGAGACAAAACACACAGATTAACATTAAAACTATAAAGGATATCATAAAAGCCAAAAAATGTGATCCATTGCAAGATTAAATCTCTCTTGTTTTATCATTGTGCCAATGGCAGGACAGTGTCCTAGATTTCTCGAGAAATTCTCGATTCTCGTGCACTAGACCATGTCATTCTCGAGAGGTGTCGATCGAGACTCATTGGAAGCACTACTTAGGAGCATATCATACCAGATGTATTCAATTTGATTTTGTGTTTGTTAAACAGTCCTAAATCTGTCTACTCATTTAATCTATTTCATTTGTTGATTCTTTAGTTATATATAGTAGTGCAGCATAATTTGAAATATATGAATAACTTGTATAACAATGTATGGGGGGTCATACACGAAAGCGGCACAAGCCAAGGTGTATGCCTCCTAGACCAACTTAATAGTCTATGTATATTATAATTATGTTATTATTGTAAACAATCATATTGGTCGAATAAACTACATCTGTCTGTCTGTCTGTCTGTCTGAAAATGTCTGCACGATTAAGGCAAAACTGTTTATGCCATTATAAAACCTGGTAAATCTTTCAGACAAATGTTCTGCATCTATCATCCAAATGAGTTTCAACTACCTTGGGAGTAACCCTGGGATCCTCAATTTCTCCTGGGATCTTCCAGCAACCAGTATTGATGCTGTGTTGCTGAGTTTCATGAACCCAATACGGCTATGGCAATATGTTTCATCACAATGATTGCCTTATATTGCATTATTTGCTGGATGTTATGAAAGGTGCAGAAAATTGGTTGATGTTTACGCTTCTGTTTCACTGGTATTCTGCTAGAACAAATGGAGTGTGCTACACTGGTATATTCATTCCAGTCTACGGTGCTATTATGATAGGAGGGAAAGGAACTATAATACTGAAAAAACTCTTTGTGACTTGAAACCTGCAGGTAGTACTGTATAGATGCTAGACACAAAGCACCAATTATCCATCAACCATTTCAAATTGAACATTGAACACTCTGGAAATTCTACTTATACAATCCTGCTCTGAATACAAACCAATCAATGCTTAAGTAGAGAGTAACAGATATCACAGTGTTGATTAGAAATTAATGGTCCGTATTGACTTAAAGGTGTGTCTAATCACAAATCTCCATAGTCAGACAAGCACATAATGGTACTTTACTTTTCTGCTGATTTAGAAGCTGCTCGTAGAAAAATAATCTCTGTCAAGACTAATATTGTACCAAAGTCATGGAAAGACCAGGCATTAACATACGGGATTACGATAAAGAACATATTTAATCCATCTACACTAAGAAGAAGAATCAACATTTTTATAGTAAAGACATCCATAGAACTTTTTCACAAGATAAAAAGCATCAATCTCACAGTCACTATTTCACTCTCATTTATACACATAAAGTAAGCTAATGCTCCCAACAACCAATAATTAAGAATATCTCACTCTTCAAATTTCTTGACATATGCTAGCGGGAAAGCATCTAGATATCTCTTTTGTGCTTTTTTCATAGTCCTTGTTGTTACTGGTTATACAATGCTTAGGATGGTTTATAGAAATACAGGTGTGTCATGACTCATGAGAATTGCCAGGGATGAAAAAAGAAAAGACACCTTTGCCACTAAAGCACAGTACGTACAGAATGTTCAGCTTTGTAATTGCCATGAAGGAAGTCTACATTCCCATTAGACAATGTCACATCGTCTTATACCGCACCCCTGTGCCGTTATTATTGTGAGAACAATGTC
Source organism: Platynereis dumerilii (assembly GCA_026936325.1). Classification (NCBI taxonomy): domain Eukaryota; kingdom Metazoa; phylum Annelida; class Polychaeta; order Phyllodocida; family Nereididae; genus Platynereis; species Platynereis dumerilii. The sequence continues at coordinate 50,076,972 of JAPTHN010000001.1, forward strand.
AAAAGCTTTGGTGCTGTGGCATAGCAAGGATCACTGAACATTACATGTGGCATAAAACCATATGCTCTACATCTTTTACCTTTTGCATCTTTAAATTATGGTGGTTATACTGAAGTTCTGAATTTCTTTATTCAAATCATCAACTTGTTCATTCCTGTAATGTTTGCAGATGGGTGTCTGATAATATTATATGTGAACAGAAAACTTCTTTTACAAAATGATTTACTGTACAGACAATGGTCCTGAACACATTTTCGTACTTCTTTCCAATTTTAGTGTCAAAGGCTGTACGTTTAGAGGAATTTGTGCAAACGTTGTTCTCAGTGCCACTGCAAATTTACTTAGCTCTCATTGATCTAAAACAATTGTAGACTCAACAGTATTGATGTCTGATATGGGACAAACATTTACACATTCCATTAAAAACCATTGACAAAATTCCCTCCTTGAGTGATTTGGAGCCAATTTGTCTGTGAGACAATGTGCACCAACAACGTATTATGTTCAAGACAAAAAATCATAATCAAAGAGCTGACCGATGTGATACTTAAACCTCATCACGGACGTCATTATTCTTTTTCGCATTCTGTCACCAATTCTTTATTTTTTTGCAAACACTTGAAAATAACCACATTGAAATAACTTCATTCTTGAGTTTGCTTAACCTGAAATATGGTAGGGATAAAAAAGACGCACATTTTTAATCAAAACATTTGAAGCGGACCTGATGACACTTTTTGCTTATACAGTGTATACATTGTGCTGGCAGGGAAGGATGAGAGGGACATTCAGCTGTTGGAGGGCATCAATGATTTCACTAATTGTCCTGTATTTTAGATAGAAAGAAGAATAGTTGCTTTGTCATTGCGAGACTTATGATCTCAATAAATATGGTACGACTCTTTCAATGACTTTTGCCAACATGGAAAATATCGGAAATGATCCAACTGTTTGATGAATCGTCACCTAGAACATAACTAGTATTTTGATATTACCTAACCAGGAGCATTTTGGTCGTTTGCCTGTTGCCGTAAGGTAGTGTTTACTGTACTATTCTGAAAATTATCACTATGAATGTCCATGTAAGTATCACTACTATGCTGATATGATTGTGTTGATATGAAACTAATGGTCAGTGTTGATCTGCAGGTGTGTCTGATTACATAGCACAACAGAGCTGGAGATGAAGTTTTACATTTATCCATCCCCATAATTACTTAACATAGCCAGTATTGCAACAGGACGTTAGTCTCTATACAGTGTGCATGACTTGAAAGAAATGTCTCCATTCTGAATAACATCTGACTTTTTTCCCTAACAATATATCAAAGGAATAAATAATCAACCTGGACATAATATGACCAGGTCATTGGTCCATTTTGGGAAAAATAGTATTGCCTGAGGTAGGAAATTTGTCATCTGATGCGGTTCAACACTTGGCAAATGCTTAAAATAACCTGTCTGGTCTGGCTTAGGGCATCAATAATGTCAATGACCTTACTCTAGCAACATGGAATTTGATACCAGACAGAATGTAATTATCTGTGGTCCTATTTTTCTGAAATTTGATATATCAACAGTCACTGCAAATATTCCATTGCTTTTTGCAAGCATGCATGATTGTCTTCAATTCTGACGGAAAAGGGTGCAATATTTTGTGCGTACCTCCCATGTCAATTCCCTTCTATGATTAGCTAAACCAGTGTCGCCTGACCAAGAATAGAACGCACTCGTGGACTGGCAGGTACGGAGTCCACTTGATAGTAACTGCTCAAAAAGTACGGACTGGACCAGACTAATGATAATGTTACATTGTTACTATTGCAGTGATATTGCCATGACATCACAAAATATGTTGGCTTGGAAGGCAAAACTGTTACAACATGACTGCTTTGAGTGTTTTTACACAAAACATGCCACTCTGAAATCTTGTTAATCTGTAATTACTGCAGTACAATTACATGAAATTAGGGGTATTTTTGGTGGACATGTGATACTTTTCATTAGCTTTGTAAAATTTGACTGCAGCTTTTTGTATCTAGTTGAGATTTACACACAATAACATAATATCATACCGGAACTAATTTGTTCAGCTAAAATAAGTTTGGTATTTGCAAAAACATTCTGCATTGCAGGTGAAGAGGTTATTTGTAATGCCAAAAAGTTCATATAGCAGCTTCTTCTTTCCTCCAACAGATTGGAATGACATAAACAAGGCTAAGGTAAGAGACCTTTCCTTTGTTTCATGTATTTTTTGCTTGGCTCTCTCTTTTGTCCTCTTTGTTTAAAGCTATTCACGTCTCTTCTTTGTTTACTTGTAGCAACTTAACCACAGCTGTTTCTACCCCCTTAGGGAATCAGCAGGTCCAAACGGACATGGTTGTAGTACCACCTGAAGTGACCAATGCAGCATCAAGAGAGAAGACGTCCGGCACTGAGGTGTCCCCAAATATACACCTAGTATTGGATGCCTGTAAAGGGTTAGAGAAGCAACCTTGCAAAATGGACATAATTGAAGAATTGATCATTCACATTGGAAAGCAACTATTAGTAATCTTTTATTTAAATGTCCTATGGTGAATCAACCAAGGCATAATGCAGAATTTTAAATTTCAACATACCTGAAAAAAAAAGAAGATATCCTAGCTCTTAAACGTAAGTGTCTCTATGACAGGACATGTATCTTGAGAAACTCTATTTACTCTTCTTGGATCAAAATTATTACCGAACAATGCTCATTAAAGAACTCTTAAGTAAAGGGCTATCACATTTACCTCCAACTTACATCTTATTATACACAGTTTCCTTCCAGTAGCCGAGTCTTGTGGTCCAAATTGCCAAGTAACTGCACTCAAGTATACTAGACTGTTGACCAAGTGTTCTTTACTCAGGACAAATGTTTCATTCATTGACTTCTATTGGCTCCACACTTTTTTTTTCTGTTAATGAAACTTTTATGGAGGGGGCTTGATTAAAACAAAATAGATCCAGGAGATTGAGTAGAATTCTAAGAGAATATATTGCTAAGGTGCTGAAATAACACAAGTAAGAACTGAATTGTAATTCATTGTTTTGAGATTTTTATAAACCCAATATCATAGACACTCATATGAAATTATGAATAGATGCTGTAGATTTCATTAATATTCAAATTGCTTTACTACTTGGCCAACATAGCATTTTCTACTAAATTGAAAGATATTGTGTCACAAGGTACCCTTTTTTAACTCAGAAGAACATTTTGTGACAATAACCCTTTCTACAATACTTTGGACTGATATATGTATGACATACAGGGGTTGTACCAACAGAACAACAAGCAAGGGGTACAAACACATCAAACTAATTCCTGCACCTTCCACAACACCAAGGGAGAATAATGCAATATTGTGCGATCGTTGTGATGAAACTTACTGCCATTGCCGTATTGAGTTCATGAAACTCTGCAACACAGCATCAATACTTGTTGCTGGGATGTCCCTGGAGAAATTGAGGATCACAGGGTTACTCCCATGGTACTTGAAACTCATTTGGATGATAGATGCAGAAAATTTGTCTGGAAGATTTATCCTACCACGTTTTGCACTGGTTCAAAAATGTATCATTTTAATGTTGTTGATATTTGCCGCACTCACACTGGAATATCCGACAAAGCTCAGTCAAAGGAGCATAGCCTATGTGTAAATCTCAAGAAAATGGTATTGATAAAATCAAGAGAATAAGCGCATGCATGCCCTGTTCTATACTGGGTGTACTGATTAGAAGATGCTCCCTAATTTTTAAAGGGAAGAGAAACAAGGGTCCAAAGAACAAAGGAAACTGCTTCAGGGAAAGTGGAATGATCATTCCTTCCTTGTAGATGACTTTGTATATATATCCCAATCACAAAATAGGTGTCTTCACTGCTTACAGGTGATATCATTAGTACGCGGTTCTCAGGTTCTTGGCCACAAAGTACAAAAAGGTTCTTAGAGAATTGCCTAGGCTACGCCTGCCTCTTTGACTTATAAACCGTTCTTGTAGCTTTTTAGTTATGTATGAGCTACAATCAGAGAATCAAAATGAAGAAGTCGCATACATTCATGAATGTCTTCTAACAAGCAACAGACACACAGTGCAAAATTTAATGGTTTTGGTGTTCTGACAATGTTTCTCTGTGCAAACAACTCCCACCGACCACAAATTCAATTAGCGTTCATTGATTAATCACAATTGTGACTCAACAGTACTGATGTCCGATATGGAGCAAACATTGACAAGTCAATATGTTTACATATTTCATTAAAAACCTTTGACAAATTCTCTCCTTGAGTGATTCGGAGCCAATTTGTCTGTGGGACAATGTTCTGCCTGCTAAGTGTGCCCAAGGAAAAAACATCAAACGAATAAGCTGAAAAAGTCGATTATTTGAACAAATCATGGATGCCATTATCCTCTGTCACATCTTGACACCAATTTGCCAATTCTTTGCAAACACAGCATTTTTTTTTTCAGCCAGTTCAAGTACTTTAAGCGATAGAATCTGTAAATAGTTCCTGCTTGGCTCAGCCTAACTGGCATGGGTCCCTCACATCTGGTAAAAAGCGTCTTGTTTTGTAATCAAAGTACTTGAAGAAGACTATATAAAGAATGTGGGATTTTAAGATATTTAAATGGAAATTTGCACAATACTGCCCTTGAACTGCTTCATTGCACAATGTAATCTCTCAAAATAGGTAACTTGCACAAATATTGACTGTTGTCAAGGCCATGCAGTAGTCAAATCTGTTTCCTTTGAGGAAGTGTTAGTGAAAACTATGTTATGAGGCCGAAGGCAGAGGGAAATAATTTTACGTAGACATACAAGAAGGAAGTAGAAATGATTGTAACATGAGCAGTGATACTACTAAATACCCTCTTGGCTTAGAGAGGTCTCTGCGCAAACTTTCTCATTCAATCATACAGATGTGGGTTGTTGAAATGTAAGTGCATCAATGATTATACCGGTTACTGCAAAGAGTAGTACACTATAATATGATAGAGTACGATAAATCTGCTCATCGGCGCTCACCATACTGAACGGCAATCACACCAATCATATGTAGTGATAACCTCAGGACAAGGCTGGAGCGGGGTTTGAACCCACGTCCTCTTGCATACAAGGCTGGCATGATAACCGCTGTACCACAGAGCCACACTATAAGAAGAACATCATCTGATTTCTATATCTTTTCATATCTCAGCTTCTCTCCAAATATACTAATGATGTATTCCATGATACTCAGGTTTATTAGCTACAGTCCTGGACATAAGTTCTGTCGCATCCAAATGTTATGGACAAAACTGTTAATAACTTGGCTTGTGGTTGACTGATTTTGACAAGACATAGCTTAAATGAAAGCTAAGGCCTTCTACAACTTGCTTATATTGCTAAAATAAAGTTTCATGTCAGTCTGAATATTCTAGAAATTAATAATAAGAGTCTGTCACAAATGTGCTTGGACAAAAGTCCTGTCGCATCCATAAACTTAATGCTGAAAATTTGTTTCAATGAATAGTAAAATTGCAAAAAGGATGCAAAAATGTTCGAGAATTTAGTCATGGTGTAACTGGATGAAAAAATTTACTTTGCATGAATTCCTGATCTTTGAAGACAATATCCACGGGGTTTGGGTAAAATATCAAAATTCCAAGAGTAAAAATCATCAAGGATGGCAGATAATGCAGACAAATATCATCAAAAGTTTCTCAATATCCTTCAGGGTGATCTTCCCTATCTCCTGTCCATTTTGGTGGACATTTGATGAGGGTAAATCATTTCAGGTGATGAAGCAGAAGCAAAGGGAGCTTCATAATCGGTCAACAAATTAACATAGGGACCAAGTTTGCACTCATGTGATTAATGATCATTATTATGGGCCTGCATTTAATGATGCTTGTGATATGGAACATTTATATATGCACTTTGTTATGAATAAATCGGGTTTTTGTACATGGGTTGTATACCTCTTGTGACACAGCCGAGCTGCACAGCGAATCATTTTTCAATTTTTTATCAAAAATAACAATATAACTGCACAAAAGTTGCGCCAATAATGCAAATGTTCCGTTAAAGCTTACATGAATTCATGCAATTTATCCAGACTTGACTGAAATTGACCATGACAATGAAAAACAAAAATATAGTCTCGGAGCAAGAAATTGATCAAGATGGCAAGGGGACCATATAATTAACAGAAGCTTTAGACAAGAACAAATTTTTGTCCTAAATTATTGTAAACCACTGCTATGGCGAGACTTTGAAGCCAAACGGCATAGTTTGTACACATGCAGCCCTGACTTTAATTTTTCTTGTCCGCGCGGCATGTTCCAGTAGACCTGCTCTGCCATCAGGAATGCAATAATCTCAATTTCCATGATCCCATGTCCTCCAAAATAAGTTGGAAATCAGGGAAGACAATTCCAAAGAATATTTATGATTAAAAGAAAGCATTGGTCTGTATTATCTATCACTTTTGATGATTATTATTGATACCGAGTCGAAAATTCACAGAAGTCATCGTGAAACCCTATGGACATTGTTCGAAAAGATCATTGAGTTGACCAAAGTGAGTTTTTTTTATTCTCCTGTTTCATGACTAAATGCTTTGATAATTTTTTTATCATTTTAGCAGTTTCCCAATTAATTTAGACACTTTTTCAGCATAACTTCTTGCATGCGACAGGACTTTTGTCCAGGCACATCTTGGACACACTGTCAATATTAATTTCTACAATATTCAGATTGAGACAAAACTTTATTTTCACAATATAAGCATGTTGTAGAAGGACTTCGCTTTCATTTGAGCCATGTCTCATTAAAATCTATTCAGTACAAGTCAAATTATTGAGAATTGTATCTGTGACATGTGCTAGCGACAGAACTTTTGTCCAGGACTGTATTCCTTTGATACACTGTGACCAAAACCAGTGCATTGAAGGCAACTGAATACAACTTTCTTTCAAGTCAATTTCAAAGTAGACACCCTGTGACAATATTGGCTGTGCCTCTATACTATCAGACTAATGGGTCAAAAAGCAACATGTGCCTGGCTATTGAGCTGTGTAATCAGACACACCTTCAAATCAGCACTGACCACCAGCTTCTTATCTACTCTGTAATGGCAGTGTCTGTTTCTGATGCTCTGTAACTAGGCATTGATTACAATGTTTTATGGCTGGATTTAAAGTGGTGACTTTCTAGGACTGTTAAGGCTATCAGTTTAGTGAGGTGACAGAGTCCTAAGAAGTCATTGATCACATCTCATTATAGAAACAGTTTAGTGAAAGCAAGCTGACTAGTCTAGCTGCAATATGTTCCAGTTGTTCAACTTTTATCAGTGATGACAGTTTTAAACATCATTACCTTTCTTAGCTATTTCTAAATACACTAAACTAAACTCGAGAAATGGTATAAGATCATTCAGACTCAATGCTATCGATGCGAAATTATGGGAATGAGATTCAAGCTTGCATTAGATCTGACTGGATATCTTTCAAACAAATAATTTAATGTTTGCTATGTAACACCCAGTAGTGAATCTGCTACCCCCAAACTGCCACAAGGATCCAAGATGTCTCCAGGGATATTTACCACAGGCAGGGCTGACACCGTCTTGCAGCATTTCATGAATCCAACAGAACAATCACAACATATATTTCACCCCAAAGACTCTCCTATATTGCATTATTAGCTTGGTATGATGAAAAGACACAAAAATTACTTCTTTATAGTCTGATGTGCCATTGTATATGTTTATGGTGTTGTAAATTTATGCTGTAAAAGTATTGGTATGCATGTATATCTGTGATGCATACAAGTATCAAAAACGGAATGTTGCGATTTGTTGTTTTTCATAAGTTGTTTAAATTGACATACACAATTCTAATGTAAGAGGCCTTTCCTTTGTCTCATGTATTTTTCTTGGTTCTTTCTTTTGTCTCCTTTCCTCAAAGTTATTTACTCTATCTTTGTTTATTTGTAGTGACTTAACCACAGCTGTTTCTACCCCCTGAGGATATCTGCAGGTTGAATTGAGACCCTGTGTTGTAGAATTACCTGAGGTGGCATTTAGAACTAAGGTGTCCTTAAATAAACTCCTGTGGAACCTTGGGTGTCTGTAAAGAGGTCAGAGAAGCAGCATTGCAAAATGGACATAATTTTATAACGGATCATAAAAGTGTTTCAAATTGGAAAACAAATCATAGCAATTTTGCATTTAAGGTTCGGGACCATTTTGCATCAAACATGGCACAATGCAGAATTTTGGATCAGCATAACTGAAAAAAAAGTTACATCCTCATAAAGGACGTGGCTCTATAATAGTAATCTTTAAAACGTCTTTCTCAGGTATGTAGAATTCGAGCCAACTGTAATTACCTAACAATTGTTCATTGAAGTACACATAGTAACAGGTTATCACAATTTACTCCAACTTGTATCTTCTAACTGTACACAATGTTTCCTTCCAGTGGTTGAGTTTGATGGTCCAAATTGTCAAGTAGCTTCCCTCAAGTATACTAGACTGTTGACCAAGTGTTCTTTACTCAGGACAAATGTTTCATGCATTGACTTCTATGGGCTCTACACCATTACACTGTGAATGAAAGTTTTATGCAGGAGGCTTAATCAAAACTACTTAGATCCAGGAATTTGTGCAGAAAACTGAGAGAATAGACATCGAAGGCGTTGAAATAACACAAGTGTGATCGGAATTGTGTTGTTAGGTATGGTTTTGTGTATTTTATCTATTCAATATCAATCATATACATAAAATAATAATCAAATGAAGCATGAAAGTAAATAACAACTTTTAGAAATCACCAAGAACACGCGTTTTTGTCAGTTAGATCCCTCCCTTCGGTCAGGGTCTAACTCACAAAAATGCATGTTAGAACCCGACAAAGGGGTGTCTAACTAATACGTAAAAATGCCTTGAGACAATTGTAAATGACAACGGTTTCATGAACCCAATACAGCTGTGGCAATATGTTTCATCACAATGATTGCCTTATATTGCATTATTTACTGGATGCTATGAAAGGTGCAGAAAATTGGTTGATGTTTACGCTTCTGTTTCACTGGTATTCTGCTAGAACAAATGGAGTGTGCTACGCTGGTATATTCATTCCAGTCAATGGTGCTACTCTGATTGGAGGGAAAGAAACTATAATACTGACAAAACTCTTTGTTGACTTGAAACCTGCAGGCAGTACTGGACACCAAGTGTATAAATGCCGGACACAAAGCACCAGTTATCCATCAACCATTGCAAATTGAACATTGAACACTCTGGAAATTCTGCTTGTACAATCCTGCTCTGAACATAAACAAATAAATAATTAAGTAGAGACTAACTGATATCAGTGTTGATAAGAAGTTAATGGTCCATATTGACTTAAAGGTGTGTCTGATCACAAATCTCCATAGTCAGACAAGTACATAATGTTAATTTCGTCTTCTACTGAGTTAGAAGCTGCCTGGACAGCATGCTTGGCTCTGAAAGCTACTTGAAAAATAATCTCTGTCACGACTTATATACCAACGTCTTGGAAAGACCAGGCATTGACATAAGGGATTACGATAAAGAACATATTTAATCTATCTACAGACAAATCAAAATTTTTATAGTAAAGACATCCATAGAACTTTTTCACAAGATAAAAAGCATCAATCTCAGAGTCACTATTTCACTCTCATTTATTCACATAAAGTAAGCTAATGCTCCAAACAACCAATAATTAAGAGTAAATTTCTTGACATATGTCAACGGGAAAGCATCTAGATATCTCTTTTGTGCCTTCTTCTGGGTCCTTGTTGTTGCTGGTTATACCATGCTTAGGATAGTTTATAGAAATACAGGTCATGATTCATGAGAATTGCCAGGGATGAAAAAAGAAAAGACACCTTCCCCACAAAAGCACAGTGCGTAAAGAATGTTCAACTTTGCAATGGCCTTGAAGGAAGCCTTCATTCAGATCCCATTAGACAATGTCACATCACCTTGTAACACACTCCTGTGCTGCTATTATTGTGAGAGTAGTGTCAAAAGCTTGGGTGCTGTGGCATAGCAAGGATCACTGAACATTACACATGTCAAGGGGTTTTGGCTTATATCAGACTCAGACTCAGACAACATTTATTAGACTCAATAATTAGTTACAGAGCCAGGAGACCGTTTTTAGAAAACCGCTAGCAAGTGGCCACCTTTCTATAGAAACATATAATTCATTACATATATAAGTCCATCAAATTACAGGGGAGAGAAAGGAAAAAAAAACAATAAGAAGAAAAAAAAAAAAGAACCAAAAATTACCATTGGCTATAGAAACATGCTGACTGGCAAAGTCGTAGTGTGACCAGAGGAGGAGGTGCATGTGATGCAGCATGAAACAAAAGTATCATTTTAAAATACTACAAATAACAATGAGTGAATGTTAATTATATAATCATGTGATAACTTATAACTTATATATATGAGCAGAAATAAACAAATTAGTAATAATAATCAACAAAAAAAACTGAAAAAAAAAATAATAATAATAATAATAATAATAATAAAAATAAAAAAAAGTTAATTTCGATGACATATATAACAGTTAGTGATGCTACAATCTGTACTATAATTTTTAATTAAAAAATTTTTCGCATATATTTTAAACCCTATAAAACTATGAGTGAAAATTTTATCCCCAATTGTTCTGTTCATAGCATTGAAAATTCTTGGCAATTTATATGAAAAACTTTGAGTTGCAAATTCATGTCTTACTCGCGGAACAGGTAAGAATTGCTGATCTGTCAACCTGGTTGCATACCTTGGATGAGCATGCTCATTGCATCCTACCAAGGACAACAGCGACTCCGGAAGTACTCCATTGAAAAATTTGAAAAGTAATTTGTAGTCATGCAGTGCGCATATGTCATCAAATTTGAGAATTTTTAATTTCTTGAAAGTTGCACTAGTGTGAGAATTGTATCTACTTCTAGTTAACACTCTTATAGCCTTCTTTTGTAGAACATTTATCTGCTTTGAGTGTCTTCCCCAAAGAAACACCCCATAGTTAAGATGGGATAAAATAAGGGAGTTATAAATATGTAAAAGTACCTCTGGAGGGAGAATGTTTTTTAATCTATTTAATACACCAATTGTTTTTGATATTTTCATACTGACGCTACTAGAATGGGCTTTCCAGTTAAGGTTCTCATCTATTATTATGCCCAAAAAGTTTAATTTTTTTACAAATTCAATCTCATGGTTATTAATGTGAATTTTAGGCATATCAACTTTTCTTTGTTTAGTGTGAAATATCATTGCCTTGGTTTTTTCACAATTTAATGATAATTTATTTAATTTCAACCATATACTTTGAGAGTTCATTACTTAGTATCTCATCAACATTCATACTTTCATCACTAAGCTTGATAGTTTTTAATGTTGTAAACAAAGTGGAGTCATCTGCATATGTTATTGGATAGAAAATATTTGAAGCTTTTTCTATATCATTCACGTAAATAAGAAATAAAAGGGGACCTAAAATGGATCCTTGTGGAACTCCTGTTGTGATGGACAGTGAATCTGACTTGATTCCATTAAATTCTACGTACTGTGTTCTATTTGAAAGTAGTTAGCTAGTAAGTTAATTGCCCTGTCTTTAATGCCATATATATATTTGTAATTTTTCTAGCAGTATACTGTGGTCAAGCGTATCAAAAGCCTTCGAAAGATCCAAGTATATGTTAATAGGAATTTCATTGTTGTCCATTTCTGATGTCAATTTATTAACTAATTCAATGGCAGCCAATTCTGTGGAATGATTTTGTCTGAATCCATATTGACTTTTGTAAAACAGTCTATTATCTGTAAAATATTGATAAATTTGATTGTACATTACTTTTTCGAAGACCTTTGATATGCTAGGTAAGATTGAAACAGGGCGATAATTTTCTAAAAGAGTTTCATCATTTTTCTTAAATATAGGGGTAACTTTGGCTATCTTTAATTTGTCTGGGAACATGCCAGTCTGGAAACATTGATTAATAATTTTGGCAATTGGTTGACATAATTCATTTTTCAAAAACTTTAACAATTTGTTTGATATTTGATCTATAACTTGAGACGTCTTTGGTTTTATATTATCTATGACTTTTATAATGTCACTTTCAGAAACCTCATTAAACTTAAAAACATTTTCAGACTCATTCGACATATCATCTTGGAAAGTTTTATCATTAGATGGTAAAATTGTACTAGCAAGATTCGGGCCAAGCTCAACATAGTATTTGTTAAATGCATTGACTATCATATTGAAATCACTGACATTATGACCATTGATTTTGAAAGACATTGGACAGCTATTTTTGTTAGTATTTTTATTTAATATTGTATTAATCAGACTCCAGGTCTTTTTGATATTAGACTTTGAGCTGCTGAAGCAATTTTCATAATAAAACTTTTTAGCATTTCTGATGCATTGTTTTAATATCTTGTTATATGAATTTAAATTAAATTTCTTAGAAGCATAATCCATTGAAGTGACCAATGTTTTCTTTAGTTCACGATATAATTTATCACGAAAAGCTATGGATTTTAGAATTCCAGCTGTCATCCATTTCTGTTTCTTATGCTTATACTTGTTGAACCACTACTGCCCCATGTGGGGAATTTTGCGCTCCCCTCCTTAGACAACCTGGGAACAGGAAGGCATTAAACCATATATATGCTCTACATCTTCTACATGTTGCATCTTTAAATGATGGTGGTTATAATGAAGTTCTCAGTTTCTTTATTGACAAATGTATCTGTTTGATATGTAAATTGTCAATAAAACCATATATATATATTTATTCAAATCATCAACTTGTCAATTTCTGTAATGTTTGCAGATAAATTTCCAATAGTATTATATACATGTATGAACAGAAAACTTTTTTTTAGAAAATCATTTACTGTACAGGCAATGGTTCTGAATACATTTTCGTACTTCTTCCAAATTTTAGTGCCAAACGCAGTAGGTTAAGAGAATATTGTGCAAGTGTTGTTCTCAGTGCCTTGAGAAAACCCGGCCACTACAAATTCAATTAGCTCTCATTGATCTAACACAATTGTGACTCAACAGTATTGATGTCAGATATGGGACAAACATTTACACAGTCCATTAAAAACCATTGACAAAATTCTTTCCTTGAGTGATTTGGAGCCAATTTGTCTGTGAGACAATGTGCACCAACAACCTATGTAGTGTGTGCAAGACAAAAAATCATAATCAAAGAGCTGACAGATGTGATTCTTTAAACTCATCACGGACGTAATTATTCCTTGTCACATTCCATCACCAATTCTTTATTTTTCTGCAAACACTTGAAAATAACCACATTGAAATAACTTCATTCTTGACTTTGCTTGACCTGAAATATGGCGAGGATAAAAAAAGATGAACAATTTTAATCATAACACTTGAAGTGGAACTCATGACACTGTTTGCTTATAGGTCAACTCACCATTGCTTCGCAACTCACCATTGTTTGGCAACTTTTTGACTTTACAGTACTATAATTTTGCATTGAAGCATGCCAATGCATGTTTAATTGATCAGGAATGTGAAGTGAATAGTTTTCAACATCTTTCATTGCTTCACCATTGTTATTCTGTTATGGTGATGTTACAAGGGATGGTCACGTGACCAAAAATAGGATTTTTAAGGGGAGGTATGTGTGAGAAATCACCCAAATTTCAGTAAGGTACACAAATTCAGTTTGTTTCATATATTCGACCTACATGAACTTGGGCACCCAGTGCACACTTCGATTATGTCAAAATATGTCTCTTTTATCACTTATAACAATGTCAAATACAACATCATCAACACACTTTAGAAGTGAAAGAGCAGCGATGTGTCATTTCAAAGGTGTACACACAACAAAGCAGTTGCCATGGCAGCACAGTATTTACTTAGGTGAAACATAACAATGATTACTGAATCTTTGCAAAATATCATGACTGTAGCTTCATAAGTTTTGGAGAAATAGCCACTGATAGGCCTCTTTGTTTTCATTGATAAATTGCCTATAATGACGTTACGTCACAATTTTGCCATTTTCCGCTATGTGCAAAAAACCGCTTTTATCCTGCACTGGATGTGAAAAATCTTGACCACTGTTCAACCTAGGAACTCATGGGATACATCAACGGAATCCTTAAAAAAATGTCTTCATATTTACAAAACAAATTTTTAATTTTTTTGTTGTATAACAAAATTATTTGATATTGCAGCCATAAAAACAAGCATTTTTTCCCCCAAAAATGACTTTTGTCTACTTTACCCCAATTCCTGACACTATTAAAAGGAATATCAAAAATCCGCTCTGTAAATATGTTCATTTGGCTTTTCTTCTTTCATAAATTTTTTCCAAAACATTTTACCATGCCTGTAACTTCAGAAATTTCACATCCCGTGATCAGTAAAAATCAGCCTTTTTTCGCCTTTTAAACTGGTTACCATGGCAACCATTCATCACGAAAATGCAAAATTACCTGAAATTATCTAATTTAGTTAAACCTTTCTATTGATGCCAAATATGAACTATTTTTCTAAAAATTGCAAAAAAGTGCCCTTGTCACCCATACCTCCCCTTAAAGTTTTTGTCATTTTTGCTTGACTTTGAAAAATAAAAAGCATGTTTTTGGCGCATCATTTTAAAACAACTGGAAAAAAATTAACCAGGATCATTCGCAAGGGTTCAAATGACTTGACTGGCTATTTGATTTAGCCAGACAGTGATTAATTGTGGGCTGAATTCACTTTTTATAAGAAAAGTTGCCAAACATGGTGACCCCAAAAAAGGGCAAGATTTTGCAACAAATCATCTCCTGTAGGATAACCATTGCACATATTTTTTTTCAAATTGCATGCAAAAGTTGATGATTCGGTAGAGTCAGTTTATGCCAAGACATCTGATCTGGTACATTTACCCAGTTTCTTAATATTGTCAAATAACTGCACCAAACTTGCGAAGCAATGGTGAGTTTACCTATATATTGTGCTGCCAGGGAAGGATGAGAGGAACATTCAGCTGTTGGAGGACATCAATAATTTTACTAATTGTCCTGTATTTTGGACAGAAAGGAGAATCGTCGCTTTTGTCATTATGAGACTTATGATCTCAAAGCAGAATCATGGTATGACTCATTCACTGACTTTTGCCAACATGGCAAATATCGGAAATGATCCAACTATTTGATGAATCATCACCTATAATATAACTAGTGTTTGATATTACCTAACGAGGTGCATTTTGGTCGTTTTCCTGTTGCCATAAGGTAGTGTTAACTGTTCTATTCTGAAAATTGTCACTATGAATGTCCATGTGAGTATCGCTACTATGCTGATATGATGGTGTCGATATGAAGCTAATGGTCAGTGTTGATCTGCAGGTGTGTCTGATTACAGAGCACAACAGATCTGGAGGTAAAGTGTCACATTTTTCCTTCCCCATAATTACTTAACATAGCCAGTATTGCAACAGGATGTTAGTCTCTATACAGCGTACATGACTTGAAAGAAATAATCAACCTGGACATAATATGACCAGGTCATTGGTCCATTTTAGAAAAAATAGTATTGCCTGAGGTAGGAAATATGTCATCTGATGCCGTTCAACACTTGGCAAATGCTTAAAATAACCTGTCTGGTCTGGCCTAGGGCATCAATAATGTCAATGACCTTATTCTAGCAACATGGAATATGATACCAGACAGAATGTAATTATCTGTGGTCCTATTTTTCTGAAATTTGATATATCAACAGTCACTGCAAATATTCCATTGCTTTTCGCAAGCATGCATGATTGTCTTCAATTTAGACGGAAAAGGGTGCAATATTTTGTGCGTACCTCCCATGTCAATTCCCTTCTATGATTAGCTAAACCAGTTTCACCTGACCAAGAACAGAACGCACTAGTGGACTGGCAGGTACGGAGTCTACTTGATAGTAACTGCTACAAAAGTACGGACTGGACCAGACTAATGATAACGTTACATTGTTACTATTGCAGTGATATTGCCATGACATCACAAAATATGTTGGCTTGGAAGGCAAAACTGCTACAACATGACTGCTTTGAGTGTTTTACACAAAACATGCCACTCTGAAATCATGTTAATCTCTAATTACTGCAGTACAATTACATGAAATTAGGGGTATTTTTGGTGGACATGTGATACTTTTCATTAGCTTTGTAAAATTTGACTGCAGCTTTTTGTATCTAGTTGAGATTTAAACACAATAACACGATATCATACCAGAACTAATTTGTTCAGCTGAAATAAGTTTGGTATTTGCAAAAACATTCTGTATTGCAGGTGAGAAAGTTATTTGTAACGCCAAAAAGCTTATATAATAGCTTCTTCTTTCCTCAGACAGATTGGAATGACATAAAAAAGGCTAAGGTAAGAGACCTTTCCTTTGTATCATGTATTTTTCTCTTGGTTCTCTTTTTTGTCCTCTTTGTTTAAAGCTATTTACTTTTCTTCTTTTTCATTTGTAGCAAATAAACCACAGCTGTTTCTACCCCACTAGGGAATCTGCAGGTCCAAACAGAAATGGTTGTAGTATCACCTGAAGTGACCAACGCAGCATCAACACAGAAAACATTTGGTACTGAGGTGTCCCTAAATAAACGCCCTAGATACTTGGATGCCTGTAAAGGGTCAGAGAAGCAGCCTTGCAAAATGGACATAATTGAAGAATTGACCGTACACAATAGAAAGCAACTAATAGCAATCTTTATTTAAATGTCCTATGGTGAATCAACCAAGGCATAATGTATAATTTTAGATTTCAACAAATCTGAAAAAAAAAAGATATCCTAGCTCTTAAGCTTAAAGTTCTCTATAACATGTCATATATCTTGAGAAACTCTATTTACTCTTTCTTGGATCAAACTTATTACACAAGAATGCCCATTCAAAAACTCACAGTAAATGGCTATCACATTTACCTCCAACTTATATCTTATTGTACGCAGTTTCCTTCCGGTAGCCGAGTCTTGTGGTCCAAATTGCCAAGTAACTTCACTCAAGTATACTAGACTGTTGACCAAGTGTTCTTTACTCAGAACAAATGTTTCATTCGTTGACTTCTACTGGCTCCACACTGTTATGCTGTGAATGAAACTTTTATGTAGGGGGGCTTAATCAAAACTAAGTAGATCCAGGAGATTAAACAGAATTCTGAGATAATATACTTAAGTGCTGAAATAACACAAATGAGAGCTGAATGTTTAAAATTTATTGATACTATGAAGAACAAAAATATATATAGCATGATTATTCAGCAATACTGATATTCAGCAATACTGATAATAATGCAATATTGGGCAATCATTGTGATGAAACTTACTGCCGTTGCCATATTGGGTTCATGAAACTCTGCAACACAGCATCAATACTCGTTGCTGGGATATCCCTGGAGAAATTGAGGATCACAGGGTTACTCCCAAGGTAGTTGAAACTCATTTGGATGATAGATGCAGAACATTTGTCTGAAAGATTTATCTTACCACATTTTATATTGGCACAAAAATGTATCGCTTTAATGTTGTTGATATTTGCCACACTCACACTGGAATATCCGACAAAGCTCGGTCCAAGGCGTATTACCAATGTGTAAATCTCAAGAAAGTGGTATTGATTAAGTTAAGAGAATAAACACATACATGCCCTGTTCTGGACAGACTGTACTGAATAAGAAATGCTAACCTACTTTTAAAGGAAAGAGTAACAAATGTCCAAAGAACACAGGAAGCTGCTTCATTAAAAGTGGAATGATCATTCTTCCTGGTAGGTGACTTTGTGCATGTCCCAATTACAATAACGGTGTTGTCTCTGCTAAGTACCTTTTATTTCTTTATTGTTAGCCATTACCTTAACTAAGAATGCATGAAATTTCCTGCAGTAAAACGATATACAAAGTTAATTGTGATTGTGAAGGGAACAATTTGTTTCATTTGCAAATCGGATTATTTCAGTCTCTTGTCGAATCCATACGGAAACGCCTTGCACAAACATTAATTCAATTTTGATTGAAATGGTTTATTTGCTCTTACTGTCTGTCAGTATTACTGTTTATACAAAAGAGATTATTTTAATTGAGCAGGATAACCACCCTATGTGGCCAAGGCATCGTTTTGTATTGGCCACCCTGGAAAATTACTAAGCCAAAAATTATAGTTTATCTTTGAAAATCATCTGGATGTTTTATCATGTTTTCATCCAAAATAGCCAAACCAAGTTCACTATTTCAACTACTGACAAACATACACTCACAAGTCCCAACACTTCACTGTTTGATCTATAAGTCAATCAATATCACCAAGTGAGCTCAAAATCTACTTCTGTCTTACATTGAGTTTGACAGTCCAAAGACCACTGGCTCTCTACTCATATTTTATTCAGTTTCAACATCCTTGGATCCATCGCCTTGGATGTGGGAGATAGACATAAGTTCTTTGCTCCTTCCCAGGCATTTGCTTTAACTTATAGGCTTGGTAGAGCATTTCTGACTTTGTATGGGGTCAGTTTTTTTTTTATACTTACACAAGTTCATGAAAAAAATTTGCATTTCTCCAGTTTCACCTGTCGTCGAACATATACTGAGTGGCTTTACAAATATATTATGATGTTTCATTGGTGATTGTTTAAAGGCAAATTGATGCAGGGTAGCATCATTACTTTCACTAATTTAATCTGATTTTTATTGGAGCTTAATTGAGTTTTTTTTGCAATTAATATCTAACATGCCTCTGAGTTTTATTTGGGTTTAAGTTTGATTTTGATAAATGTTGAGTTGGAGTACCACCTTTATTCTGGCCCTGAATTTCGAAGTTTTCTTTTAAAAGCAAATATAGCAACTCTATCTTATTCCATGAGCAAACCATTATCACAACATACCTATCATTCCTAATCACTGTTCAGGTTTACGAGGAAACAAAAATGCAAAAGGTTCACAAAGAATTGCCTAAGCTACGCCTGCCTCTTTGACTCATAAAACATACTTGTAGGTTTTTAGTAATGTGTGAGCTACACTCAGAGAATCAAAATGATGAAGTCACATATATTCATGAATGTCTTCTAAAAAACAAACAAAACACACACAGTGGAAAATTTAATGGTTTTGGTGTTCTGACAATGTTTCTCTGTGCAAAGACCTACCACCCACCACAAATTCAATTAGCGCTCATTGATCAAACACAATTGTGACTCAACAGTATTGATGTCAGATATGGGGCAAACATTGACAAGTCAATATGTTTACATATTTCATTAAAAACCATTGACAAAATTCTCTCCTTGAGTGATTCGGAGCCAATTTGTCTGTCGGACAATGATCTGCCTGCTATATGTGCCCAAGGAAAAAACATCAAACGAAAAAGCTGAAAAAGGTGATTATTTGAACAAATCATGGATGCCGTTATTCTCTGTCACATCTTGACACCAATTTGCCAATTCTTTGCAAACACAGTGTTTTTGTTTTCCAGTCAATTCAAGTATTTTAAAAGATAGAATCTGTCAATAGTTCCTGCTTTGCTTAGCCTACCTAGCATGACTGTTTCTTATCTGGCAAAAGGCATATTGTTATGTAATCAAAGTACTTGAAGAGGACAATATATAAAGAATGTGGACATCATCTTATGATATTCATATGGAAATTTGCACAATACTACCCTTGTGCTGCTACATTGTAAAATTTAATCCCTCATAATAGGTAAGTTTTACAAATATATACTGACGTCGAGGACATGCAGTAGTTTCAAAAATCTGTTTCCTTTTATATTAGGATGTGTAAGTGAAAACTATGTCATGAGGCCGAAGACTGAGGGAAATAGTTTTACTTAGACACACAAGAAGGAAGTAGTAACGATTGTAACATGAGCCGTGATACTACAAAATACCCTCTTGGCTTAGAAAGGTCTTCCCAAAGAACATTTAAACAAAAAGATATATCACAATTCCACATGTTGGGCTACTTGTTGTATCATGTGCTTTAATCAATCATTATCACAAACAAACTGTCTGTATATCTGCAAATTTTAAGGATGCTACATCCTTATAAGTCACTGCACAATCTTCAGTTCTTTTAGATGAAAGTTCATCTTTCTCATTCAATCATACAGACATGGGTAGTTGAAATGTTAGTGCATCAATGATGATACCGGTTACTGCAAAGGGTGGTACACTATAATATAATATAGTATGATTTTATATAGCGCCCTATCCAGATAAATCTGCTCACCAGTGCTAACCATATTGAATGGCAGTCATATCAATCATTACAGTGATAACCTCTGGACATGGCCGTAGCAGGGTTTGAACCCATGTCCTCTTGCGTAAAAACAGGCATGCTAACCGCTGTACCATGGAGCGACACTATAAGCAGAACATCATCTGATCTCTATATCTTATCACATTTCAGCTTCTGCCCAAATGAACTAATGATCTGTTCCATGGCACTCAGGTTTATTAACTATTCCTTTGATACACTGTGACA
Organism: Platynereis dumerilii; assembly: GCA_026936325.1. Classification (NCBI taxonomy): domain Eukaryota; kingdom Metazoa; phylum Annelida; class Polychaeta; order Phyllodocida; family Nereididae; genus Platynereis; species Platynereis dumerilii. The sequence continues at coordinate 50,097,534 of JAPTHN010000001.1, forward strand.
AAACCAGTGCATTGAAGGGAACTGAATACAACTTTCTTTCAAGTCAATTTCAAAGCAGACACCTTGTGACAATATTGTGCCTCTATACTATCAGGCTAATGGGTCAAAAAGCAATGTGCCTGGCTGTTGAGCTATGTAATCAGACACACCTTCAAATCAGCACTGACCACCAGCTTCTTATCTGTGCTGTAATGGCAGTGTCTGTTTCTGATGCCCTGTAACTAAGCATTGATTACAGTGTTTTATGGCTTGATTCGAAGTAGTAACTTTCAAGGACTATTTAGCTGGGTTATCAGTTTAGTGAGGTGACAGAGTCCCAAAAAAACCATTGATCATATCTTATTATAGACAGCACCACACAACGCATAAAAAGATCAGCCATGTTTCAAGTGAGAAACAGTTTAGTGAAAGCCAGCTGATTAGTAAAGCTGCAATTTAGTATGTTCCTCTTTCAATTTTTATAAATGAATCTGATACCCTAAAACTGCCTCAGGTATTTATGATTCCTCCAGAGATATTTACCACAGGCAGTGCTGGTTCTGTCTTCCAGCATTTCATGAATCCAAAGCAACACTCACAATATAATTCACCCCCAAGACTCTCCTATATTGCATTATTAGCTTGGTATGATGAAAAGACAACAAAAAAATTCTTAATAGACCTCAGTATTGCTGAATATATGTTTATGGTGCTGTATATTTATGCTGCTGCAGAAATGGCAAACCAGTAAACACTAGTAAGACTGTGATGCACGCAAGTATCAGAAACGGAATGTCATGATTCGTTGTCTTTTGTATGTACTACAAGTTAACAAAAATGCCCCAAAAAAACACTTGACAGTGGTGTATCAACATATTCAGATAAGTAAGCCCTAATTTGACAGATTTATACAAAGAGCTCTTCACATACATGATTATATCTTAAAGCTTTGATGATCTTTCATCAATTTTTCAACAAAAAGAAACTCCAATAAAAAAAATGGAGACAGTCAAAGTCACAACTGACGCCAATCAGCCAACAGTTTTCAAGCACAATGTTCTTTAGAATGCCCTTGGTGTAGAAGCAGAAAAAATCTTGATTCATTCTTTGCCTTACTTGCCATGGCAATGTAGTCAAAAATACCATAAGAACAGCTGCTTGACGTACTATTGAGATTAAGAAGGCATGCATTTTTAATCAATGCATTTCAGTGGATATAATAAATACTCTAGGAATGTGCTCAGAGGGAATGTGCTCAGAGAAATTATGCTCAGACATGAACACATCAAGAGAGGAACTTTATAGGCAAGCTGATAATATTTGTTTTATTGAGTATTATAATGCACGACTTACTTACAGATAATTGTTGGTTTCGATTCTAAACTAGTGTTTGTTTAAAAAAGAATAGAACAAATGCCATGTACAGCGCTTGCAGGACAGTAGGCCGCTTAGAAAATTTGTTAGGTTGCACTTTATTTTATTATTGTGGTGTTTATATTAATATTTCTGTTTTCGTTCATACGTTCATATTGCAATTTGAACACAAGCTAATTAGCAAAAGGTCTGAATCTCTATCATCAAAATAAAAAATTTCAACGGAAATCATGAACATTATAAAATATATGAAATGTCTCGTAAAGTACTTATAGAGATATTAGTAATATACATTCATTGGAGCCTAAATAAGATCCTTGAGAAAATTGCTTTAAGTCAGTGAGTCATGACAATAAAATGAGAAAAGCGCATTTTTTTTTCTGTCAAGATTAAAAATTAATAAATACTCATTACATTCCTTTTTCTTTTTTTGGAGGGCAATAAAATTGGTTAACTGTTCAAGCACATGCAATTTGAACCTACCTTTAAACCTTATTGAAGCCCGACTCAAATAATTTCTTCTGACTGCTTGATCCTGAAAAAATTAATCAGTGATTCTAGTATTTGATGTCTCCGTAGTGTTGAAAGGAATTTGAAATAAAATTCTCCAGACATTTCTTTTGTTTTCATAACCATTGTACATAAAGATAAAATTTCTGACAGTGTGGTCCATAACTTATTTTACATCAATACTGTCTTCTCCAAGCTCCAGGAATAATTATTGTACCGTGTTGGAGTGACATCAATTGCAAATATTCTGGTAGCATCTTGCATTATAGTCTGCGGCAGATCACATTATATGAGCCACAAAAAAATGTCTCATTTTGGGAATGCTTCTCGCATCTTCAGAAAAGAAAATAAACCATGTTATGAGATAAGAATTCAGCAAACAGACAGGTGCATGGGGAACAATAAAGCGGGTGAAAATTGGTGCATCAGTCTATAAAATGCCTTTACGGCCACCAGACAATTGTCAGCCATGTCAAAATGTTGTCTATAACATGGATGGATCATGATTTAATAGCAAATCATGTCCCTATGCAGAATATAGATAGCTACACAAAGAAAACTGGTTCAATTTTAGATCAAAGAACTGGATGTCAATAAAGTAACTCAAGTTTACGGAAAACTGAAAGTTGTTTAAGCTTCCAAAATTTACGCAATAGTCGTTCTAAATAGGAGGTGTTGCAGATTTCCTGTGGCAAAAAGAACTACATTGCGGAAATAAATAAGTTCATTGACATTGAGGAATTAGGAAGGCAAATGCATGAATGTTCAGTAGATTAATTTGGCTACACCAATGTTTGATTTACCTTCATAAATCTGCATTTAATCTCAGAAAAGGACAAGTTGCATTACCGAGGTAAGACAATTGTTGTCACCTATGTTACGTGTAACTCTCGACTTACCAGTTTCTAAGTTGAACTCTTTAATAAATCCTTACCTATGTATGTCATGTGCTTTGTATTGTTGCTGTGTATCTTGGAGAAACAACAATGCTGCTGAGGAGATATATTTTTCCATTTTCAAAGAAATGTTCTTTGACAAACACAAAACTATATTTTGAGAATGATGTGAATTTGTGAAACCATTTTAGCCTTCCCATTTCCGACAGCATCGAGTTTTGGATTCATTTATGAATCTAAAGTCAGATACATAGTGAGGGAAAATATCATATCAAAGAATTCAGCCATTTCAAATTATTGTGCCATTTCCTCTCAACTTGCTCTTGCCCATACCTTTTGTTGTCTGACCACTGATATTTTCAAATAAGTGAACCAATTAGTTGTGATCCATTGCATTGACTGTATATCAATTGCTGTCATGATATATGTTACAGCTACCACAGTTATAAAAAGATATGGTCGTCTTTACAAGACAAAGGCATAGCGTCAACCATTCTGCCATTCCATTATACATCGCTGAAAATGTTAAATTAAAAATACATGTACTCTATCCATGTTGTTGATGCATGTAGGCCAATGCAACACAAAACTATGCTCTTATATATTAAAATCCACTATGTTCTGAATAAAAAATGAGGATGAAATACGAGCAATGCTTGGTGAAATACGTGTAGCGTGGGAGAAAAACTGAAGTTGAATACAGGAAAGTCATATGTGAACAACAAGGGGATTGAATAAGAAATTCAATTATGTTTTGTTTCAGAATATTCTATGTCAGAAGATCACTGCTTAATGTTTTATGATATATGCCTCTAAGTATTATAATACCGAGTCATTTGGCAGGAGAGGTATGCTTCATGCTTTTAAATATTCATAGCAGAGAACAAAAGTGTTCAATACACATGTATCTGCTTGGAAAGCAATCTGGGCTGTGTTCCTAATCAGGAAATATTTATCCTTATTATCAATGTAACAACATCCTTCCTGAAAAAAGTTAGGATATATTCATTATAAGTTTTTGATCAGCATTGTTGTTTAAAGTTACAGAAATCACTCACTTAATGAAGGTGTAATGCTTGGGAACCTGTACTACTTAGAACTTCTATCTTTCTTAACGTTTTAGCAATCATTTTACCTTGCAGAATTTTACCATGGACAGAAATTGTGATAATCTGTAATTACTGCAGTACAATTACATGAAATTAGGAGTATTTTGTATCTATTTGAGATTTCAACTCAATAACATGACATCATACCAAAACAGAATCTGCCCAGCTAAAATAAGTTTAGTATTTGGAAAGACATTTTGCATTGCAGGTGAAAAAGTTTGTATAATGCCAAGAATTATATATTAGTTCCATCTTTCCTCCAACAGATGCTAATGATATACACAATACTTAGGTAAGAAACATTTCCTTTGTCTCATGTCTTTTTCGCTTGGCTCTCTCTTTTGTCCTCTTTGTTTAAAGTTATTTACTTTCCTCTTTATATTTGCAGTAACTAAACCACAGCTGTTTCTACCCCTTAGGGCATCTGCAAGTCAGAACAAGATGCTTAGTTGTAGAATTACCTGAAGTGACCGATCCAGCATCAACAGAGAAGACTTTAGGCACTGAGGTGTCCCTAAATAAACCCCCCTGGAATCGTAGGTGTCCGTAAAGGGTCAGAGAAGCAGCCTTGCAAAATTGACAAAATTGAAGAATGGATCATAGATGTTTATATTGTACTGTACATATTGTTTCCTTCCAGTAGTTGAGTCTGGTGATTCAAATTGCCAAGTGAATTCACTCCAAGTATAGTAGACTGTTGATCGAGTGTTCTTGGTTCTGGACCAATGTTTCGTTCGTTGAATTCCATTGGCGTTACATGGTTATGCTATAGATTGAAGTTTGATGCAGGGCGCTTGATCAAAACATTGTAGATCCAACAGTTTCTGTTGAATTCTTGGAGAATAGACTTCCTAAGCATTGCAATAACACAGGAGATGAATTGAACGGAATTGTATTTAATATTACTGTATTGTAGTTTATTGTTTTTTATATACTCATTATCATAGACCATCACATGAATAGATATTTTACAATTTTATTAATATTTATTTGTTTTACTACTTGGCCTATGTAACATTTTCTTCTAAATTGAAAGATCTCATGTCACAAGATTCCCTTTAAAAGAAAGCTACATGCTATAGAAATTTCCTTATTCATGAACTTAGTTTTGCAAACCTGAGATTCTCTGAAGAACAAAAAATGTGAAGCATGATATTGTGTGACACTAACCATTTCTACTGGATAGTGGACTGATATATGTCTGACATACAGGAGTTGTACCAACAGAATAACAAGCAAGGGGTAGAAACACATCAAACTAATTCCTGCACCTTCCACAACACCAAATGAGAATAATGCAATATTGTGCAATTGTTGTGATGAAACTTACTGCCATTGCCGTATTGGGTTCATGAAACTCTGCAACACAGCATCAATACTTGTTGCTGGGGTGTCCCTGGAGAAATTGAGGATCACAGGGTTACTCCCAAGGTAGTTGAAACTCATTTGGATGATAGATGCAGAACATTTGTCTGAAAGATTTATCTTACCACATTTTATATTGGCACAAAAATGTATCGCTTTAATGTTGTTGATATTTGCCGCACTCACACTGGAATATCCAACAAAGCTCGGTCAAAGGAGCATTACCAATGTGTAAATCTCAAGAAAATGGTATTGATAAAGTCAAGAGAATAAACACATACATGCCCTGTTCTATACTGACTGTACTGAATAAGAAATGTTAACCTCATTTTTAAAGGGAAGAATAACATGGGTCCAAAGAACACCGGACACTGGTTTAGGAAAAGTGGAATGATCACTCCTTCCTGGTAGGTGACTTTGTGCATGTCCCAATTACAATATAGGTGTTTTCAGTGCCTCAGTACCGTTTATTTCTCTATTGTTAGCCATTACCATTACTAAGAAAGCATGAAATGCCCTGCAGTAAAACAATGTACAAACATAATTCTGATTGTGAATAGAACAATTTGTTTCATTTGCAAATCAGATTGTTTTAGTCTCTTGTCAAGTCCATACTGAAACACCTTGCACAAAATTATTCAGTATACAAATACTATACATGTATCTGCTTGAAAAGCAATATTGGCTGTGTTCCTTATCAGGAAATATTTATCCTTATTATCAATGTAACAACATCCTTCCTGAAAAAAGTTAGGATATATTCATTATAAATTTTTGATCAGTATTGTTTTTTAAAGTTACAGAAATCACTCACTTAAATAAGAAGTTGTAATGCTTGGGAATCTGTACTACTTAGAACTTCTATCTTTCTTAACGTTTTAGCAATCATTTTACCTTGCAGAATTTAACCATGGAGAGAAATTTTGATAATCTGTAATTACTGCAGTACAATTTCATGAAATTAGGGGTATTTTGTATCTATTTGAGATTTGTATCTATTTGAGATCTCAACTCAATAACATGACATCATACCAAAACAGAATCTGCCCAGCCAAAATAAGTTTAGTATTTGGAAAGACATTAGTTCCATCTTTCCTCCAACAGATGCTAATAATATACACAATACTTAGGTAAGAAACATTTCCTTTGTCTCCTGTCTTTTTCGCTTGGCTCTCTCTTTTGTCCTCTTTGTTTAAAGCTATTCACTTTCCTCTTTATATTTGCAGTAACTAAACCACAGCTGTTTCTACCCCTTAGGGCATCTGCAAGTCAGAACAAGATGCTTAGTTGTAGAATTACCTGAAGTGACCGATCCAGCATCAACAGAGAAGACCTCAGGCACTGAGGTGTCCCTAAATAAACACCCCTGGAACCGTAGGTGTCTGTAAAGGGTCAGAGAAGCAGCCTTGCAAAATTGACAAAATTGAAGAATGAATCATAGATGTGTATATTTTACTGTACATATTGTTTCCTTCCAGTAGCTGAGTCTGGTGATTCAAATTGCCAAGTGAATTCACTCCAAGTATACTAGACTGTTGATCGAGTGTTCTTTATTCTGGACAAACGTTTCGTTCATTGACTTCTATTGGCGTTACATAGTTATGCTATAGATTCAAGTTGGATGCAGGGGGCTTGATCAAAACATTGTAGATCCAACAGTTTGTGTTGAATTCTGGGAGAATAGACTTCCTAAGCATTGAAATAACACAGGAGATTAATTGAATGGAATTGTATTCAATATTACAGTATTGTATTTTATTGTTTTTTATATACTCATTATCATAGACCATCACATGAATAGACATTTTTACAATTTTATTAATATTTATTTGTTTTACTAATTGGCCTATGTAGCATTCTCTTCTAAATTGAAAGATCCCATGTCACAAGATTCCCTTTAAAAAAAAGGAAAAAAAGCTTATTGCTATGGAAATTTCCTTATTCATGAACTCAGTTTCGCAAATCTGAGATCCTCTGTAGAATAAAAATATGTAGCATGATATTTTGTGACACTAACCATTTCAACTGGATAGTGGACTGATATATGTCTGACATACAGGGGTTGTACCAACAGAATAACAAGCAAGGGGTAGAAACACATCAAACTAATTCCCGCACCTTCCACAACACCAAGTGAGAATAATGCAATATTGGGCAATCATTGTGATGAAACTCACTGCCATTGCCGTATTGGGTTCATGAAACTCTGCAACACAGCATCAATACTTGTTGCTGGGATGTCCCTGGAGAAATTGAGGATCACAGGGTTACTCCCTTGGTACTTGAAACTCATTTGGATGATAGATGCAGAACATTTGCCTGAAAGATTTATCCTACTATGTTTTATGTTGGCACAAAAATGTATTGCTTTAATGTTGTTGATATTTGCCAAACTCACACTGGAATATCCGACAAAGCTTGGTCAAGGGAGCATTACCAATGTGTAAATCTCAAGAAAATGGTATTGATGAAGTCAAGAGAATAAACACATACATGCCCTGTTCTATACTGACTGTACTGAATAAGAAATGCTAACCTCATTTTTAAAGGGAAGAATAACATGGGTCCAAAGAACACAGGAAACTGCTTCAGGAAAAGTGGAATGACTTTGTATATGTCCCAATTACAATATAGGTGTTTCCAGTGCTTAAGTACCGTTTATTTCTTTATTGTTAGCCATTACCATTACTAAGAATGCATGAAATGCCCTTCAGTAAAACTATGTACAAACTTAATTGTGATTGTAAATGGAACAATTTGTTTCATTTGCAAATCAGATTATTTCAGTCTCTTGTCAAGTCCACACTGAAACACCTCGCACAAAATTACCCAGCCAAAAATTATAAACTGAACCAAATAAAAAATGCAAAACTATTCCCAGGGCTTTATTTTTCTAGATATCCTCCATATGGGCTGTTGAGTGGATACATCAGTGTCATCAGGTGTTAAAAGACTCAGTTACATGAAATAACTCAAGTTCAACCATTTTTCGCTTGTCTGTGGCCAAGTTTATCACATTTGGGTACGGTGATCGGACAGGGGTATTAGGCACGCCACACGGCTAATCTAATGATTTCATGTTAAAGCTTGAAGAAAATGATGCATAAGGCCACACAATTCACTTAATTTACTGCCACATGACTAGTTAAAAAATTAGTTTTTTGAGAAGTCAGGTGAAAGTTTTCCACACACAATGATATTCCAATGGAACAATGCAACTACGGAAATGAGTCCTCAAACAGCCCGGACAATAGTTGCAGATGAAAAACGCTTAGGGTCAAACAAAAAGGCTTAACACAACCTGTTTATCAGCTGCAGGGTTAATTCTCAGCACTTTTTGTGCCCTCCTTTTGCTATTCTCAAAACCACACATCTGCCCCAATAAGAAAAGCACAAGGACGGCACACATGGTACTGCTGTTTGTCCTACGGCTGCTATATAGGTTGTTAGAGGTCTTTTTTATAGACCCTAAGCCTTTTTCACTCATTTGCATGTGTTTATGCCGTTCCTTGACCTGTTTGCATAGTTGAAGTGTTTCCCTGCAATATCATTGTGTGTGACAAACTCTTACCTAACTTTTCAAACAACAAAATTTTAACAAGTTTAGCGGCACTAACTGAAGCAAATTGTGTGGCCTTTTTCATCATTTTCTTCAAGCTTTCACACTGAGTCATTAGATTTGCTCTATCGAGTGCCTAATACCCCGGTACACTGACCATACCCCAATGTGATAAACCTTGCGACAGATGCTGATGCTAAGGTCAGAATTGAAAAATTTTATGGAACGGAGCCCTTTGACACCTGGTAATACACATGCATAAACTCAACAGCCCATTTGAATGATATAAAGAAAATTACAGCCCTGGAAATAGTTTTGCGTTTTTTATTTGGTTCAGTTTAGTTTATCTTAAGAAATCATCTGGAAGTTTTGTCATGTTTCATCGAAAAAAGGCAAGCCAAGTTTGCTATTTCAACTACTGACAAACATACACCCCAAAGTCTCGACATCTCACTGTTTGATCCTTAAGTCAATCAATATCACCAAGTAAGCTCAAAATCTACTTCAGTCTTACATTGAGTTTGACAGTCCAAATACCACTGGCTCTCTACTCATATTTTATTCAGTTTCAACATCCTTGGATCCATCGCCTTGGATGTGGGAGAGACACAAGTTTTTTGCTCCTTCCCAGGCATTTGCCTAACTTATAGGCTTGGTAGAGCATTTTTGACTTTGTATGGAGGTTTAAAACTACTACAGTTTTCTTTTGTCCTGATACTTACACAATGTTATGAAAAGGTTTGCATTTCTCCAGTTTCACCTGTCTTCGAACATAGCATATACCGTAGCGGATGTCTTTATCAATACATTATGATGTTTCATAGGATATTGTTTAAAGGTAGTTTGCTGGTTGGATGGCATCATTATTTCAAATATTTGATCTGATTTGTATATTTGAGTTTTATTAAGTTGTTGTTTTTTTTCTCAAATAATATCTGACATGCCGCTGAGTTTTATTTGGATTTATGTTTGATTTTGATAAATGTTAAGATGGAGTTCCTTTATTGTGTCCTGAAACTTCAAGGGCTTTCAACAGCACCATCAAATCTATTTTTATTACATAAGCAAAATATTATCAAGATCAAGACTAACCTATCATGTTTATGAAGAAACAAGAATTTAAAAGGTTCCCAGAGAATCGCAATCATGCGGACCTACCTCTTTGACTCCTACACCATACTTGTAACTTTTTAGTATTGTATGAGGCACACTCAGATAAACAATGTTCATGAAGAAGTCGCATCAATTCATGAATGTCTTCTACCATACAGACAAAACACACAGAGTGCAAAATTTAATGGTTTTGGTGTTCTGACAATGTTTCTCTGTGTAAAGACCTACCACCCACCACAAATTCAATTAGCGCTCATTGATCAAACACAATTGTGACTCAACAGTATTGATGTCAGATATGGAGCAAACATTGACAAGTCAATATGTTTACACGTTTCATTAAAAACCTTTGACAAATTCTCTCCTTGAGTGATTCGGAGCCAATTTGTCTGTGGGACACTGTTCTGCCTGCTAAGTGTGCCCAAGTAAAAACATCAAACGGATAAGCTGAAAAGGTGATTATTTGAACAAATCATGGATGCCATTATTCTCTGTCACATCTTGACACCAATTTGCCAATTCTTTGCAAACACAGGTTGTTTTTTCAGCCAATTCTAGTATTTTAAGAGATAGAATATGAGAATAGTTTGCCTAACTAGCATGGCCGTGTGACACCTGGTAAAAAACAGATATGTTGAAGAAGACCAACAAAAGAATGTGCACATAAGGCCACTCATAATTGATCTTTAGCTTCTCGGATCCTCTCAAGGCACTTTTTCTAGGGTCGGTCGGTAGGACAAAAAAAAAAAAGTTAAAAAAAATTTTTTTATAATGTCAAAAAAAAAATATATTTTTTTTTTTCAATTTTTCTTTTCCATCGGCAGTAAATCTATTGTGTCGGCGGGTCCGCGAAGCTAAGAATCAATTATGTGTGGCCTAATTATTCTTGTATGATGTGTTTTTCATATCAAAATTTGCACAATACTGACCTTGAGCTGCTACAATGTAATCTCTCAAAATAGGTAAGTTGCGCATACAGTACAACCCACAATAAAGTAAGAAACTTTTCTGTCAGACGTCCTCTGTATTCCTATTTCGCCCTCTTTTCTCCTCTCCACCCCTAATCTCCATGCAACTCCCTTTGACTCCTTACAACAACCTAAGGCCACATTAAGAACTCTATTTAGACAGCAAACAATGTAACTGCAATTGGCATAGGTTCACAATGTAAAGTAAATCAAACACAATTAGGGTGATGGAGTTTAAATTGGTGTTGTTTAAATGTGATTTTAATGTAATTTTAAAAGGTAGTTTCAAGTAGGTAAACGTAGGAAGTGATTCAGCGGTATTCAAAAGGTGTGAAAGGGTAAAGTGGTGGCTGATTCTTCCTACCTGCAGGAGTAATCATACTTTATTTTGGGTTGTACTGTATATTGTCAAGGCCATGCAGCAGTCAAATCTGTTTCCTTTGAGGATGTGTAAGTGAAAACTATGTCATGAGGCCGAAGGCTGATTGAAATAGTTTTACGTGGACACACAAGAAGAAAGTAGTAATGATTGTAACATGAGCTGTCATGCTACCTAACACCCTCTTGGCTTAGAGAGGTCTTCCCAAGAGACATTTAAATAAAAAGATATATAACAATTTTATATGTTGGGCTACTTTTTGTATCATGTGCTTTAATCAATCATTATCACAAACAATCTGTCGGTATATCTGCAAATGTTAAATGGAAGTTCATCTTTCTCATTCAGTAATGCAGATGTGGGTTGTTGAAGTGTTAGTTCATCATTGATGAGACCGGTTACTGCAAAGGGTAGTAGACTTAGTCTGGAATGGGCGCTATATAAAGTCTTGCTATATTATACTATAGTCTACTAGACTATAGTATAATATAGTAAGATTTTATATAGCGCCCATTCCAGACAAATCTGCTCACTGGCGCTCATCATACTGAACGGCAATCATAACAATCATATGTAGTGATAACCCCTGGACATGGCCTGAGTGGGGGTTTGAACCCACGTCCTGTCGCGTACAGTACAACCCAAAATAAAGTATGATTACCCCAGCAGGAAGGACGAATCAGCCACTACTTTACCCTTTCACACTTTTGACTACCTCTGAATCACTTCCTACTTTTACCTACTTGAAACTACCTTTCTAAATTACATTAAAATAACATTTAAACAACACCAATTTGAACTCAATCACCCTCATTGTGTTTGATTTATTTGATATTTTGCAACTCTGCTAATTGCAGTTACATTGAAAGCTGTGTAAATAGAGTTCTTAATGTAGGCTAAGGTTGTTGTAAGGAGTCAAAGGGAGTTGTAAGGAGATTTGGGGAGGAGAGGAGAAAAGAGGGCAAAATAGGTAAACAGAGGACTTCTGACAGAAATTTTTCTTACTTTATTTTGGGTTGTACTGTACAAGGCAGGCATGCTAACCGCTGTACAACGGAGCCACACCATAAGCAGACCATCATCTGAGCTCTATATCTTATCACATTTAGCTTCTCTTAAAATATACTGATGATGTATTCCATGACACTCAGGTTTATTAGCTATTCCTTTGATTCACGTTTACCAAACCAGTGCATTGAAGGGAACTGAATACAACTTTCTTTGAAGTAAATGTCACCCTGTGACAACATTGGCCGTGTCTCTATACTATCAGGCTAATGGGTCAAAAAGCAAAATGTGCCTGGCTATTGAGCTATGTAATCAGATACACCTTCAAATCAGCACTGACCACTAGCTTCTTATCTGCGCAGTAATAGCCGTGTCTGTGTCTTATGCCTTGTAACTAGGCATTGATTACAGTGTTTTATGGCTGGATTTAAAGTAGTAACTTTCAAGGACTGTTTTGTTTGGTTATCAGTTTAGTGAGGTGACAGAGTCCTAAAAAGCCATTGATCATATCTCACAAACAGCTCCACACAACAGCCTAAACAGATTAGCCATGTTTCAAGTGAGAAAGAGTTTAGTGAAAGCCAGCAGACTAGCGTGCTCCAGTTCCCCAGTTTCCATTTTGACTTTAATAATATTTCATAAATTTTTCACCATAAAGAAAAAAAAAAATGGATACTGTCCAAGTCACAACTGATGCCAATTCGCCAACAGCCCAACACTTTCGAAGCACAATGTTCTTCAAGCGTGCCCTTGGTGTAAAAGCAAAAAAAATCTTGATTCATGCTTTGCCTTACTTGCCACGGCAATGTAGTCAAAAATACCATAAGCACAGCTGCTTGACGTACTATTGAGATTAAGAAGGCATGCATTTTTAATCAATGTATTTCAGTGGATATAATAAAACACTCTAGGAATGTGTTCAAAGAAATTGTGCGCAGTCATGAAAACAACAAGAAAGAAATGTTACAGCCAAGCTGATAATATTTATTTGTTTTACTGAGTATTCTTATCCATAACTTGCTTTCAGATAATGCTTGGTTTCGATTCTAAACTATTATGTTCTTAAAAGGATAAAGGGAAATCGTGCATTCCATTTACATTGCATAAAGGACAGTGGACTGCTTATAAAATTTACTGTGCTGCATTTCATTGTGGTGTTTATCTTAATAGTTTTGTCTTTATTTACGCATTCATATCATGCACTTTGAACACAAGCGAATGAATTAAAGGTCTGAGTCTTAATTACGATAATCAAAAATTGTAATGGCAATGATGAGTATTATAAAACATATGAATCGTTTTGCTAAATACTAAGAGAAATACAAGCAATAATATACTTGCATAGGAACCCCTATTATCCTTGAGTCAACAAATCATAAGACAAGCACAGTTTTTCTCTATAGATTTAAAATTCCTAAACGCCCATTACATTCTTTTTTCTTTTTTTTGGAGTGCAAAACATTTGGTAAACTGTTCGAGCTCATGCCATTTGAACCTACCTTTAAATCTTATTGAAGCCAGACTCAAAGTAATTTCTTGTGAATGCTTGATCTTGAAAAAGAAATCAGTGATTCAGGTATCTGATGTCTCTGTGCAAAGAAGCCTTGTGCACATTTCAACCGAGTGTTTTTGTTGAAAATAATTAGTATTAAAAGGAATTTGCAATAAAAATTCTCTAGACATTTATTTTATTTTCATAACCATTGTACAGAAAGATAAAATGTCTGACTGTGTGGTTCATTGTTTATTTTACATCAATACTGTCTTCTCCAACTAGCAGGAATAATTATTGTCCACTTTTGGAGTGACATCACTTGGAAATATTCTGGTAGCATCATACATTGCAGTCTGTGATAGATCACTTATATGTGAACCATAAAAAAGTTGCTCATTTTGGGAATGCTTCTCGCATCTTCAGAAAAGAAAATAAGGCATGTTATGAGATAAGAATTCCCCAAACAGACAGGTGCATGGGGAACAATAAAGTGGGTGTAAATGGGTGCATCAGTCTATAAAATGCCTTTATTGCCACCAGACAACTGTCAGCCATGTCAAAATGTTGTCTATAACATGGTTGGATCTTGATTTAATATCAAATCATGTCCCTATGCAGAATATAGATAGCTACACGAAGATAACTGGTACAATATTAGATCAAAGAGCTGGACGTCAATAAAGTTACTCAAGTTTACGGAAAACTGAAAGTTGTTTAAGCTTCCAAAATTAACACAATAGTCGTTGTATATAAGAGGTGTTGTAGATGTCCTGTGGCAAAAAGTATTACATTGCGGAGATAAATAAGTTCATTGACATTGACGCAAACAAATGAATACTTAGTAGATTAATTTCGCTACATCGATGTTTGATTTACCTTCATACATCTGCATTTCATCTTAGAAAAGGACAAGTTGCATTACCGAGTTGAGACACTTGTTGTCTATCTGAAATTTGCCTTTCTCAGTCATGTACATTTTCCATAATATGACATAAATATATTATATAATGTGCTTCATTCGTATTATCTTTTGTGTGTTTACCATGTTTACAATAATTTTGTAATATAATATTATTCTACATTGTGCCCATTCTAGATAAACTTGTTAACCAGTGCTCACCATACTGAATAGGAATCATGCCAAATATTATCTTTGCAAAGATAACCACTAGACAGGGCTGGAGCGTTTTCCGAACCTGTGTGCACTGGGCATAGGGTAGACAAGCTAAAACCTATGTTAATGGGCTACATTTAACTATAGTTTTTTCTAAGTTGAACTCTTTAATAAATCCTGACCTATGTTTGTCATGTGCATTGTATTGTTGCTGTGTTTCTTTGAGACACAACAGTGCTATTGATGAGATGTCTTTTTCCATTTTCAAAGAATGTTCTTGGACAAAACACAAAATGTTATTTTGAGAATGATGTGAATTTGTGAAACCATTTCAGCTTTCCCATTTCCAACAGCATCGAGTTTCGGATTCATTGGTGAATCTAAATTTTGATACATCTAAGAATGTAGCCAAATTCAAATTGTTGTGCCATTTCCTCTCAACTTGTCTTTGCCGACACCGTTTGTTGTCTGACCACTAATGTTTTCAATGAAGTCTACCAATTATTTGCGATTCATTGCATTGACTGTGTGTATTAACTGCCATCATGATTTATGTTACGGCTACCACAGTTAGTCCAATAAAAAGATATGGTCTTCTTTCCAAGACAAAGGCATGCTATCAACATGTAGGCCAATACAATAGAAAACCATGCTCTGATATATTAAAATCCACTATATGCTGAATAAAAAATGAGGATGAAATACATGCAATGCTTGGTGAAATAGCATGGAAGAATAACTGAAGTTGAATACAGGAAAGTCATACGACTCATACGTGAACAACAAGGGGATTAAATAAGGAATCCAATTATGTCTTGTTTCAGAATTTTCTATGTCACATGATCACTGCTTAATGTTTTGTGATACATGCCTCTGAGTATTATGATACCGAGTGATTTAGCTGGAGAGATACGTTTTATGCTCTTAAATATTCATAGCAGAGAACAAAAGTTTTCAGTATATCTGCTTGGAAAGCAATCTGGGCTGTGTTCCTTATCAGGAAATATTCATGCTTATTATTAATGTAACAACATCCTTCCTGAAAAAAGTTAGGATATATTCATTATAAATTTTTGATCAGCATTGTTGTTTAAAGTTACAGAAATCACTCACTTAATGAAGAAGGTGTAATGCTTGGGAATCTGTACTACTTAGAACTTCTATCTTTCTTAACGTTTTAGCAATCATTTTACCTTGTAGATTTTACCATGGAGAGAAATTGTGATAATGTGTAATTACTGCAGTACAATTACATGAAATTAGGAGTATTTTGTATCTAGTTGAAATTTCAACTCAATAACATGACATCATACCAAAACTGAATTTGCTCAGCTAAAATAAGTTTAGTATTTGGAAAGACATTTTGCATTGCAGGTGAAAAAGTTTGTATAATGCCAAGAATAATATATTAGTTCCATCTTTCCTCCAACAGATGCTTATGATATACACAATACTTAGATAAGAAACATTTCCTTTGTCTCCTGTCTTTTTCGCTTGGCTCTCTCTTTTGTCCTCTTTGTTTAAAGCTATTTACTTTCCTCTTTATATTTGCAGTAACTAAACCACAGCTGTTTCTACCCCCATAGGGGATCTGCAAGTCAGAACAAGATGCTTAGTTGTAGAATTACCTGAAGTGACCGATCCAGCATCAACAGAGAAGACCTCAGGCACTGAGGTGTCCCTAAATAAACACCCCTGGAACCATAGGTGTCTGTAAAGGTCAGAGAAGCAGCCTTACAAAATTGAAAAAATTGAAGAATGGATCATAGATGTATATATTTTACTGTACATATTGTTTCCTTCCAGTAGCTGGGTCTGGTGATTCCAATTGCCAAGTGAATTCACTCCAGGTATACTAGACTGTTGATCGAGTGTTCTTTATTCTGGACAAACGTTTCGTTCATTGACTTCCATTGGCGTTACATGGTTATGCTATAGATTCAAGTTTGATGCAGCGGGCTTGATCAAAACATCGCAGATCCAACAGGTTTTGTTTAATTCTGGGAGAATATACTTCCTAAGCATTGAAATAACACAGGAGATGAATTGAATGGAATTGTATTTAATATTACTGCATTGTATTGAATTGTTTTTTATATACTCATTATCATAGACCATCACATGAATATATATTTTACATTTCATTAATATTTATTTGTTTTACTATTTGGCCTATGTAACATTTTCTTCTAAACTGAAATATCTCATGTCACAAGATTCACTTTAAAAGAAGCTAATTGCTATGGAAATTTCCTTATTCATGAAACTTAGTTTTGCAAACCTGAGATTCTCTGAAGAACAAAAACATGTAGCATGATATTTTGTGACAATAACAATTTCCACTGGATAGTGGACTGATATGTGTCTGACATAAAGGGGTTGTACCAACAGAATAACAATCAAGGGGTAGAAACACATCAAACTAATTCCTGCACCTTCCACAAAACCAAGGGAGAATAATGCAATATTGCTCAATCGTTTTGATGAAACTTATTGCCATTGCCGTATTGGGTTCATGAGACTCTGCAACACATCATCAATACTTGTTGCTGGGATGTCCCTGGAGATTTTGAGGATTACAGGGTTACTCCCTTGGTACTTGAAACTCATTTGGATGATAGATGCAGAACATTAAATTTGTCTGAAAGATTTATCCTACTATGTTTTATGTTGGCACAAAAATGTATTGCTTTAATGTTGTTGATATTTGCCACACTCACACTGGCATATCCGACAAAGCTCGGTCAAAGGAGCATTACCAATGTGTTAATCTCAAGAAAATGGTATTGATAAAGTCAAGAGAATAAACACATACATGCCCTGTTCTATACTGACTGTACTGAATAAGAAATGCTAACCTCATTTTTAAAGGGAATAATAACATGGGTCCAAAGAAACCCGGACACTGGTGTAGGAAAAGTGGAATGATCACTCCTTCCTGGTAGGTGACTTTGTATATGTCCAAATTACAATATAGGTGTTTTCAGTGCTTAAGTACCGTTTATTTCTTTATTGTTAGCCATTACCGTTACTAAGAATGCATGAAATGCCCTGCAGTAAAACTATGTACAAACTTAATTGTGATTGTGAATGGAACAATTTGTTTCATTTGCAAATCAGATTTTTTCAGTCTCTTATCAAGTCCATACTGAAACACCTTGCACAAAATTACCATGCCAAAAATTATAGTTTATCTTCAGAAATCATCTGGAAGTTTTGACATGTTTTCATCGAAAATAGTCAAACCAAGTTTGCTATTTCAATTACTTACAAACAATGTCAAACATGCACCCAAAAGTCTCAACAATTCACTGTTTGATCTTTAAGTCAATCAATATCACCAAGTAAGCTCAAAATATACTTCTGTCTTACATTGAGTTTGACAGCCCAAAGACCAGTGGCTCTCTCCTCATATTTTATTCAGTTTCAACATCCTTGGATCCGTCGCCTTGGATGTGGGAGAGACGCATAAGTTCTTTGCGCCTTCCCAGGCTTTGCCTTAACTTATAGGCTTTATAGAGCATTTCTGACTTAGTATGGAGCTTTAAAACTACTTTGACAGTTTTCTTTAGTCCTGATACTTACACAATATTATGAAAAGGTTTGCATTTCTCCAGTTTCACCTGTCTTCTTTATAAATACATTATGATGTTGTTTAAGGGCAAATTGATGGTTGGATGGCATCATTATTTCACATATTTGATCTGATTTGTATTGGAGTATTATTGAGTTTTGTTTTTTTTAATATGTAACATGCCTTTGAGTTTTATTGGGATTTAAGTTTGATTTTCATAAATGTTGAGTTGGAGTTCCTTTATTCTGGCCTGAAACTTCGAAGTTTGCTTCTTTCAACAGCAACTCCATCAACTCTGTTTAATTCAATAAGCAAAATATTATCAAGGCTAACCTATCATTCCCAATCATGATTCAGGTTTACATTTAAAAAAAAAATGTAAAAGGTCCCCAGAGAATCGCCTTCATGCTGACCTACCTCTTTGACTCCTACACCATACTTTTTAGTATTGTATGAGGCACACTCAGAGAAACAACGTTCATGAAGAAGTCCCATCAATTCATGAATGTCTTCTACCAAACAGACAAAACACACACAGTGGAAAATTTAATGGTTTTGTTGTTCTGACAATGTTTCTCTGTGTAAAGACCTACCACCCATCACAAATTCAATTAGCGCTCATTGATCAAACACAATTGTGACTCAACAGTATTAATGTCAGATATGGAGCAAACATTGACAAGTCAATATGTTTACATATTTCATTAAAAACCATTGACAAAATTCTCTCCTTGAGTGATTTGGAGCCAATTTGTCTGTCGGACAATGTTGTGCCTGCTAAGTGTGCCGAAGGAAAAACATCAAACGAATAAGCTGAAAAAGGTGATTATTTGAACAAATCATGGATGCCATTATTCTCTGTCACATCTTGACACCAATTTGCCAATTCTTTGCAAACACACCTTTTTTTTCAGCCAATTCTAGTATTTTAAGAGATAGAATATGAGAAAAGTTTGCTTAACTAGCATGGCCGTGTGACACCTGGTAAAAAGCAGATATGTTGAAGAAGACTTACTAAAGAATGTGCACATATTCTTGTGTGATATGTTCTTCATATCAAAATTTGCACAATACTGACCTTGATCTGCTACAATGTAATCTCTCAAAATAGGTAAGTTGCGCATATATTGACTGATGTCAAGGCCTTGCAGTAGTCAAATCTGTTTCCTTTGAGGATGTGTAAGTGAAAACTATGTCATGAGGCCGAAGGAAGTAGTAACGATTGTAACATGACCTGTGATGCTACCAAACACCCTCTTGGCTTAGAGAGGTCTTCCCAAGAGACATTTAAACAAAAAGATATATAACAATTTTATATGTTGGGCTACTTGTTGTATCATGTGCTTTAATCAATCCTTATCACAAACAAACTGTCTGTATATCTGCAAATGTTAAAGATGCTACAGCCTGATAAGTCACTGCGCAATCTTCAGTTCTTTTAGATGGAAGTTCTTCTTTCTCATTCAGTCATATAGACATAGGTTGTTGAAGTGTTAGTTCATCATAATGATGCCAGTTACTGCAAAGGGTAGTAGACTATAGTATAATAAAGTAAGATTTTATATAACGCCCATTCCAGACAAATCTGCTCACTGGCGCTCACCATTCTGAACGGCAATCATACCAATCATATGTAATGAAAACCCGTCGATGTGGCCAGAGCGGGGTTTGAACCCACGTTCTCTTGCGTACAAGGCAGGCATGCTAACTGCTGTACAACGGAGCCACACTATAAGCAGACCAACATTTGATCTCTATATCTTATCACATCTCAGCTTATCTTAAAATATACTGATGATGTATTCCATGACACTCAGGTTTATTAGCTATTCCTTTGATTCACTTTGACCACACCAGTGCATTGAAGGGAACTGAATACAACTTTCTTTGAAGTCAATTTCAAAGCAGACACCCTGTGACAATATTGGCGGTGCCTCTATACCATCAGGCTAATGGGTCAAAAAGCAAAATGTGCCTGGCTATTGAGCTATGTAATCAGACACACCTTCAAATCAGCACTGACCACTAGCTTCTTATCTACGCTGTAATGGCAGTGTCTGTGCCTGATGCCTTGTAACTAGGCATTGATTACAGTGTTTTATGGCTGGATTTGAAGTAGTAACTTTCAAGGACTGTTTTGTTGGGTTATCAGTTTAGTGAGGTGACAGAGTCCTAAAAAGCCATTGATCATATCTCACAAACAGCTCCACACAACGCCTAAACAGATTAGCCATGTTTCAAGTGAGAAAGAGTTTAGTGAAAGCCAGCTGACTAGCGTGCTCCAGTTCCCCAGTTTCCATTTTGAACAGTGATGACAATCATGATAGATCATTATCTCTCTTAGCTATTTCTAAATAAGCTAAACTAAACTAGAAATAGTACAGAGTTATTCAGACTCAATGCTATTGATGGGAATATTATGTGAATGAGATACAAGTTTGCATTAAATCTGATTGGATAAATGTTTTGGACAAATAACTTAATGTTCTGTATCTAACACCCATAGTGAATCTGACACCTGACACAGCAACAGGGACTCCCTCTTTCTCCATAGATATTTAGTGCTGGCACTGTCTTGCAGCATTTCATGAATGCAATACAACAATCGCAATATATTTTGCACCCAAGACATGTATTTGCACTATTAGCTTGATATGATGAAAAGACGCACAAATTACTTCTTCATAGTCAGTACTGCTCCTGTATATGTTTATGGTGCTCAGGTGCTGTATATTTAGCTGCTGTGGAGGTGTTGGCACACTAGTATGCCAGAGCTGCATGCAAGTATAATTTACAGAATATTACGATTAGTTGTTTTTGTATAGACTACCAGTTAACGAAAAAAGACCCCAAAAAATTGGACAATGGTTTATCAACATATTCAGATGAGTAAGCCCTAATTTGACAGATTTATACAATGAGGTTTTCACATGTAAATTATGTCTTTAACTTTAATAATCTTTCATAAATTTTTAACCAAAAAGAAACTCCAACAAAAAAAGGTCCAAGTCACAACTGACGCCAATTAGCCAACACTTTTCAAGCACAATGTTCTTCAAGAGTGCCCTTGGTGTAAAAGCAAAAAAAATCTTGATTCATGCTTTGCCTTACTTGCCACGGCAATGTAGTCAAAAATACCATAAGCACAGCTGCTTGACGTACTATTGAGATTAAGAAGGCATGCATTTTTAATCAATGTATTTCAGTGGATATAATAAAACACTCTAGGAATGTGTTCAAAGAAATTGTGCGCAGTCATGAAAACAACAAGAAAGAAATGTTACAGCCCGCTGATAATATTTATTTGTTTTACTGAGTATTCTTATCCATAACTTGCTTTCAGATAATTTTTGGTTTCAGTTCTAAGCTATTATGTTCTCAAAAAGATAAAGGGAATTCGTGCATTCCATTTACGTTGCATAAAGGACAGTGGACTGCTTATAAAATTTACTGGGCTGCATTTCATCTAGTTATTGTGGTGTTTATCTTAATAGTTTTGTCTTTATTTACACGTTCATATCTTGCAATTTGAACACAAGCGAATTAATTAAAGGTCTGAGACTTAATTACGATAATCAAAAATTGTAATGGCAATGATGAGTATTATAAAACATATGAATCGTTTTGCTAAATACTTAGAGAGATACAAGCAATATACTTCCATAGGAGCCCATAAGATCCTTGAGAAAATAGCAGAGTCAACAAATCATAACAATTAAAATAAGACAAGCACAGTTTTTCTCTCCAGATTTAGAATTCCTAAACACTCATGACATTCGTTTTTCTTTTTTTGGAGGGCAATACATTTGGTAAACTTTTCGAGCACATGCAATTTGAACCTACCTTTAAATCTGATTGAAGCCAGACTCAAGTAATTTCTTGTGAATGCTTGATCTTGAAAAAGAAATCAGTGATTCACGTATCTGATGTCTCTGTGTAAAGAAGCCTTGTGCACATTTCAACGGAGTGTTTTTGATGATAATAATTAGTGTTGAAAGGAATTAGCAATAAAAATTCTCTAGACATTTATTTTGTAATCATAACCATTGTACAGAAAGATACAATTTCTGACTGTGTGGTGCATTATCTATTTTACATCGATACTGTCTTCTAAGTATCACAGGAATAACCGTTGTCCAGTTTTGAAGTGACATCAGTTGGAAATATTCTGGTAGCATCATACATTGCAGTCTGAGATAGATCACATTACATGAGCCATAAAAAATTGCTCATTTTGGGAATGCTTCTCGCATCTTCAGAAAAGATAATAAGCCATGTTATGAGATAAGAATTCCCCAGACAGACAGGTGCATGGGGAACAATAAAATGGGTGTAAATGGGTGCATCAGTCTATAAAATGCCTTTATAGCCATCAGACAACTGTCAACCATGTCAAAATGTTGTCTGTAACATGGATGGATCATGATTTAATAGCAAATCATGTCCCTATGCATAATATAGATAGCTACACAAACTACAAAACTGTTACAATGTTAGATCCTGTGTGCACTGTGCGCTGCAAATAGGGCAGACATGCTAACATCTATTTTATGGGGCTACACGTAATTCTTGACTTACCAATTATTTCTTGAACTGGCACAAATGCTAATAGCCAAAAAATGAAGATCTTAAACCATGGTGTCTTCTGAGTATCATTAATACATTTATGAACAAAGATAAGAAGATCTATTTCCTCAGTTGAACTCTTAAATAAATCAAGACACAGGTCATGTGCTTTGCATTGTTGCTGTGTTTGTTTCAGACACAACAGTGCTGTTGAGGAGATATATTTTTACATTTTCAAAGAAATGTCTTCGACGAACACAAAACCTTTATTTTGAGAATGATGTGAATTTATAAAACCGTCTCATCTTTCCATCAATCTAAAAGTAAAAATTTTCCTATATCAGAAAGCATCGAGTTTCAGATTCATTTGTGAATCTAAATTTAGATACATTGTGAGGCTAAATATCATAATTAAGAATTTGGCCAAATTCAGATTGTGGTGCCATATCCTCTCAGCTTGCTCTTGCTAACACCATCTGTTGTCTGAGTGAGTCTGAGTCTGACCAATGATGTTTTCAATTATGCATACCTAGAACTAAGGCGATAAGTATTTTTGCAAGACATACATCAATTATTTGTGATTAATTTCATTTACTGTCTACAAATTGTCATCATGATATATGTTAAGTCTGCCATAGTTAGTCCAAAAAAGACAAAGGCATAGTATCAGCTATCTAACCATTCCATTATACATCGATTAAAATGTCAGAGTAAAAAATTCATGTAGTCTATCAATGTTGATGCATGTAAGCCGTTACAACAGAAAACCATGTTCTGATTCATTAAAATCCACTATGTTCTGAATAAAAAATAAGGCTGAAATACATACTTGCAGTGCTTGGAAATAGCATGGGAGAAAAATTGATGTTGAATACAGGAAAGTCATATGTGAACAACTAGGGGATTAAATACGAAATCAAATTATGTTTTGTTTCAGAATATTGTATGTCACAAGATCACTGCTTAGTGTTTTGTGATACCGAGTGGTTTAGCAGGAGAGATATGCTTTATGCTTTTAAATATTCATAGCAGAGAACACAAAAGTATGTCTGCTTGGAAAGTAATCTGGGCTGTGTTCCTAATTATGAAAATATCTATCCTTAGTATTAATTTTACAACAGCCTTCCTCAAAAAAAAAAAGTTAGGGTATATTTATTATGAATTTTTGATGAGCATTGTTGTTTAAAGTTACAGAAATCACTCACTTAAAAAGTAGGTGTAATGCTTGGGAATCTGTACTACTTAAATATCTTTCTTGACGTTTTAGCAAGCATTTTACTATGCAGAATTTTACCATGGAGAGGGATCTTTTGATACCAATTTGCAAATTCTCAGCCGGTACAGCTCTGTTTGTGGTACCTGTTCTTGCACGAGCTGAAATCTCTCGATTTATTCCAAACTCTGCTCAACCTGACAAGCATCACAGCTTGAATTATGTCAGAGCTCAAAAGGCTATGCATTTTTAATCAGAGTACATGAAGGGCATCAAATAAAATATCTTGGAGCATTGGCGTTCAGAGGCGCAATAATTTCAGAGTTACTGAAACGGCAATTTGCATTCTGAAAAAAAGCTCTTTTGTACTTGATGCAAGACTTTTTCTTGCGAGTAAAAAAATTATACTATGATTCCGGCAACATAATGCCTGACAATGCATTGTATAACAACTGACTTGATAAGATGTAGAAAGAGAATCAGTAGTTTTGCTCGAAGTTTCAATTGTGCATTTTTTCTAACATTTGTCAATTCTGTACCTCAGAGTGTCTTTATGATGGATGTAGTGAAATGTGACGGTAAAGAAAATCCTGTCAGAAATATATCCCCAGTGAAATCAACAGCTGGAAAAGAGGTGCGGTGGCCTAGTGCATAAGGTGTTCGCCTGGTAACTGAGACGTTGCAGGTTCGACTCCCACCCATGGCACGGAGGAACTGAGCAGATCCTCCATAACTCTTTCCTTCACTTCACCCAGGTGTAAATGGGCACTTGGCTATAGGCAGTGATGGCGATTGCTTGAACAGACCTGCCAAGGGTGTAATTGTAAAGTCTGTTGAGACTGACTTCGTCGGTGTAATGGACCATAAAAAAGTCTACATTTACATTTACATTTAAAAGATAAAATGCAATGTCACGTCCAATCATGAACTCTGATAACAAAAATTAAATCAACAGTTTCTCTTGTAATATTTAAGCTGCCAAAACCTCAGTTGTTATCTTTATCTTCTGTCTCACATGTAACAATAAAATCGTACCTTTAGTTTAAGAATTTTCATATAAACTTTACTTATGGAAAGGATATCATGCACACTGACAGCAGCAATTGGCTCAGATTCTTCCCAAAATATACTTATGACATATTCCATTACACCAAAGGTGATTAGTTATCCTTTGATATATTGTTACCAAACTGATACATTGAAGGGACCTGAGTACAGCTTACCTTCTAGTCATTCAAAGAGAAAGCCACACCCTATTACAGTGTCTCTGTATAAATAGGCTAATGGGTTAAAAAGCAATGTGCTCACATATAATTGAGTTGTGTAATCAGATACATTCTTTGATCAACATTGGCCATCAGCTTTTTATCAGCACCATAATGCTATATTCCAACTAATTCATATTTCATAGTGGGACTCTCAATCGACAACTTGAAGATAACCATTACCATCTACTTCTCATACTCTCTAAAACCAGACTTCGATTAAAGAAGACCTGGAGTTTTATGGCTGACATTTTGGTCATCATTACAGGAAAATTTAAAAAGAAACCGATTCTCAGGTCCTCAACAACATACATTATACTTGAAATAACAGTCATCCATTTTCCATTATCTTATGATTCAAAGAACAGACTGAGTTCCACACACCCTCGAAGGACAACATCGGTAAACTTCATGAGATAAACAGAGCCTAGGTTTACTTCGTAATAAACACTACAATCTACCATGTGTCACCGTCAGATACCCAAATGACTTTCCAGTTCTAAGCCTAAAGGACAAGTGAATGAACTTAGACAGCGACTTAAAATTAGGGTAGCTGAAGGCCTAGTATGCCTGACTATCTACAGCATCTTGTATCTGATACTAAAATAATAGAAGTATGGGAATGGTTTGGACTCCATTCCACAAGCACAATGTTCTTCAAAGTGCCCTTGGTGTAACAGCAGAAAAATCTTGATTCATTCTTCGTCAAAAATACCATAAGCATAACTGCTTGACGTACTATTGAGATTAAGATGATATGCATTTTTAATCAATGTATTTCGCAGGATACAAAAATCCTCTTGCAGCTGCTTCATCGGAATTGTATATATGAACACTAAAAATAGATGTACACCTAATTATTAATGTGGTAAAAGAAAATATGTTTTGTTTGATTAACTAATCGATGTCATTATTTTTTCTGGAAAATCAGGTTATATTGCCAATATCAATTGCTAACAAATGTAATCACAAACTTCATTGGATTCCTGAAAACTAATTGTATTACTTTTTCCATTTTGAGAGCAATACAGTTAGACAACTGGTTGTTCACTTAAATCTTATTGAGGCTAAGCTTACAGAATTGCTAGAACCTAAAAATGAAACCACGATTCAAACATACATAGTTAAATCATCAGCCAACTAATAATCACAACAATTTTTTTGTCTGTGCAGATAACTTCCGAAAGTCAAAGATTGGTTGTAGCATATATGCACATGGTTACAGTCCATATAACATCTCATCACATCTCTCTCCCTTCAGCAACGTTATGCAGCATCTCAAGAAATAAGCCATGTTACAAGATAACAAATCCCCAAACAGACAGGTGCATGGGGAACAATAAAGTGGGTATAAATGGGTGCATCAGTCAATAAAATGCCTTTATTGCCACCAGACAACTGTCAGCCATGTCAGAATGTTGTCTATAACATGGATGGATCATGATTTAATAGCAAATCATATCCCTATGCAGAATATAGATAGCTGCACAAACAACAACACTGCTAAGATATCAAAGTTAATAATAGGATGAAAACTAATTCCAATTTATTTTTATATCTGCTTTTATGTTTGATTTGCGTAGCCTAATTACAACTCATCTTATATCTGCATAAAATCATGTTCTACTGTAAATAGGGTAAAAGGTGTAAGAAAAACAAAAGCAGATTCAAGGATTGAAGGATTCAGAAAGGTGCGGCGCAATATTATTGTCTAACAAAAACGCTGTAATTTGTTGTTTTAATTTCACAGTTGGATGCTATACCAAAATTGAATGCACTTTATATCAGATCTAAAGAATATGTTTGCCAAAAGGTGTATGCATGCTCACTAGGTGTTCAGGTAAGATATGTATTCTAACCGATAGAAAGGGAGAAGTTGCTTTTCACAGGGACTTTCGCGAAGTTTGTTTATGGAAGTATAATTATTTGAGTATATCCTCAGCATTATCACCACCTCAATTACATATAATTACATGTTTTGTAATTTAACTTGTAAAAGTTGCCAAACGAGAATATTAGGTTCTTAAGCAACAGTAAGATAATAAGAAATGCCAATTTGGGGTTCCCCAGTTTGTTGACGCAAATTGATATATATTTCATAATAAGAGTGAGAGCACACATAGCTTTCTGTTCTCCAACCCAGCAAAGATATAGAGAACATTTTCTTCCGTTGTTATGAATATTTAAAAGCATAAAGCATACCTCCCTGGCTTATCGCAATGCATCATAATTATCGTTGGTACATATCACAAAACATCACTCCGTAATTTTATATTTTTATACAAATCATAATGGGATCTGCCATGTAATCTCCTTGTTTAAATGTACATAAGACATTTTACTGCATCCATATTTTGTCTGTTTTTTTTTGTGAGTATTAACATTTTAATCATATTGTTCAATTATACAAAATTCTGTTGGAGCAAAGGTAGGACTATCTTGACCGTGTCACAGCTTGCATGAATTCTTCGAACATAATGTATTCTTTATTTGTTGATTTTGACATTTATGATATAATGTGCCTTCTTTTTACCAGCAATGAATATGTGATCATTTCCAAACATCATTTTAGATCTTAAAATTAGTGATCGACAGGTCACTAACAAATTTCTCAAATAAATAGCCATTTAATGATTAAAAATTGAGCACAGAATTATGTCTCAAAGGAATTTGGTCATCAGTCTTCTTTAAGTGGCCCATTTTTTTGCTTATATTATATTAGCTACTTAAGACACATGAGGTTATGTTATGATCATTCCCGGCATGTTTGGTTCTAAATTTAAGCGATATACTCCAACTGAGAGAGCAAAGCTTCAACAAAATTCAAACAGATGGCTGCTTTGCATGTGTGAGAACAGTTGCCCAAAGGTATTGCCCATCAAGAAGAATAAAGAGTGTAATGAGTGTTTAGGAATTAAATTACATGAGAAATAAAATCGCCTGGTTTTTCTGCTGGCCTACCCTATTTTCAAGGGTTGGTTGTAAAAAAATTGTAAATTTAATATTACAAACTAAACTCAAACGGTGTTCTTTTTATCATTTGCTAAACCTTTTTAAAATTGATTGTTATCATTTGTGGTCATATATAGCGGCACAGTGCGTAAAAATTAGAAGCAGTCATGATAGGAGCACAACTCTGACAAAAGAAATATATCACAATTGTCATGATTTCATTCTTGATACTGCTCTAAATTACTAAACCTGCAGCAGCTGTATATATTTCTGAGATACTTTGCCATATATTATTTCGGATTGAAAATTGCCAGAAAGTCTGTTTGGTAAATGAAGCAGCAAAACAAAATCATTGAATTGCACATGTCTGGCACACTCTTTCATTTGCTACAACATTCATGTCTTGTGACTGAATTCTGGTTTTAAATTAGCCTGAGGCAGATAAAACTGTCAACTGGAAGAAAATGGAATATAGAGTACAGTCCTTTGAGAAATGACTTTAAACATGGGTGTGGTCTTTGAATTAATGAAATCTTAGAAATTGTAACTGATAAGGTTTCTTTGTTCTTGCTAGATTCAATTTAAACAAGGCTATTGAAATAAAGTCTTTTCACAAAAGTCAAAGATACAATCATTGATCAGTTAAATTAACTAAATCAAGATGCGAGTGAGGTGACAAATAGTCCGTAAGAAATATCTCACAATTTTCTTAGCAGTGCTTGCCTTAATATATACGATGAATATTCTTACTTGATTAGGATCCGGTTGCATATCAGTTCCCATTCTCCAACCAAATATTCATCAAAACGGTTAAAATATTTTGAGGCACATTTCACAAAATAGCATTCAATGATTCTGTTATCTATGGACTATTTTGAGACAAAGTATAAATTAGTAAAACAGATTTTTTCATGTATTCACCTAGCTTGAACGTAAATTACATTCCCATATATGCAAAATAATTTTTTTCTAGCTTTCTTAAAAACGGAACTGACATTTCAAATGTTCTTGCTTGAATGAGGTGCTGTTTCCATTCTC
Source organism: Platynereis dumerilii (assembly GCA_026936325.1). NCBI lineage: Eukaryota > Metazoa > Annelida > Polychaeta > Phyllodocida > Nereididae > Platynereis > Platynereis dumerilii. Next base: position 50,127,011 of record JAPTHN010000001.1, read on the forward strand.
ATTTGAAATATCACAAAGCATGACTTTTCCGTGATATTATAATAATATACATGCTTTATGTGTAGATTTTGACATTTAAGTTCTCATATTGGTGAGCATCTGCAGCTTCTGTGATAATGCAATCACAACCACCACAATTTACTTGACACAATGATAAAAGGTAAATTATGATGTTGTGTCCTGTGACATTTGCGCCTTTAGCTTGTTGTGTCATGGTTCATTGTTGAAGGAGCACTCGTGGTCTGCCTCCCCCAATAAAGTAAATTTGTATATTTTCTCTTGGTGGCTTCTGCGTTCTGCCTGATCGTTTTGTCTGGCGAAATGTCATCAATTATTTGATATAGATCAGCAAGGCGTCTCTTCACTACGAGCATGTCCACTGTTTAGTGCTGATTTTTGAAATTGATATTGATTTTGGGCAAGTCAAAACTGTGGAACAACCTGCCTCCAGCTATAAAATCCAGCAAAAACATTGAAGATCTAAAATGCAAATTAAAAGACTTTAAAGGAGTGAGCTGTAAATGCGCCCAATGTAAATGATTGCCTCCACTGTCTGTTTTTATCTATACTTGTACTCGTTGGTTTTAATTTTGTCAATGTTATGTCGGGGAATAGCTACTTACAGCTGCTAATGTTTATTTTATGTGTCAAACCGAAAATTAATAACTATTTGAACCTTGAAACTTGAACCTTGACCTTTCATCACCATCAGGAAGCAAAAGAGACCAAAATGGAAAATGGAAATTGAATGAAATTTTGAGATTAATACATCCTTGCAGGCCTACCAGGGCTTCGGCCCAGTCTGCAAGATAATGAATAATTACATCATTACGTCCCCTAAAGCTAGCCATTCTCTAATGGGGCTTTCAAATTAACTTCAGCATGATTTAATGAAATGTTGAAACAATCAGTGTTGGAGCTTTTTCAAACCAAAACATGATTGAAGTGGACTAAAGAATCTGATGTGACTGGGTAAGGCAAAAGAAAATATCATGAAGCGCAGAAATATTTTTTTAGATAATGCAGTCATGGGAATTTATAAATAAAGGCTTTGCATTTAGTTGAAGAAAGGTGATCACACATGTTACCAGTCAGTATTGCAGCTGGGGGTATTATACTGTCTATTTGAGATACTTCAGGACTAGTTCAGGGCCGTTTGTCTTTGGAGTTGACAGGTATAGCAGGCAAGTAATTCTACAAAGCAGAGGGTCTCGTTTGAACCCACAGATTTCCTGAGGGTGTTGGTCACTGTTGAACCAGCTCAGCTGTGCTTTATCTAGAGAAAGAAAGATATAACAACATGGTAAATAAAGGTAAGGTATGAAAGCCGGATACAGCTTTAAAAGGAAATCAAAAACTGGTTGGCTCTTTATATATTGTAAAAGTTTTGTTTCTTGATTGGGATAAGAGCTCTGATTGGATTGCCGTCTACTATGGTCTAGTGTTCTATTCCAATCGGTTTTACAGAAAATCATCTTCTTCTCACTGCCATTAATATCTAAACATAAAAGAAAATTCTTTCCCGCTTAGCAAAACATATTGTGTATCTCAGAGGAACATACTGAGCAGTGAGCTTGTGACATGAAAATTCTCGAAAAAATGTAATTGCATTTTTTCATTTAATCCCCTCGGTGAATGTACATTTCACTAGTATACATGTTCTATATCGGGGTTTATATCTAAGCTTCCTCTATATCGAAGTTTATTTATCGAAGCTTCCCCTTTTCCTTTGCCCAAAGGCACATATATAGAACCCAATGCAGGAGTTTTGAGTCTCAAAGGAATACAATGTCATTTCTCATTTAATAACATTGTTGTCTGTATGATTTCCCTTGGTTCTATCTTCCTTTTACGCTGCTTATTTTTAAAATTAAACAGTTATTTTTAAAATTAAAATTCATAATATTCTGTTTGACGTTAAAGTTCAATTTATCATATAGTTTTTGTCCCCAGCAAGCCATACTGCTACACATACATGTTCACATTACAAGTAAACCACCTGGGGGGATTTTTAAAAAGTAAACAATGTTTGTCCCGAATCTCCATTTGTAGCTCATAGACTCAGTTGCATCAACTGCATTGTGTGGATTTTGACATTCCTATTTCTGTGAAAGTAAAACACGCTTTCAAATATGGTACAATGTATCTAAATTTAGTTATAGACAAACTGAGTCTTTCAATTCACCATGCTACCTGAAAACTTTTCATGAAGTGGGTGTCATATTAGAAGCAAAGTGACAAGCTGAGAGATGGTTCTTAGTTCTTATATCTTTTTTGACATTAAAAAAGTCACTACAATGAAAAATGTCTGTTGTTACCTAAAAGCCATTGTATCCTCAGAAAAGCAGATAGACAAAGTTCCTTGTATAATAAAATATAGAATATGACATGGCTCTATTCATAGGTGTTTCACATGCGTGAGCGACATTTGCCGGATTTCACAGTCAAATGTCATACCATGTCAAAATAATCGCTTGAAAACCGACAATTTTCACTAATGTAATTTTCGCTTGGAAAATGCAGCAATGCATATCATAATATGTGATAGTTTATCATTTATGTGGCACATTTAGGATTTAGTTGGTTAAATGGGGCATAATGGCATGACCATTTCCAGCAACGGAAAAATGTACATGGACATGGGCAATGATTTTTATGTTTTTTTTAGTGCAGGATATATTGTACCTACTGACTTTTCCCTTTTCTTTACTGCAAACTCGGGAAAGTCATTTCGCAGAGTCATCAATTTAGAAAACATCATTCAGCATGCATTCAAGGTTAAAATGTTTAATAAGATTGCTGTGTATCTTATAAAAAACTTAAAACAGTCATAACAGTTATGACAAACATTTCGAGTTATTAAATGCGCAATGACTAGTTTATTTTGCAAGTGTTTAGGCCTACAATTTTAAAAAATACTAAACCGTCAAAAAAAGTTATTACGGCCCTCAGGGGATCATAGCAGAACTCCGATTGGCCTGACCTCGGAAACTGTGTTGCATAATTTATAGAGCACTGCTATTAGTCTTCGCCTGTAACAATACTCAATAATGAGACAAGTTGATGCTGCAAATCCCATGTGATTAAAAGCATCCCAAAACTGTTATCCGCTATCAAAACCTTAGCTCAGAAAGGGGAAAGTATTCAACTCTCATAAAGGCTTCAGCTTGCATTAGGCCTCAGAAGCATTTAAGTCTCCTATGACACTCTAGAGTATCTTGGTTTTGATGTACGTGGACAGGTGTACAGATGAAAGAGTATGAAAGCAGTTGACCATGAATAATAAAATTATAATTACTGTCAAATAAAGAAATTATGCACTTGCCAACATCATAAATATGCTTCCAAGGTAAATGTCAAATAAATCTGGATTTTTTTAAAATCAGGTTAGACACTGTCTTATAGACAGATTACTTGCTGAATGGGAATCGAAATTTCAGTCACCAGATGAATTAATTTTATAGATAATTGGTGTGGTTCAAATGCTATTATAAGGTCAAAAGTCATTTCAGTTCCGAAACTTGCCTTCCGTTCTTCTGCAAAGCAAATATATAGAGTGCACTTTCTTGCTCTGCTATGAAAAAAACACAAGGCATTCCTCCCTGGTAAATCACTAAGTATCATCATACTGAGAAATGTATATCATAAAAACACCAGACAGCGATCTTGTTACAAAGATTATTTTGAAGCAAATAATAGGATTTCCCATACAATCTCCTTGATGTGTATATATGGCTCTACTGTATGGGACTATACTTGTTTATTTTTTCCTCTGTCTTAACATCAAGACTTCAAAACACAAATATGTCACATATATATATGAATTGCCCAACTTCAATATGTAACAGATCCCTCTTACTTCTTTAGCCTGCAGAGCCACAAATTGTGACAGTCAATAATCCAATTCAAGTGGTAAATTAATATGTGTAACATTGATTGTAAGTCCTATAAATGGAACTATAATGCATACACGTCAATATTTAGTACCGCTTAGAGAGATACTAAAGTTTTAATTTGCATGTGTCTGTGAACACTTGCTGAAATTCTGGCCATTAGTAAACACCACACTAAGCAAAGATGGAGCCAGCACACGCTGCATTGTTAATTCTACGTTCTTCAGAAATACTTTCACCCGTGATTCTCATTTTCGTTACGACTGACGGGCTGTGTTTTCTCGAAATGCACAACATCATTCTGGCTACCGAGCATGTCTTGATTACTATGAAGCCAATGCTCACAGGACATGACTCCCCCTATTCTTGACAGCAAGACTATGCACTCTAGATATTGGTACTAATAGTTTCTTGTGAAGTTCAGTGTAGTGAACAAACAGAACGGTAAGTCCCCCCCCCCTGCTTGGAGAAGAAAATCTGTTCAAATTCCAGCCAGTTTTATTACTTGAGTAATTTAGCGTCCTGGCTTGATACTTCTCCGCAGGAATTTACTTGCAAGCCATAAAGGTCCTCCATATAACAATATCAACCTGAAGACTGGACAAAGCTAGTCTCAAAAATTGGGTACATTTAATATATGTTTCACATACTGTGGAGTGATCACATCTTTTAAAGGCACAATTGTTAGGAACATGCACTCCTAGTCGGAACATTTATTTTCATTCATTCATTGGTTACATATTACTTGACATTAGCTGTTCCCTTTTTTTTCAGACATCTGGCTAATCACAGACACACCCACAAAAATGGCCTTGACATATCCAGCACCTGTAGTTAACAAATAAAGAATAAGGATGTGACATTATGAACAACAGTTCGACCTTTGCTTTGCAATGTGTAACCACATTAACATAAATTGTCACGATAATATTGTTCCTTCTCTGCAACAAAGTCTGAGACTTATATGATTTGCCACATGAGAGGTCTGGTGAAAATTGATTCAGACTACGGACATACTCCTAAAAACTTCCAGACATGTAAAACGTAAAGATGAACAGGTCAATCTGACAGTTCAGTGTCGACAGTCACAAAAGGGTTTACTATAATACACTTATTTAAACAAGATGTCCCGACACCTTTATCCATATCCCAAAGGGAAACTGGGTAAAAAATATTTTGCAAAAATTAAGGCTATTGAATGGAAGTTTATCAAATTTAGTATGGATCATGGCTGGGTACATACTTGAACTAGTAAGGCCACACATAATTGATCTTTAGCTTCTCGGATTCCTCTCAAGGCTCTTTTTCTAGGGTCGGTCGGTAGGACAAAAAAAAAAAATTTATAATGTCAAAAAAACAAAATTTTTTTTTTTCAATTTTTTTTTTCCATCGGCAGTAAATCTATTGTGTCGGCGGGTCCGCGAAGCTAAGAATCAATTATGTGTGGCCTAAGACTTGAAATTTACTAATTATTTTCACATAATCGTTCTGAATCATCAAAGACATCCCGCTAATATGTCAGCAGAAAGATAATACATTGCAGCTCTACTGGTTGCAATAAGACCAACAACATAGTCAGGGATCATAAAAGTCTCGACCATAAAGTTGTGGGGTAAATGGGCTGATACTTTAATGGAGAGGAACCTTTGCACTCTGATAATTTATCTTGATTACATGACATGCTTTTGGGCAAAAGAGTGGTGAGGCAAATATCGCTCTTGCCCTCTATCACTGAAAAAGTTTAGTCCAAAATTCACCCTGTTTTTTAAGTGTACAAGTTGGGATCATTTTAACCTGCTATGTTGGAAACACTCTGCATCCCTGATATCATGAATGCAGTAAAACAGCCTCCATCCACTTTCGTCTACAAATATATATACATCCATTCCAATAATTCATGCTAATGCAATATTTCAAATTCCTATGCTACCTGACAATTCTTGCCATAAGGATATCATAAAAACTGCCTTTTAAAATGACACTGCAAAGCTGAGACATCTAAAACTTCTTGAAGTTTATCTTGACACATCATTCTGTCTTCATGACAACAAATATCATTGCAAAAAAACAACATCTCTGCAATAACACCATTGCATTGCAAAGAAAGTACACAATATCGAGATATCATGCTATTGAATCTTCGAGGCAATGCGTATTATGTAAGGGCTCACTATTTCTGGCTCACATTGTAGGCAATATCCTATGCTCTGATCCGACTCAACACAAAGACATTCACACCTGTCTTCATCAATTCAGTATTTACAATTCTGCAAGCATGCAGGTAGGTTGAATTAAAGTTAGATAGATATGTATGCGGACGGTTCCATTTAGACAGATGAACTGCATATTCACAATATTAATTAACATCATAATAACAGATGACATAGATATTATGTTCATAAATTTGATTGTTAAACATATTCCTACTCTTACGCACCATATTCACACACCAAATTGTATTTATTGATAATGAAGTAGCCAAATAACAGAGCTACTTGCCATTACTGTCACTAAACAGCTTTCAGCCTTTCCCTTTGTAACCTTTTTTTGTCTTTCTTCCGTTGAGATGTTTGTTCTTTCTCTTTATTTGCTTGTAGTAAATTACCCACAGCTGGTTCAACCCCTTAGGAAATCTGCAGGTCCAGAGGAGACCCAGTGTGTTGTAGAATTACCTGAACTAGCCACCAGAGCATCCACACAAAAGACAATTGGCACTAGAATATCCAATGTGTGACCCCTGAGGACTCTTCGGGCAGCTTGGTGGCTGAGTACTTTTAAAAAGGTGCCCCCCTGCTCTGGTGAAGGTCTTTACAGCATGCTTTTGAACCCCGAAATTTCCAGTAAACCTTCATGAGCAAAATCCCAGGATGAGTCTTTAAATTGGCTGCCACTTGTATCAATGTCTGTGCTAGGAAAGTAAAAGATCCCTCACATGGGGTAAAGGTGTAGCATGTTAAGGACTCCCGCTCTATCTCTCTCTCATCTCATCAATCAACCCTCGTGAGCACCTTGAACTGGGCTTAGAGGCTGCACTTACCATATCTGTCTATCTATCTAGGTATCAATCTATCTATATAGATTATAATGTGCTGACTTGTCACTGATTTGTTTTTTGAAAGTCCTCCAAGGCCAAAATGTATATCATTGGTCTGGTTGTGTGCTGATTGTCAATATCTTCAATCTGACGTGTTGACAATGCTTTTTTTATGTCGCCGTCTGTATTCTATATAGATACTGGGAATTGCTATTACATCATGGTCTAACATGTTACTGACAGTTTTCCCCCGCCTTAAAGGCCTTCTATGGACTGATGTTTCCTCCCTCTTTATTGTTCCCTATACGTGTCAGCTAAGAAAATCCAAATCATCCCTGCATAGCTTATTTACTTTGATGAGATACTCTCTGGTACTTCCAAATGAATGCTTTGTTTATACTCTCAAGTCATTTACATTGTAAATTTGATAACTTGTGGTGACAAATAGCCACATGCATGGTATTTTACTTGCCCTGCATAGACCTCTAATGTCAACAAAGAGATACATTCTGCAGATCAGATTTGATAACTTAAAGTTTCCCTGAATGATAAAATTCTTTGTTACATATTGGTGGTTTTCCATGCGTTGTGCTATAAACTTGAGATTATTAACCTTTCTGACAAATTTATTGAAGCCTTTCCTTACTTAAATAAATTAATCGGGTATTTTTTATTATATTTCTCGATAGTTTCTCCGTCCTCCAGAACATCCATTGTTGATGACATCACAATGACCATTGTTAAAAATATATATGTTGTTCATTTCAACAGGAAAAAAAATAATTGTACGCCAAACAAATTTGGCACACTTAGCCACATGAGCAAGCCACACAAGATAATGTAAAAATTAGAGAAACTTTTGGTCCAATCTCAACCTCTCATTCGGAGTAACTTTAAATGGAAGCATCTATCTTGCTAAGATGTCTAACACACCCAGTCACTACATCCATTCCACTTTTTATGAGGAAGAAGAGGAACATTGCATTGTTCCAGAAAATACATTTACCATAGAGTTCCAACCAGTGGAAATAACTGATTATAGCAGAATAATACCGAATTTTTAAAAGTTTTTATTTCCATGTCTAAAAAAGAAAACTAAACTAAATGTCAATTTATCATCAAAGTAAATCAAATTTCTTTATATGATGACATGGGCAAATAGTGTAGAGTCTTCAGGGCAGTTTTCATTCCAATACACCAATATATTGTGAGAAACACACTATTTTTGATAATTTTTCAGCAATGTTTTTTCGAAAACATAATTATAATTGCCTCAGAAACACATGTGTTCCTTTAAAACGATTTCAACTGTCCTATGTTATGGGTCTGGATGTTGGCTTCAAATTCATACCAAATAAGTGCCGCTGAAGTGAGTATTAACTCAGCAAAAGATGAAAAAGATTGATTTTTGGCCCTTTTTTCAGACAAAATCCTGATTTTGAGTAATGATGTGGCATGAAATTGCAAAATATGTTCTGGTTATGCTTAAAATCGATTTTATATGATATTATAAGTCATAACTGATGTAATTGTACAACCATTTTGAATGAAAACGGTGTTTTTTGATTGGATTTTTCCTGATAGCCATTTTGGCCCCAAATTTTCAAAAAACTTCATAAATGCCATTATATTATTTGCTAGGGCATGAAACATGTTCAAACTACTAAATTAGTGTGGAAATTGTCACAACAGTTAATATTAGTATCATGGCTCCACTATTTACAGGAAAAAAATTTGAATATGATCAAAATTTTTGTGAGTGTTACGCTTGCGACAAAGTAATTTTTGTATTTTACCACCACTTATCAGTCACCAGCATGTATTAGTCCATAGTTTATTGATGCTTCACAGATTTACTATGTTTCAAGCTAATCCAGGTTAAAATCAGAGCTTTCATAGTTTTTTACCTTACGAAAGTACTTCTGGTGTTACGCGTGCGACATATGCTCCTTCCCTCATATTCATTGGAATTTTTTCATGAAATGAATTTTTCACAACCATGAAAGGCTCCAAAACAACTGAGTAGATATTATACTAGATCTTAACGGCAAAAAGATTCCACTGACACATGTAAAAGGCAGATTACAACATCCGAGATCAGGAAGCCTCAAATTTGACTCAAATTTTTTAAGTCAACCTTTCGACACGAATAATTCAATGATGTCAAAACAAGCACATAAATGTACTTGTTTCAATGAATTTATGAAGCCTTTGGACATAGAGATAAAAGGAAAATTAAGAAAATGGCAATGAGATATGTCAAATTTCATACACCTGAAATAATTCAAGTGAAGAAAAATGTGATGTCACGCTAAAATAGTGAAAAATTCACGTTTTTTAATGTACTTTTAAGATTATCTCGACAACTGTCTGTAATATTGTCATGAAATTTTCTGGACTTTGGCACAAGAATGTATTCAAAGCAATAGTGCAATATAAAGTTTTTGCAAACATCCATTCCTACATTTTTTGACCCCCAATGAAATCTGGCTCTCTGGCTTCATTATTTTTGAGATAGGCCTTATCCTTCTTCATGAAAAGTAGAGCAGTATGTTCTGTGAATCAACTTTTCAATGAAAGATTTTTTTGATGTTCCAGATTTGATCGACTGTAATGTTTATAAATTCATAAAAGAGGTAATCTATCCGAAAGATAAATCTTCAATATGTTGTTGACAAATCCACAGACACCTTGATGTAGGGTGCTAAAATGCGCAATATATGATTAAATATCAGTATGTGGTACCATGTACCATTCACAGTGCCTCTTACTAAGTCACATCCAGACATAACAATCCCATGCACATAATATCATTGGGTCATCATTACCAAGTTATCTAAGATTTTGAATTTGAGATAAAGTTTTAACAGTTGTTGAAGAGTCTTGCATTCAAAAACATCAAATATTCTTCTGCATATTTAATTTTTCAAATAAAAATGCACAGCAAGTTTTGATGGTGCTCAGGGGATCAGTGGACCCGTTACAGCCAAACATCAATCGGCCTGTCCTGCTAGAAAATTCCAATGAACAATTGAGCATAAAACATTAGTTTGAATTTTGTCATACATAATATTTCTGTTTGTTATTAAACTACCCCTATTACATAGGTGAAGTTTTTTGTTTTTGTAAATATTTTCTATTGTTTTCGTACCACGAAGCAATCTTCTGTTTTTATTTGGAGTCTTCGTCCTCTTCCAACAAAAAATTTTTAACAAAAAATATAAATATGAGTATGGTTTGGACTCCAATACCCATGTCATGACTGACACAAATTAACCAACATTCTATAAGCACAATGCTCTCCATAGTTTTGTAAAAGAAGAAAACATTTTGATTCATTCTTTGCCTTCCTTGCCATGGCAATGTAGTGAAAAATACCATAAGCATAGCTGCTTGACGTACTATTGAGATTAAGGTGGTATGCAGTTTTTAATCAATGTATTTTGTGGGATATAATGAAACTTCCAGCAGCTATTTCATCGGAATGTATATATAAACACTGAAAATAGAGGTACACTTGATTATCAATGTGGTTAAAAAAAACATGTTTTGGTTGATTAAATAATTGATGTCATTATTTCTTCTGGAAAATCAGGTTGTATAGCCAATATCAATCACTGACAAATGTAATCACAAACTTCATTGGATTCCTGAAAACGAATTGTATTACTTTTTCCATTTCGAGGGCAATACCGTTAGATAACTAGTTGTTCACTTAAATCTTATTAAAGCTAACCTCACAAAATTGCTGGTACATAAAAATAAAACCATGATTCAACCATAATAGTATGTCATAGTTAAATTATCAGTTGGCCAACATTTATGACAAATTTTTGGTCTGTGTGTTAATCACATTCAAAGTCAAATATTGGTTGTCGCATATATACACATGGTTACAGTGCGCATAACATCTCACCACATCTCTCTCACTTCAGCAATGTTATGCAGCATCTCAAGAAATAAGCCGTGTTACAAGATAAGAATTCCCCAAACAGACAGGTGCATGGGGAACAATAAAGTGGGTGTAAATAGGTGCATCAGTCTATAAAATGCCTTTATAGCCACCAGACAACTGTCAGCCATGTCAAAATGTTGTCTATAACATGGATGGATCATCATTTAATATCAAATCATGTCCCTATGTAGAATATAGATAGCTACACAAACACCAACACTGCTAAGATATCACAGTGAAAAACAGGATGAAAACTAATTGCAAGTTATTTTTATATCTGCTTTTATGTTTGGTTTCGGTAGCCTTATTACGGCTCATCCGTGATCTGCATAATATCATGCTCTACTGCCAATAGGGTAAAAGGCCTAAAGGAAAGCAAAAGCAAAGAATTTAGGATACAGGGAAGTAACATATTGTCTTATAAAAACGGTGTAATCTGTTGTTTTAATTTCAAGGTTGGATGCTATACCAAAATTAAATGCACTTTATATCAGATCTAAAGAATATGTTTGCTAAAAGGTTTATACATGCTTGCCAGATGTTTTGGAATAAAATGTGTATTCTCGCCGATAGAAAAAGGAGACATTGCTTTTGATAGGACTAGTATTTTAGTATATCCACAACATTATCACCAGCTCAATTACATACAATTACATGTTTTGTAATTTAACTTGTAAAAGTTGCCAAAAGAGGAATTTGAAACAAGAATTATGAATTCTTAAGCAACAGTAAGATAATAAGAAATGCCGATATGGGGTTCCCAATTTCTTAGCCAACTGAACATTATTTTTGTCTTAAGTTTAATTGAAGCAGTGCATCTCCACATTGATGCAAAAGGATGAATATTTCATAATGAAAACAGGAGCACAAATAACTTTTTGTTCTCCCACCCACCTGAGAAATAGAGAACATTTTCTTCCACTGTTATAAATATTTAAAAGCATAAAGCATATCTTCCTGGCTATTCGCAATGCATCATAATTATCCTTGGCACATCACCAAACATCACTCCGTAATCTTGCATTTTTCTACAAATTATAATAAGATCTGTCATCTAATCTCCTTGTTTAAATGTATAAGACTTTCTACGGCACCAGTCTCCCTGTTTAGATGTATAAGACTTTCTACTGGACAGTGTCAAGGCTTGCATGACTTCTTACATTATAAGTTCTTTGTTTGTTCATTTTGATGTTTATGATTTAATTTGCCTTCTTCTTACAAACAACGAAAATGTGATAATTTCCAAACATCATTTGTAAGATCCTAAAATTAGTGATCAACAGGTCACTGACAAATTTTTCAAATGAATAGTCATTTTATAATTAACGATTGAGCACAGAATTATGTATCAAAGGAATTCAGTCAATAGTCCTCTTTGCACGTCATCCATTTGTGCTTATATTAGCGACTTAAGATACATGAGGCTATGTTATAATCCTTCCTGGCATGTTTGGTTCTAAATTTAAGCAATTTACTAACAGAGCAAAGCTTCAACAAAATTTAAACAGAAGGCCACTTTGCATATGTAAGAACAGTTGCCCAAATGCCTTGCCCATCAAGAAGAAAAGGAGTGTAATGGGTGTTTAGGAATTAAATTCCTTGAGAAATAAAACCGTCTTGTTTTTATGCCGGCCTACCCTATTTTCAAGGGTTGGTGGTTAAAAAAGCTCTTTAATTTAATATGACAGTGTAAACTCAGACGGTGCTCTTTTTATCATTTGCAAAACCTTCTTTTTTTAATTGATTGTTATCATTTGTGGTCATATATGGAGGCACAGTGCATAAAAATATGATGCATGGAAGCAGTCATGATAGGAGCACAAATCTGACAAAAGAAATATATCACAATTGTCATGATTTCATTCTTGATACTAGTCTAAATTACTAAACCTGCAGCAGCTGTATATATTTCTGAGATACTTTGCCATATATTATTTCGGATTGAAAATTGCCAGAAAGTCTGTTTGGTAAATGAAGCAGTGAAACAAAATCATTGAATTGTACATGTCTGGCACACTCTTTCATTTGCTACAATATTCATGTCTGGTAACTGAATTCTGGATTTAAATTAGCCTGAGGCAGATAAAACTGTCGACTGGAAGAAAATGGATATCAAGTACATTCCTTAGAGAAATGACTTTAACACATGGGTGTGGTCTTAGAAATAATGAAATCTAAAAATTTAACTGATACAATTTCTTTGTTCTGGCTAGATTCAATTTAGACAAGGTTATTTAAGTCTTTTTACAAAAATTAAAGATATGATCATTTAAAATAACTAAATCAAGAAGCATGTGAGGTGATAGACAGTCTACAAGAAACATCTTACAATTTTACCAGCCCGGGTGGGTACTTCGTGGACTTTTGCATACGGATGCGCCACGGCAATTTTGAAAACCAGAACCAGTTTAATCCCAAAACTGCGCCAAAACCACAAACCATTTTAATCCTTCACTAAAATTTTTGGCAACCAATTTAATCTTCATGATTTTATAACCATTTTAATCCTCTTTTGAAGCCGATTCTAGCGGTACCAAACATGTTGGGGTTGCGAAAAACAGAACCAAATTAATCAGAATTGTCAAAAAACCAAAACCATTTTAATCCAAAAAGGCCAAAAAACCTAAACCATCCAGCGGAGCCTCTATATACACCCTTATAGAGTGAGTACCCCCCCCCCCAGGGTTTGCCAGGCTTCATAAAATACAAACAATATTCTTCCATGACGAAGATCAGTTTGGTTTCCATTCTTCGACTATTTATTTATCTTGAAGGTTAAGATTTATTTACCTAGCTAATTACAATACACCAAAACATTTGGAGGCACATTTCACAAATAGTCACTCAATGAGCAGTTAAATTGATTATTTTGAGACAAAGTATGAATGAGTAAAACAGAATTTTTCATAAATTTTATTCACACTTAGCTTGAAGGTAAATTGCATTCCCATGTATGCAAAATGATTTTTGTCTAACTTTCTTTTTAAGGCACTTACATTTTAAATGTTCTTATTTGAATTAAGTGCTGTCGTCAGTTGGATTTGAAATATCATGAAGCATCACTTTTGTGAAATATATATGCTTTATGTGTAGATTTTGGCATTTAATATCTCATATCAATGAGCATCTGCAGCATCTGTATTAATGTAGTCACAGCCGCCACAATTTACTTGACACCTTGACAAGATAATAAAAGGTAAATTATGATGTTGTTCCTTGTGACATTTGTGCCTGTGATATTTATGCCTTTAGCGAATAGTGTCTCTTGTATAGGCCTATAGAGTCCAGCCCTTCCATCTTACGCCCAATAATATCGCCTGCCATTTTTACCACTTTCTGGATTTTGGGCTTGTCTTGAAACAGAATTCTCCCATGCCATTGACATATACAATGGGTAGCACAAAAGTCTTGTAAAAAAGTGTCATGATATCAGCACTGATGTTTAAATTTTGGAGGCATCTAAGGAAACGTAGTTGTTTCTGTGCTTTGTTAAAAATTCTCTCGGCATTTTATGACCATAAAGATTTGGAGTCAATGTACTTATATTCATGTGGCTGTTCAATATCTTCATTGTTGACAGCAATGGGGTCTGTCTCGCCAACACTCCTTCTAAAGTCAAATTCAACTTCTTTGGTCTTTTTGAAATCAAATTTTAAATAGTTTAGGCCACAACATTGGACAAGTTCATGAGTTGCTTTTCTATAATTGGCATCAGATTCATTTATTAATCTGACTAATAACAATACCGTTATTGCACAGAGACAGTCATTTGTGTAAACTTGTAAAGTATGAATAGTATTGGGGATATAACACACTCCTGAAAGGGCTCTTTGATGAGATTCACCACTGCCTTTGCCAAACTGAAGGATTTGACTTCTAGTTTGCACAAACATTGAATTTTTTGTAAGCAAAGCTGGCGATGATGAGCTAAAAAATTTGAAAAATAACTATTTGGACAAAGAAAATGTTATATCAATAAGGGAAATAGTGACATGACCAGGAAATCAGGTGCATTTTATCACATTACCCCTTTTTGCGGTTTGATATTTGTTCAATTTCAGGGCAGAAAAACAACAATGCACTGTAATAAATGATTGAGATGTTGGATGGAAATGAACTTTTATCACCATCGGCATGAAAAAGAGAACAACATGGAAAATGGAAATTGAATGAAATTTTGAGATTAATACATCCTTGCAGGCCTTAACAGCAGCCAGTCTGCAAGATAATGAATAATTACATCATTATGTCCCCTCAAGCTAGCCATTCTCTAATGGGGCTTTCATTTAATGAAATGTTGAAACAATCTGTGTTGGAGGTTTTTCAAACCAAAATGTGATTGAAGTGGACCAAAGAATCTGATGTGACTGAGGTAAGGCGAAAGAAAATATCATTTAGATAAAGCAGTCATGGGAAATTATAAATAAAGGCTTTGCAGTTATTTGAAGAAAGGTGATCACACATGTGGCCAGTCAGTCTTGCAGCTGGGGGTATTATGATGTCTATTTGAGACACTTCAGGACTTGTTCAGGCTCTTTTTTCTTTGGAGCAGACAGGTATAACAGGCAAGTAATTCTACAAAGCGGAGGGTCTCGTTTGAATCCGCAGATTCCCTGAGGGTGTTGGTACGTGTGTACCAGCTCAACTGTGCTTTATCTGAAAGAAGGCAGATAAAACAAAATGGTAAATAAAGGTAAGGTGTCTGAACGCCGAATACAGTTTTAAAAGGAAATCAAAAACTGGTTGGTTTTTATAAAAGTTTTGTTTATTTGACCCAAATTGTGTGATGTCCTTCAAAATATTCCTATAATTTTCAAGGCAGAGCTCTGTTCGAGTAGTACAAAGGAAAAATATTTCAGCATTGCAATAAAAGCTCTGATTGGATTGCCGTCTTCTACGGTCTAGTGTTCTATTCCAATAGGTTATACAGAAAAACCTCTTTCCTGTTTAGCATGCAAAAGATATTGTGACCCCCAGAGGCACATATTGAGCAGTGAGCCTGTGACACGACATTTCTAGAAAATACTAAATCAAGTTTTTCATTTAATCCTCATGTATACATGTTCTGGTTTATATCCAAGCTTCCTTTTTCCTCTGCTTAAAAGCACCCAATTCTGGAGTTTTGTGTCTCAAACGAACATAACATGATTTCTCATTTAATAACATTGTTGTGTGTATGATTTTCCTGGTATGGGTTTCATCTTCGTTTTTTTTTCTGGTTATTTTTCAAAGAACACCATGATTTAAAAAAAATTTAAATCATAATATCTTGTTTGACATTAAAGTTCAATTTATCAAATTTTTCCACCTAGCAAGCCACACTGCTACACACACGTACATGCTCAGATTGACAAGTAAACCAGTGCGATTGAAAAACAGAATACAAAATTTTAAAAGTTGCAATGTTTGTCCCGGATCTCCATTTGCAACTCACAGATACAGTTGCATCAACTACAGTGTGTAGATTTTGACATTTCAATTTCCATGAAAGTGAAACACGCTTTCAAATATGGTACAATGTGCCTAAATTTAGTTATCGACAAACTGAGTCTTTCAATTCACCATGCCACCTGAAAACTTTTCATGATGAGGGTGTCATATTAGAATTGTAGTGAAAAGCTGAGAGATGGTTCTTAGTTCTTATATCATTTTGGCATAAAAAAGTCACTACAATGAAAAATGTGTGTTGTTACAAAAAGGCCATTGTATCCTCTGAAGATAAAGTTCCTTGTGTAAGTATGTATAATATAGAAGGTGACATGGCTCTAGTCATAAGTGTAACATTTGCAGAATTTTGGGATGAGCTGCATTTGTCAGAATTTTCCGATCCATATTTCATACCATGTCAAACTAAATCACATGGAAACCACCAATTTACAATAATAAGATGTTTATTAGATCATCTTCCCCATTCCGGTACCGTATTGCTCTATTTCTACATTGCTTTGATATGATCAAGCAATTGTATGCCTTTGTACTAAAATAATTTTGTAATGTCATTAATTTTGTAAGCATCATTCACATGCACTCATGGTTAAAATGTTTCATAAGATTGCTATATATCTTTAAAAAAATCAAAACAGTCATAACAGTCATGACAAACATTTCGAGTTTTTAAATGCGCCAAAATAAGTTTATTTTGCAAGAGATTACTTTCTTTTTTTATATTAAACTGTCGAAAAAGTTATGATGGTGATCAGGGGAAAAAAGGAAAACAACAATTGGCCTGACCCACTAGGAAATTGTGTTGCATAATTGAGTGTGCACTGCTATTAGTCTTCCCCAGTAACAATACTCAATAATGAGACAAGTTGATGCTGCAATCCCCATGTGATTAAAAGCATCCCAAAACTGTGATCCGCTATCAAAACCTTACCTCAGAAAGGGGAAAGTGTTCAACTCTCATGAAGACTTCAGCTGGCATTTGGCCTCAGAAGCATTAAAGTATCCTATGTCACCTCCAGAGTATCTTGATTCGATGTATGTGGACAGGTGTGCAGACGAAAGAGTATCAAAGCAGTTGACTATGAATAATAAAATTATAATTACAGTAAAATTAAGAAATTATGCACCTGCCAACATCATATATGTTTCCAAGGTAAATGTCAGATAAAACTGGAGTTCTTGAAATCAGGATAGACACTGTCTAATAGACTACTTGCTGAAGGAATTCATTTTATAGATAATTGGTGTGGTTCACGTGTTATTACAAGGCTAGACAGTTACTATATGTAGACCTTTGTCCGGCTATGAATTATGCAGGGATAGACTAGTCATTTCAGTTCAGAAACTTTACTTCCGTTCTTCTGCAAAGCAAATATATAGAAAACACTTTCTTTCTCTGCTATATGAATATTAAAAAACACTAAGCATTCCTCCCTGGTAAAAACTGGTAAATCACTAAGTATCATCATACTCAGAAATATATATCATAAAAACACCAGACAGCGATCTTGTTACACAGATTATTTTGAAGCAAATAATAGGATTTCCCATGCAATCTCCTTGATGTGTATATATGGCTCTAATGTATGGGACTATACTTGTTTATTTTTCCTCGGTCTCAACATTAAGACTTCAAAACACAAATATGTCACATATATATATATTCATATATTTGGCTTTCCTGATATGAATTGCCCAATTTTAATAATTAACAGATCCCTTGCGCAGAGCCACGAATTGTGACAGTCAATAACCCTATTCAAGTGGTTAATGGATATGCGTAACATTAATTGTAAGTCCTATCAAATGGAACTATAATGCATACATCAATATTTAGCCCCGCTTAGGGAGATACTAATGTTTTCATTTGCATGTCTGTCCATACATATGTCTACGTCTATGTTCCTGTTAACAAAAAAAAGGTGCAGTCTGCTTTTGCATGAAACTGGAGGATTTTTCAGAGCACCCAAAAGAAGAACTGATTAGATTTTGGTCGGGATCCATGTGCGGATGCGTCACAATCACCAGATATTGTTTTATGTATATCATATTGTATATCAATATCAATCGGTCAGTCTGCTTATGTGTTATGCATTAGTGAACACTTGCCAAAATTCCGGCCATTAGTAAACACCACAATAAGCAAAGATGGAGCCACCACACACTGCATTGTTAATTCTAACGGACTGTGTTTTCTCGAAATGCAAAACATCATTCAGGCTACCAAGGCATGTCTCGATTACTATACAGCCAATGCTTACAGACATGACTCCCCCCTAGTCCTGGCAGCAAGACTATGCACTCTAGAGAGTGGTACCTAATAGTTTCTTGTGAAGTTCAGTGTAGTGAACCAACAGAACGGTAAGTCCCCCCCTGCTTGGAGAAGAAAATCTGTTCAAATTCCACCCAGATTTATTACTTGAGTAATTTAGCATCCTGGCTTGATACATCTCCACAGGAATTTACATGCAAGCCATTGTAAGGTTCTCCATCATATCAGCCGAAGACTGCACAAAGCTAATCACAGAAATTTGGTACATATAATATATAAATATGTTTCACATACAATGGACCCTTCACTTGTTTTAAAAACACAATCGTCAGGAACATGAACTTCTAATTGAAACATCTTTTTTCATTCATTCATTGGCTACAAACATATTACTTGACACTGTTTCCTTTTTCTGACATCTGGCTAATCACAGACACACCCACAAAAATGGCCTCGATATATCCTGCACCTGTAGTTAACAAATAAAGAATAAGGATGTGACATTATGAACACTGCAGTTCGACCTTTGCTATGCAATGAGTAACCGCATTAACATAAATTTTCAAGATGACATTGTTGCCACATGAGAGGACTGGGGAAAATTGATTCAGACTAAAGACATACCCCTAAAAACTTCAAGACATGTAAAAAATAAAGATTAACTGTGAGGTTAGTCTGACAGTTCAGTGTCGACAGTCACAAAAGGGTTTACTATAATACATTTATTCAAACAAGATGTCCAGACACTTTTATCCATATACAAAAGAGAAACCTGTTAAAAAATATTTTGCAAAAATGAAGGCTTTTAAATGGAAGTTTATCAAATTTAGTATTGATCATGGCTGGGAACATACCTGAACTAGTAAGACGTGAAAGTTTGTAATTATTTTCACATATTCGTTCTGAATCATCAAAGACATCCCGCTAATATGTTAGCTGAGAGATAATGTATTGCAGCTCTACTGGTCCCGATAAGACCGACGATATACCCAGGGATCTGAAAGTTTCAAACTTAAAGTTGTGGGGTAAACTGGGCTGATACTTTCATGGAAGGAAACCCTTGGACGCTGATAATTTTCTTTATTACATAACATACATGCTTTTTGGCCAAAGAGCGATTAGGCAAATGTCGCTGCTGCCCCATCTACGCTGAAAAAGTTGAGGTTAAAATTCACCCTGTTTTTTAAGTGTACACGTTGGGATCATTTTAACCTGCTATGTTGGAAACACGCTGCATCTCTGATATCATGAATGCAGTAAAATATCCTCCATTCACTTTTGTCTACATTTAGCACAATATATCTCCATTCCAAGAATTCATGCAAATGCAATATTTCAAATTCCTATGCTACCTGACAATTCTTGCCATAAGGATATCATAAAAACTGCCTTTTAGAATGACACCACAAAGCTGAGACATTTACAACTTCTTGAAGTTTATCTTGACACATCACTCTGTCTTCATGACAACAAATATCATTGCAAAAAAACAACATCTCTGCAATAACAACATTGCATTGCAAAGAAAGTACACAATATCGAGATATCATGCTATTGTATCTTCGAGGCAATGCATATTGGGTAAGGGCTCACTATTTCTGGCTCACATTGTAGGCAATATCCTTTGCTCTGATCTCACTCAACACAAAGTCATCCACACCTGTCTTCATCAATTCAGTAAAACAATTCTGCAAGCATGCAGGTAGGTTGAATTAAAGATAGATAGATATGTATGCGGACAGTTCCGTTTAGACAGATGAACTGCATATTTACAATATTAATTAACATTATAATAACAGATGACGTACATGTAGACATATGTTCATAAATTCGATTATTAAACATAATCCTACTCTTACACACCATATTCACACAACAAATTGTATTTATTGATAATGAAGTAGCTAAATAATGGAGCTGGTTGCCATTACTGTCACTAAACAGCTTTCAGCCTTTTCCTTTGTAACCTTTTTTTGTCTTTCTTCCTTTGAGATGTTTGTTCTTTCTCTTTATTTGCTTGTAGTAAATTACCCACAGCTGGTTCAACCCCTTAGGAAATCTGCAGGTCCAGAGGAGACCCAGTGTGTTGTAGAATTACCTGAACTAGCCACCAGAGCATCCACACAAAAGACAATTGGCACTAGAATATCCAATGTGTGACCCCTGAGGACTCTTCGGGCAGCTTGGTGGCTGAGTACTTTTAAAAAGGTGCCCCCCTGCTCTGGTGAAGGTCTTTACAGCATGCTTTTGAACCCCGAAATTTCCAGTAAACCTTCATGAGCAAAATCCCAGCTGGATGTTCCAATGAGTCTTTAAATTGGTGGCCACTTGTACCAGTGTCTGTCTTTGACAAGTAAAAGATCACTCACATGGAGTAAATGTGCAGCATGTTGAGGACTCCTGCTCTATCTCTCTCTCATCTCATCATTCAACCATCATGAGCGCCCAGAACTGGGCTTAGTGGGTTGCAATTACCATATCTGTCTATCTATCTAGGTATCAATCTATCTATCTGGTGCTTATAATGTGCTTACTTGTCAGTTGTCATTGGTGTGTTTTTTTAAAGTCTTCAAAGCCAAAATGTATGTCACTATCAAAATTGTAACCTGGTTGTATACTGATTGTCAGTTTCTTCGATCTGACGTGTTGACAATATTTTCTTTATGTTGCCGTCTGCATTATTTATAGATGCTGGGAATTGCTTTTACGTGTACATCATGGCACATACAATACATGTTACTGACAGTTTTCCCCTGCCGTAAAGGCCTTCTATGGACTGATGCACATATTTCCTCCCTCTTTATTGCTCCTTATACGTGTCAGGTGAGAAAATCCAGTCATTGTTGTATAGCTTCTTGATGAGATACTCTTTGGTATATCCAAATGAATCCTTTGTTTATACTATCAAGTCATTTACATTGATCATATGTGGTGACATATATTAACATATATGATATTTTAAATGCCCTGCTCAACCATCTAATGTCAACAAAGAGATACATTCTGCAGCTCAGATTTGATAACTTAAACAGAAGCATGTATCTTGCTAACATGTCTAAACACCCGGGTCACTACAGCCATTCTACTTTTTATGAGGAAGGAGAGGAACATTGCATTGTGAAAACTGTGCACAGTTGGTATGATGCTTATGATTCATCATGATCAATAGCTTTTATTTAATTTCACAAGACTTATGCTGCATGTCGGTGACTGACAAACAACAGAATTGTGAATTTGATTCCTGCACAAAAATCGAATACAGGGGCATATATTTTTCATTTTTGTAAGGGGGGGGAGGGATGATTTTGGGGATCTCAAACTTCGCGCGTGGCCCAACAGGCCGAAAGTCGTGCAGCAGTAGATTTCGAGGGCCACTCTAGGGCCCAAAAGCCAATATATTACAGACTATCGAAGGTTGGTTTTGAGACTTTTTTTTCCACACAACATGAAACTTTCATCATGGAAAATTGCTAAATATGACAGATAATTGTCAACATCAAGTACTAATAATTTGAAATTCTAGGGGGGGGATAATCATATGATCATCCCCCCCAGTTCATCCTAGGGGGGGGATGAATCCCCCCATCCCCCGCAGGATCTACGCCCCTGATCTAATATGACACATGAGTTGATCATGATTAATCAAACGGCCTCTTTGGTTCCCAAGCTGAAATAATGAAGTAGAAAGTGCACATTTCTTGCTGAAATAGTCATGCATAGGCCTTGCTTATCCTTCTTCATGAATAGTAGAACAGTATGTTCTGCAAATCAACTCTTCAATGAATGATTTTTTAATGTTTCAGATTTGATCGACTGTAATGTTTATGTACATTGTATTCAGAAAAGAGGTGATCTGTTAGACAGATAAATCTTCAATATATCCCTTTTACTATATCACATCCACACCTAACAATTCCATGCACATAATATCATTGGGTCATCATTACCAAGTTATCTAAGATTTTGAATTTGAGGTAAAGTTTTTGCAGTTGTTGAAGAGTCTTGCATTCAGAATTTTCTTTCACATATCTAATTTTTCACAGCAAATTGCACGACAAGTTTCATGGTGCTCAGCTGATTAGTGGACCCGTAAGAGCCAAACACCAATAGGCCTGTCCTGCTAAAAAATTCTGATGAATAATTGAGCATTGCAACCACAAGTCTGTCCCTGTAACAATACTCAGTAATGAGACAGAGATGATGCTGCAATTCTCATGTGATTAAAAGCGTCCCTAAACTGTGTTCAGCTATGAAAACTTAAGTGCTTTAATGGGCAAGGTGGTCTGCTTTCATTTGGTCCGGTCTGCAATTCACAGCAGAAGCATTAAAGTTTCCTGTGTCAAGTGAGATTTACCTTGATGTTACGTTGGGTTTGAGATAGGACTATAGGTGGATAAAATTGTAATGGTACATGTTCTGATATGAAGCAAATGTTTTTCCTAAGGATTATAATATTATTGGGAAGTATTTTATTCTGATTTTCCTTTGACCAAACTGTTTTCTTACCTGTGGTCAATTTCATTCATGTTTTGGCATCAAAATTACCACGACAGATTGTTTCAATATTTTATAAAATCACACCAAAGTTAAATTGAAAGCCCCTTAGAGCTTTAGGGGAAATAATGGTAGTTTTTCATTGTCTTTCAGACTGGGCCCTGCCTGTAAAAACATATATATCGATCTCAAATTTCATTCAATACTTATTTTCCTTGTTTGTAGTTTTCTTGCTAATTGAGCATTTCCATGTGACATTTCAATATTTTTATAAATTGTTTCATTGTTATTTAGTCCGCAAGTGAGATTAAATTGTGTACAACAACATTCATAATTGAAACAAATGCCAGAAAAGTTAATATGGTACAACTGTTTGTTGCTGTACAATTTCTGTTAGCATCTTTGGGAATACAAACAAGTAAAAAAACATGTTTTAAAATAGGAGTCCAACGGTTAAAAATGTTGATGATCATTCTTTTCGAAAATGCTCTGCTTGTTTTGATTCTTTGTAGTTTTCTTTTTTTCATGTTTAATAAACCATTATATTGAAAAAGAAAAGGATAAAATGTCTAGAGGTGACTTTGAAATACAGGATAACAAAAATGTAGGATTTTTTTTTTACATATTGTAAATTGTAGAACGGCGAGATACATAGACAGAACAATGAAAGGAAGTGGAGTGGGACCTTAAATTCTTGTCAATATTGATGAAATTGAAAAAAACTTTATTTCTTTAAAATATACAACTCAATAGTGACTCCTCTGCATATTTGGCGTATTGCAAATCAGTGACTTCTGCAAGTGTAGGAAGCAACAATGTTTTCCTTGAGACCAAAACATTGCTCCTTGAGACTCCCTTCTGAATATATTCCCATCTTTTCAGAGGCAGGCTGCTACATTAATACAAAGGATAAATATTTCATGATTAGGATCGCAGCCTAGATTGCTTACCAAGCCAATATACAGAAAATATTTTCGTTCTCTGCTATGAATATTTAAAAGCGTAAAGCATATCTCTCCAGCTAATCAGTCAGTATCATAATACTCAAAGGCACGTATCACAAAACATAAAGAAATGATCTTGTGATACAGAATATTCTGAAACAAAACATATTGGATTTCTTATTTCATCCCCTTGTTGTTTGTGCATGACTTTCCTGGATTCCAACTATCCAACTCTACTTCAAAAAACACTGTATGTGCCTCATTCCTATTTTTAAATCAAAACACTCTAGATCTTATTATATCGGGGTATGATTTTCTGTTGTTCATGCATCAACAAGATTGTTTTGCCCTTCAATTCCTTCCAAAAATTGACATTGGAGAATGTTGTGGCATTATTTTGAAAAGAAATCAGATTCGCTGCATCCTTCTGAGAAAATATTATCTCATGGAGATGTCTTGATTGACTGAAAAATGAAAAATAACATACTCACCTAAGTTCAGACCAAACTAGACTTTTCCACAGATCCTTCATGCTCTATGCTACTATATGACGTATGCTAGATTATTTCTGAAGTGTAACTATATTATAAGATTTGATTCAGTAGTATAAGTGTTAAAATGTGTGCTGATGAAGTGGACTTAAAGTTGCTTTCGTGGTTTTTGTTGTATTTGACCGTTCTTTGTTATTTGTTTTCTCTTTTTTTTACACTGAGTTTCGTGATTGTATGTGGCAATTCAAAACACCCTGTACGTAATGGACGGATATGTGCGACTCATCTATAGTCTATACCATGGAATGGGAATGTCGGTATTGTTGGGTAATGATTACCGTGAGCTGCATCATATGGAATGTTCACCACAAATTGCATGGCAATAAGTGAATAAAATATCAAATAATATACTTTTCATTAAACAGTTTAAACACACACCTGCTACGTAAAACACTGGATAATTTTGCCCATCAATCCTGAAGGTTTTTTTTATTTTTGCTGGATTCTTTTATTGGAAAGCATAATCTCAAAATAACTGTTACTACAAAGATTGAGCTGCTACAAGGAAATGCCCTTTTCATCACCATTGACATAAAATAAGAACAACAAGGAAAATGGAAATTGAATGAAGCATTGAAACAATCAGGGATTTTTCATCCATGACTGTGGTAGATTAGATTGGATATCAAGTATTTAAGACAGAAGAAAAAATTTAAGAAATATTGTAGTCACTGCACTATTATCTATTAAGGGTTTTTATGACTGGGTAAGACTATTCTATCATTATGGCAGGTCTCTGTTTTTCAATATAAATTGTCATATTAGTTAACTATAACTTTTTATTGAGAAGTACTTCGGTAGAGGTAAATGAATCAAGCGATCATCCACTCTATCAGGTGGTGCTTTGGCTAGCCTATGTCAAACTGGAAAGCGTCAGTGCAGTAAGAACACAAAAATTAATCTTGAATTACCCTTGCATTCTGTCCTGGTTGATTTGAGAACTCTTTTACAAACTTTATATGACATTCAACATACTTCATATGACAAATTAATGGTTCTGTGTTGGTTGGAAATCAGACATTAATGAAAATTGATCATGCAGCCTCAAACTGTGATCTGTTTTTCATTGAAAACCATTGAAACCCTTGGGACACCTTTGAGCACATGGGATTGTTGCCGCAATTCTTATTATCGAGTATTATTACTGAGGAGAGACTAATATTTGTGGTACTCTATTATTCATTTCTAAGTGGTACAGGCCAATTACAAATTTTGCTCTAAACCGTATACAGTAGGGTGCATCAGCCGCCCCATGAAAACTCAAAAAATAGAGCTAGATGGCTGTACGTTGGCATGACGTTGTGTTTAGGTAGCCTGATGAACATACTAAAAAATCAGCTTGATCAATTAATATTTAGGGGTGCCTCCGGAAGCATATTTCCTAAGACATTTTCAGGAAAAGTTATGTTTCCGTAGAATCGCGGTTTGCAATATCTTGACTAATTTAAAAGATAGAAGAAAAATAATAACATATTTGGATTCTGTAGAAAATTCCCTTCAAAATGAATACCTGGAAGCCATACTTTTGTTGAAACAATGTTGAAGCCATACTGCAGGATTTGTTTTTACTTGGAATATTTTATACAACTTCACTGATAGGTGTCCCCTCTTTTGGAAAGTTTTTCGGATCAAGCTCTTCTTAGGCTCAGTTGTGCCCCTATGTGTACAAAGTTCCTACACCAAATTTCAGCCAAATCCATTAAGGTTTAGGCACCCCCCCCCCTCATCTTTGGAGGGCCGTTTAAGGGACCAAAATTTGACTATTTTCGAGCATAAACAGTGGCTATTTTCCTGCCTCAGTGCCACTGGAACTGGTCAATGAGGCGTTTTTGAGGGTGGCGAGTTCACCCATAATGATAATGAATCACCCAGAGGTTGAGATGATGTCATAACATGCTATAACTGGTCAATTTAGCCCTCGAATACCCAAAATTGGCTGTTTTCTAGAGTCAAAAGTTGCCATTTTCCTACCTTAAATCAGTTAATGCCACTGAAACTGATCCAGTATGGGTTTCTGAGGATGCTGAATTCACCTTTGATGATCATGAATCGCTTAGAGGTTAAGATGACTTCTTAACATGCTATAATTGATCATGTCAGCCCTCGGATTACAAAAAAACTTGCCTGAAACATAGTGCCAAGAAGATGGGTCCATGTACCATGTACAATTGTGCATAATTTTGCAAATTAATGAAATATAAATATTGTCTGAACAGTGAGACATTCTATATTTTCAGGAAAACCAAAATTTTTGGAGTATAGCAGGGACTATGTTTAGCGAGACTGTCAATGTACATAATCTGTACATATATGGCAAGGTCTAAGGAGGATCTATATCGTAGAATTCATGTGTAGTCAAAATTCCATGACAAGAATAGAAGCTATTGAATAAATGTAATAATTATTTAACATTATCACTATGTGGTGTTTCAAAAAAGGTACGGTGACATGGACCCACCTCTTTTTGAACAAAAAGTATTAGGGCTAGTCTCCATAAGGATAAAAAAAAGTGGGACTTATCAACACACAGCAAGCTTGTTTTTTTTTTTTCATTGTCATAAAACGTTTATCAAGATCACATCATCATGAATAATTGATATAGCTTTGAGAGATAAAATGGAATACTGATTAAATTATTGCTCAAATTTATGGAACATAATTAATATGAAGGGAAAAGCAAAGACTAAGTACCATGCAGTCATACAAACAGAAACTTAAGTACAACAGTGACGTCGTACATAATAATCAAAGAAAAAGCATATCTTGCAGTTCATGATCACCACGATGTTGACGGAAACATAGCTTCCAGATATTCATTTTCCGTAGAATCCAAAAATGTCATTAGATTTTTTCTATCTTATATATTACTCAAGTTATCGCAAACCGCGATCCTACGGATACGTAACTTTTCCAGACAAATTCATAGGAAATATGCTTCTGGAGGCACCCCTAAATATTCATCGATCAAGCTGAAATTTTAGTATCTTATTTTGTGTGGTAAAACACAACTATGGACCGAGGTACAGCTTGATCTGTTGGGGCAACTGATGCACCCTAGTATACAGCAATCCCCCGAGTACCATTGCAACTTTTTGGGCAACCATGAAGTTGTTGAACTACTAAGACATGATAATGAAGCCAGTTTTATGAAACGTGATGTAATAACATCTATTTTTGAGCAATCAACATGGAAAATATTTCAGTCGTGTATGTTAGTTTCTCAGAATTGTTTGAATTACAATCATATAAAAGTAATGAAATAGTTTGACAATATGGTTTGCTGAATGATTATCATGCAGTTGACACAGAAACTAAAACGAATTTAGATAACGAGACAATACAGTTAGCCACTGCTGTAATTGATCCAAACACATGGTGTATCATGAAGTATGGTGTTGAATTACATGGTTTCGCAAACATTATATTCTTTTATTGACATCTATGAATATCACAATTGATACATATGATACACATTGGCGCCCCATTCATTCACACAATTTGTGTTTAAGCCTTGACTACATGCCTTATTTGCCTAATTAATCTATTTTGGGAATTCCGTTTCATGGTTACCCAACTGTATGCCAGGCTTATCACAATTTTATTTTAGTGATAAAAATCCATCATTATATTGTATGGCATTTCTGTACGATTTGGGCAAATCACTCTAGCTTTTATAAGTTTGAACTTTCAAGAAAAAAAAAAAGGCAAAAACTCACATTTGTTTATAATCATTGATATATTCCTTCATGCTATTGAGCCTTACATACTTCTTGAGCAATTGACACAGCCTTCTTTCTCTAACATTTTGCCAATCACAGAAATACCCACAAAAATTGCCTTGACATGAATTTTACTGCACCTGTAGTTTTCAAATAAAGAAATTATATAAAATTATGAACAATACAATTCGCCGTTATCTTAACAATGTCTAACCATACTAACTATAATATTGGCGATACTTATAGCTATGTTATTGATATCAAATGCCTTCCTTCTTCACTGTAACTACTGATTCCTGAGTCTCATCATGATTTATAGTCCTGTTTACAAGAGAATTGAAGAAAAGCTTGTATTTTATTGCATTTTGGTAACATGCTGCATCTCATTTTTACCCACGTGAAAGCAGTAAAACAAACTCCATTACCTTTGTCTACCCTCAGCGGAACATATCTTAATTCAAGGAATTTGTGAAAATAAAATCTTTCAAATTCCTATCAAACCTGAAAGTTCTTGCCACAAGGACCTGATACTGCAAAACCAAGATGTTTAAAACTTCTTGAAGTCTATCCTGACACACTGATCCTTTCTTCATGACAACTATACCATTGCAAAAAAACATCTCTGTAACAACACCATTACATTTCAAAGAAAGTACACAAAATCAGGATATCATGCTTCTGAATCTTCAAAGCAATGCATATTTTGAAAGGGATCACTATTCCCGTTTCATATTGTACAATATATTATGCTCTGATCTCACTCAACAACACATCCTGGTGTATGAAGAAAAAGCTTGATGCCCAATCAAAGTTAATCAAAGATGTTGAGCTGTCAATTGACAAAAAATTAAAGGATGAGATTGTCAAATTGCAGAACTACATGGATCAAGAAATTAAATTGATGGTTACAAGAATAGAAAAAGTGGAGACAAAGGTGAATACTTTGGAGAGAAAATTCAATGAAAAAAGTGAGTTTGATCCAGATGAGACTATTATTGCAATGAATGTCCCTTATGATGCCAATGAAAACGAAATGGAAAAGGCTCAGGATCTAATTCGAGATGGCTTGCACCTTTTCGGCGTACATGTAATACGAAGTAAAAGGCTGAAAAAACATGACGGTTCGCCAGGCTTATTTAAGATACAGCTGGCCTCAGTTGAAGAGAAGATTAGGGTATTGAGGGCAAAATATGACATTGGCGGAAGATTTAAAAACGTAAAACTGCGCTCGTCTCGTTCTCATGCCGAAAGACTGGCGGAAAAAAATCTGCAGACCCTCCTGGCAGTGCTCCCTGGTGGCAATGACTTTCGATTTTTGGCCAACGGACGTTTAGTGAAGAAAGATGCCTTCTCTGCAAGACCACAAGCTACTATGACTACTTACGAGGAAAATCCAAGTCCTTGGCAAAGAAGGACTTTTACTCCACAAGGCACGTTTCAACAGCAGTACCAAGGCCCGCAATTCAATGATCCTCTTCATACACCAATGAGACAAGACTATGGCTAGGAATTAGCCTGCCCGGCTGTTTTGAATGAAATTGTGATTGGAACATGGAATGTGAATGGATGGACATTGTCAAACTCTAGAATAAGACAACAAATTATTGAATGTTTAAACTATGACATCATTTGCATCATTGAAACCTTTCTAAGAAATGAGGAAGTCTTGTCATTACCTGGGTACAAATGGTTTGGCCAAAATAGAACCACTTTACATGCTCGAGCTCATAGAGGTTCTGGCGGAATTGGTTGTTTTGTAAAAGATTCTCTGTTGTTGCAATATACCTGTCATGTACTTGACAGATCATATGAAGGTATATTAATCATAGAGTTAAAACACAAAATGTCACATTTTAAGATATGTCTGTACATTGTATATTTACCCCCAGAACGATCAATCAGAGGGAGAGATGCAGATACCTTTTTTGAACATCTAATATGTAAAACTTATATGTATGCTAAACATGACCTAAGTCTTATACTTGGAGATTTTAATGAAAGAGTGGGTAGTAAGGATGACTTTGTGAAAGAAGTTGATGATATTACAGAAAGATCAAATATTGATGACTCTGTAAATAAACATGGTGATGCTCTGATAGAATTTTGTAAAGACAGCAAGTTTGTGATCCTAAATGGAAGAATCACTCCTGAGAACAACAATTACACATGTATTTCTGTCAAAGGGAAATCTGTTGTTGACTATATACTTTGTCCTCAAAATGATATTGTGTCCTGTAAAAAAGTGCAGGTATTGCCTGTCAAACAGGTTATGCAGTGTTTCAATCTAGTACCTCCAGATGCTTTCTTAGAAGGTAGTCTTCTTGACCATTCTATCCTGTCTGCAAATGTAAAAATGCACTTCGAGGATTGTGATAAGACCTTAAATCAAGTTCGTGTCGGGAACAAATTTAGGTATAATTACAGGAATATACCGAATTCTTTTATGAACAATGAAGCAGTTTCCAATGTGGTAAATCAGTCAGTTGTAAATGTAGTACCTGAGGTATCACAAAATGGTGTTGATACGCTCTACCTTAAAATATGTGAGATTTATTATTCTGAAATGAATGATAAACTTCTAAAGTGTACTCAAAGAAGGAAAGACAACACCCGAAAACCAAAACCTTGGTGGTGTGAGGAACTATCAATTTTGTGGAAGGAAGTTTGCTTGCACGAGAAATGTTATCTTGCTGAAAAAAGAAATAGACAGCTAAGACAACAGTTACGGCAAGTATACATAACAAAACAAAATATTTTTGATAAAACTTATAGAAGAATTAAACGTAAATATGAAAAAGATTTCTTGTATGATTTAAAGGTATGTGAAAGTTCCAATCCGAAGAAATTTTGGGAGGCAATAAGGAGATTAAGTCCTCAAAAAAAGGATATTATTCCTAATGAAGTGATTTTACAAGATGGTTCAATAACTGATGATCATGAAACTTTATTACTTGAATGGCGTAATACCTTTATGAGAATATATCAATGCCCTGATCCTATAATTAATCACTTTGATACTGAATTGTATGACAATGTTAAAGCTTCACTTGTGCATCTAGAAAACGGTCAATCTGAAAGTCCATTTGTTTATCGCCTTGAATTGCTAGGTGATATTATCAATGATGTCATAACCAAGAAAGAAGTGGCAATTGTTATAAAGAATGCCAAAAGTGGTAAAGCGTTTGGAATTGATAAACTTCCTAATGAAGTGTTCAAGAATGATTCCTCGATAGACCTATTGCTCAAACTGTTCTCATTCTGTTTTGAAAATGGACTCGCCCCTTCAGCTTGGGGAAAAGCTCTAATCAAACCTATTCCTAAGGGAACACAAAATGATCCCCGCAACCCAAGGTTATATCGTGGAATCAGTCTTATTTCATGTTTGGGAAAATTATATGCTGCCTTATTAAATGCTCGTCTAACTGTATTTTTAGAGATGACAGGTGCTGTTGTTGATGTCCAAAATGGTTTTCGTCAGTCTAGGTCTTGTTTAGAACATTTGTATACAATCACTAGCATAATTAGAACAAGGCAATTACAGAACTTATCAACCTTTTGTTGCTTTATAGATACGGCAAAGGCTTTTGATTCTGTAGATAGAGATTGTTTGCTTTATAAATTGTTGTATAATGGTATAAATGGAAAGTTGTATAAGGCCATAAAAGCTTTGTATTTAGGTCAGGTTTGTGCTGTAAAAATTAATGATTCAGTGACTGATTGGTTTAACAATGACATAGGTGTTCGCCAAGGGGACCCACTTTCACCCACTTTATTTTCTTTGTTTATCAATGACCTAGCAGTTGAACTAAATGTTATGAACCTAGGTGTTAAATTCGGTGATGAGATTGTTAATATTTTACTTTATGCTGATGATTTGGTTATCTTAGCTGAAAATGAAATTGCTTTACAGCGAATGATAGATAAATGCTGTGATTGGTGTATGCAATGGAGACTGAAAATGAATGTAGATAAAACAAAGGTGGTGCACTTTCGTAATCCTTCAGTACCCATAACTGATTATGACTTCAAGTGTTTTCAAGAGTCACTTGTGGTCGATCATAAATACAAATATTTGGGAATAATTCTTGAAGAAAATATGAACTTCCAGGTCACAGCAAAGGTTCTTTCTGAGAGCTCATGCAGAGCCTTCGGTTTGATATTGTCAAAATTGCGGAATTTGAAAACATTTGATTTTCAGTTGTTTGAAAAATTATGTAAAACATGTATTCATCCCATCATGGACTATGCTTCTGCAGTCTGGGGTTATAAAACATATGATAGTTCTAAAATTATGGAGAATAAAATGTTGCGCTATTTCTTGGGAGTGCATCGTTTTGCACCAAATTTGGCAGTGTGGGGAGATCTAGGTTGGACTCCGAGTGAAATAAGAAGAAAAGTTAATATGGTCCGCCTTTGGTGTAGGTTGATTAGATTAGATGATTCTAGGCTAGTAAAAAGAATATTTTTACATGATGTTGACCTTTGTAAAATATCAAATTTAAAAAATTGGGCCTGGGAGGTTAAACAGATTTTTGAGGCTACTGATCAGCTTAACTTATTTGAATCTATGCCTGATAAATTCTGCTTAGATAGTGTATTGAAAGTTACCGAAATCAGGTTAGTTGAAAGTTATAAAAATCGATGGAAACAGGATCTTGCTAATTTTCCAAAACTTAGAACTTATCTTATATTTAAAAATGATTATAATGTGGAATATTATGTCAACAGAGTAATTAACCGTTCTGAGAGATCATTTCTTGCTCAATTCAGGTTAGGAATATTGCCCTTGTCAATAGAAACAGGTAGATTTACTTCCCCTATTACTCCATTGGAAAATAGAGTTTGTCCAAATTGTAATATAAATGAAATTGAAGATGAAAAACATTTTTTGATGACTTGTACATTGCACACTGTTCAAAGAAATATTTTGTTTGAGAATTGTGTAAAATTTATTGACAATTTTTCAAATTTAGATGAATTAGACAAATTCAAATCTATTTTAAATTGTAAAAAATTATGTACTTATCTAGCAAAATTTATAAAGAATGCTTATAAATGTAGGAGATGAGGTTTTTCTATTATTCATACTGATGTTTTGCTTTGTTTTTGCATGTGTTCTTTGTGGCCCACCTGGTGACTTGTAGGCCTTAGAGGCCGGGCAGTGTAAACTGCAGGTCACTTAAATAAAAAATATTTGACTTTGACTTGACTTGACTTGTTCACACCTGTTTTCATTGAATTACACACATAGTGTTACCAATTGTATTTGTTCATAATGAAGTTGCCAAATAAGAGCTACTGACCATTATTGTCACTAAACAGCTTACAGCCTTTTCCTTTGCAACCTTGTTCTGTCTTTCTTTCTTTGATCTATTCTTTCTCTTTATTTGCTTGTAGTAAATTACCCACAGCTGGTTCAACCCCTTAGGAAATCTGCAGGTCCAGAGGAGACCCCTTGTGTTGTAGAATTACCTGAACCAGAGCATCCACACAAAAGACAATTGGCACCAGAATGTCTCAAGTTGGGTCACTTAGGAACTATATGTGGTTCTTAAAATGTGCTGACTTGTCACTTAGTTAAACCTTGTGCCAATGCAATCCTATAATGCCAAAATGTATGTCACTATCACAATTGGTCTGATCATATACCGATTATTTCATGATGAAATACTTACCTTACACTGTAAGAAATTAGCGCGTTTTTGTGGCTAAAAGAACTGCAAATTTATTGTTATTTTACCAGTATTTTTATATACAGACTTAGTCTGAGAATTTACAGTTCTTTGTCAGTTACAAAGCTGGCTTCAAGATAAATTTACTGCAACATGTCATTTAACATTCAGTTCACGTTGATGAACAATTGCTTCAACCGTTAATTTACTGGCAACTTGTAGTATGCAGACAAAACATTTGAATTGGCCAAACAATCAATACACCTGGTAAGATTCTATAAACAAGAGATCATATGGACTTCAACCATGGAACATGTGGCGCCATCTTTAACATATGCTTTACTCAGCTGTTAATCAAATTTGTAAAAATTTATAACTTATATATTCATATGATCTTAAAGATGTTGTCCTTATGCAAAAGTTGTAATATCTATTTGTGACATTGATATTTTTAAGAGTCTCATGATGTGTTCTAAAGAATGACACTATTAAAACCAAAATACGGGAGACCGGGGTTAGTTGGTACACTCAATTTTATTTTTGCTCTGGAGAGGAAATAGTATAAGATATTGACGCCGAAGTTTAGCATATGATAGTGAGCGTGTTTAACTCAATGATCAGCTCAAGAGATAATGATTATTGTAGTTTGTGTCACAGACACAAACTTCCAGAAAAAAATTTGTTTCAACTAACCCCGGGGTTAGTTGAAACACCATAAAAATTTGAAGGCACCTTCTTTTAAAAGGGGTTTCCTTTGCATTACTGATATCCCTATGATGACCACTAGCTTCAGTACAATACTCATTTGAAAATAAATTGTATACTATAATTTACTAAATTTTTTGTCTATTTTTGGCAAAAAGCTGGTTTTTCCGTATTTCTGTAGTAGTTCTTAACTGCAGTAACTCCAACTAACAAGTACTTGCAAGGCAAATTGAACACTTGAAATCTATATTAAAGCCAACTCCACCATGCATGATTCAACTAACCCCATCACGCCTGGAACAAAATATTGTCTTATTTTTCAGTCTTATCAAAGTCACACAACAGGAAGCCTCTGGGTGTGGATTAGGCATGGATTTGCTTATTTAAAAATAAGGTTAGTTCACCTGTTTAAAAATCATAGCTATACAATAACACCCCTCGAAGACTGAGCAAACAAGTTACTGGAGCACCCAAAAAACAAACTTTCTTGACTACAGAATTACCATTTTGAAAATTTGAATGAATAAAGGTATGACAACATGTGCCAATAAATAGGGCATCTACCAAAATTACTAGTTTGGCCAAAAATTTAAAATAAAGTTGATTTTAGGCCAAGTTTCAAGTAACCCCGAGATTCAACTAATCCCGGTCTCCCCTAACCCAATCGCAGTCTGCATAAATAGGACATACTTCTGTGAACTTAACACCTTCTTCTCTTGGAAAATATCCATCAATTTTATGTCAGAAATTTGTGTGCAAACATATACCAATTAATTGCTGGGCGTAGCCTGGAGTCAGTGGCTCTCTCAGCCGATTCCAGCTTCGGTACATCCCTACAGGTATGCAACAGTTAAATCAAATGCTTATAATCTGTTGTTTCACACTTATGCAAAAGTAAAAATAACAGATTCCATCCATATTTTACAGTAGATTCTGCTGCTCCTTAATTGCATGCTTTTAATTACTTTCTATGTTTGACAGTTGATAAAAATGTAAAATATACTCTAAATAAACTGTTTTATACATGCACATTATACCATGATATCACTTTGTTGAATCCGCAAAATGACAGTTCAATGTACCAATCTGCATTTTGTGGTTCATTGTCCTGTTCAGGTTTATGAGTACTTTCACAGTTCTTTGAGCTGTAACAAAGTTGCCAGTTAAGTTCAACTGTAAAATTTAACGGGAATTTTTTTGCAGTGTACCCTGCAACATACTGTGTAGGTACCAATTAATTACTAATTATAATCACAACAAAGGCAGATTTAAAGAAATTGTTAACATAAATTAAATTTGTATTTTTTTTTATGATTTAGAAGAAAATATGACTTACTTCTTGGATCTGACATGTTGACAATGTTTTCTTTGGGTGGCCATCTGTATTTTTTATAGAAACCGGGATTGATGCACTTTGATCTCATGTGATGAAACAATAACAAGATGCATGGTATGACAAGACATATTTGGTGCCATGCAGAGTTCCAATTTTTACATGAAACTATCCCATACACATGAAATTATTGGGTCATCACAGCCTTTATCGCAACTGTTGTTATTGATTAATGCATTTCACTGTTTAAAATAATTTTTTGTGAAATTGATTTTCCATGATAAATAGCATAAAAAAGTTTTGATGCTGCTCAGGGGATTAGTGGACTTGTTAGAGCCAAACGCCAATTGGCCTGTCCTGCTAGAAAATTCTGATGAATAATTGAGCATTGCAACCACAAGTCTGCCCCTGTAACAATACTCAGTAATGAGACAGATGATGCTGCAATTCTCATGTGATTAAAAGCATCCCTAAACTGTGTTCTGCTATGAAAACTCAAGTGCAATGATCTACGAGGTGGTCTGCTTTCATTTGGCCTGGTCTGAAATTCACAGCAGTAGCATTAAAGTATCCTGTGTCAGGTGAGCACTTGTGTCCTGTTTAATTGTTTATATTTCCTGAATTCCCAAATTTTGCATCATACAATACATATAAGTATATGTCTCCGTTGTGGGCCAAATGACAATGACCAATTTTTTCACAGCAATTAAGTCATTACTTAAAAATACCCTTTTAATTGGCATTGACATGAATAACTACTCAGCAGTGACTGCTCTGTATATTTAGCTAATTGCAAATCAGTGACTTCTGCGATTGTAGGAAGCAACAATATTTCCCTGGAGACATTGCTCCTTGAGACTCCATTCTGAATATATTCCTCTCTTTTCAGAGGCAAGCCGCTACATTAATATAAAGGATAAATATTTCATGATTAGGATCGCAGCCCAGATTGCTTCCCAAGCAAATATACAGAAAACATTGTCGTTCTCTGCTATGAATATTTAAATGCATAAAGCATATCTCTCCAGCTAATCACTTCGCATCATAATACTCAGAGGCACATATCACAAAACGTAAAGCTATGATCTTGTGACATAGAATTTTCTGAAACAATACACAGTTGGATTTCTTATTTAATTCCCTTGTTGGGAGTATGTGACTTTCCTGTATTCTGTTTTCATCCACGCCACTTCAAAAAGCTCTGTATTTGCTTAATTCCTATTTTCAAATAAGAGTACGCAGGATCATATTATTGGGGCTGGTTACTTTGTATATGTTGTTCATGCCTCAACATTCCCTCAACTATTTCAAAGAACTTACATTGGAGAATATTGTGGCATTATTTTGTAATCAGTAGCATGAATGTGGACTAATGAATGGGACTTATGGTTTCTATTGTTTCTAGCAGCGTTTTGATGTTTGTTAGTTTTCAAAAGCTTCTTAATCTCATTGGTATGCAACACATGACATCTGACATGTGATATCAAGAATCATTAACTATTTTTTAACAACTATGGATGCAACTTCAGCTCAGTATATAGTATAGTTCAAATTTGGAGTTAATGTTGCTTTAAGATGTCCATGCCCAATTGCCAGCAAGTGTAGATATAGATTGGGTGCATTTTCTTTAAGATAAGAGCAAACAATATTTCACTGAATACCCATGGCCCAGAAATCAAACAAATAACCTCAATGCAAACTTCTGAGAGTGAGCTGTGAGTGCTTTGGAAACTTGTTGTTGAAATCTGAAAAGGTTCTTACAATGTACATGTACCTTGAGATTGAGACTTCATCTCATTGGCTGCAAGCACTTTGTTTAAGGAATTCAGCATTCTATTCTGTGGCAATGGAAATTCTCTGAACATCCCATATTGGATAGGATATGTGCCATTCATCGCAACACTCATCATTAAACAGCAAAAACCAAAACTTCAGAAAGCTAAGGAATGGAAACATTGGTAATAATTTCCTTGAACCTGCATCAAGTGGAAGCTCAATGCACGATTCATAACTGTATTACAGTGCATTAAAATAAGTAAATATAATACAAAATAACACTTTTGTGATAGAGAATTTTAAACAAACAGCCATAATATGAGGCTCTGAATTAGTTTGCTCAGAAGTGATTGAAGAGCATTATGAATATCACTTACAATGTATGTCAGATAATTCTCGGTAAAATGGATATTTGTAGGCTGGGAATATTAACCATTCTAAGAATATATTTCACGGAAAGCTCTCTTTTATTAATCCTTAAGGTTTTTCATTTTTGTTTGCTTCACCAATTGGAAAGTGAGATATCAAAATACATGTTAGCGGAAAGATTGAGCTGTTACATGGAAATGCCCTTTTTATCACCATTGACATAAAAAAGGAACAACAAGGAAAATGGAAATTGAATGAAATTTTGTGATTAATACATCCTTGCAGGCCTTAACAGCAGCCAGGTTGGAAGATAATGAATAATTACATCATTAAGTCCCCTAGAGCTAGCCATTTTCTAACGGAGCTTTCAAATTAACTTTGGCATGATTTAATGAAACATTGAAACAATCAGTGTGGATGATTTTTCATCCATGACTGTGGTTGATAAGATCGGATATCTTGCATTTTAAAAGACTAAAGAAAATTTTTTAATATATTTTAGCCATTGGAATATAACTATCAAGGGTTTTCATGACTAGGAAAGACATCTCTATCATTATTGCAGGTTTCTGTTTTTCAATATAAATTTATATATCATAAGTCTGTCATAATTTTTTATTGTGAAGTATATTAGTAGAGATATATGAATGAAGTATTATGTTGAAGTAATCATCCACTCTATCATATAGTACTTTGGCTAGCCTAAATCAAACTGAAAGGCATCAGCACAGTAAGAGCCACGATCATCGTTGTGTTTTTCCTTATGACGGTTGATTTGAAAACACTTTTATATCCTTATATGAAATTTAAGGGAGTAACATGACACTTTAATGGTTCTGTTGTGGGTTGAAGATCAGGCCTGAATGAAAATGGACCATGCGGCACTAGGGTGTGTCAATTTTTAATTTTTATGCAAATTCAAAAAGCACTAGTGCCTAAAAGGTCTGTTTTGACCGTGAGAATCCAAGTCTGTTCTCGAAATGGTGATACGACAATTCTTACCTACTTTAATTTTGGTCCAAAGTTTCAATGTTTTTTTCGTTTTCGACCATTTTCGCCAATGCGCGGTTCTCTATAACTTAGAAGTTAAATACGAAATATAACAGCCCCTCCCTGATTTGTTGCAATAATTTGACAAAACTTTGCATTAAAACTTCCAAGCTCATAAAGCAGGATTTTCCATAGCCAAAAATTTAAAAAATATTTTATTTCCTCCTTCTTGAACTTGGAGAATGTGAATCACTGCAATTATCAGTGAAAAAAATTCAAAAACCCTTTTTGAACAGGATTAGACAGTCAGCAACATTTTCGTTTCTAAAAAGTGCAGGCCCAAGAGCCAATGGGAGTCAAGAAATCGTCCTAGACCATTAATGTTGGTATGCAAAATGTAGGTCTTTTTGAGAGCTTTCCAACCATGGCAATTATAATGCTGTATGACAAATACTGACAAAGTTATAGAGAACCGCGGATCGGCGAATATGGTCGAAAACCAAAAAAACTTTGAAACTTTCAACCAAAATTGAAGTAGGTAAGAATTATCGTACCACAATTTCGAGAACAGATTTGGATTCCCCAGGTCAAAACGCATATTTTAGGCACTAGTGCTTTTTTAATTTGCATAAAAATTAAAAATTTACACACCCTAATGCGGCACAAACTGTGCTCTGGTTTTCACATAAGACCATGCATAGTTTGAGACACCTTTGAACACATGGGA